>OY720441.1:264079411-264542231 GCA_963082915.1 Dolichopus griseipennis
TGTCTTGGAAATTTGGGCCCCATTGGAGTATTGGGTGGGGGACCAGCCACACATTTCCGAAGACCTTAAAGCGGAACTTTAAAATTAATAAAGATAGCAACTTGAAAAAATATAGAAGCTTCAAATTTTCCACAAGGATGTTCTTTACTATCTCTTGCGTGTCCCCCTGATTTGGCATCAATTGGGGCGAAATCAGTCTAAGGGTTCGGATTCTGGACCTTTTAATCTGTTTCAGGGCTAATGAACATATATAAAAAATCGCGATAACTCAACAACTAATGCCGCTATTTTCATGAAATTTGTGCTGTAGGTTATTGTTAATGAAACTACGGCGGCGATTGCGTACGGTGAGGATTGAACAATGGGTTCGGAGCTTAGAACTTTTTAATCGAATTTAGGCCAAATTAGTATAATTCCGAAACCAATGAAGATAGAACCTCGAAATTTGGTATCAGGTTGTCGCTTTCGATTTCTTTAGTCTCCTTGAAATTTGAGCCCAATTGGAGTAGTGGGTGGGCACCAGCCACTCAGTTCCGAGGACCTTAAAGCATATTTTCGAAATTAATAAAGATAGTAACTTGAAACAAATGTAGAAGCTTCAAATTTGGTACATGGGTGTTCTTTACTATTTCCTGTGTGTCCTCTAATTTTGGATCAATCAGAGTGATGGTTCAGTACCCATCTTAGACCCCCCAAGGTTTAAAAGCTTGTCATCGAAATTTATAAAAATAGTAACTTAAAATTAAAATAGAACTTTCCAATTGTTTACAAGCGTTAACTAGTATTGAAAGTATGATGGGGACTGGATAGGTGCGAAATTGTGAAAATTCAAGGGCTATCAAACAAATTTCTTAAAAGCAGTATAACTCAAAAAATAATGCTGCTATTTTGATAAAATTTAAACATTAGGTTACTAATAATGAGAGTACCACGGTAATTGGTTCTGGTCAAGTTCAGACAAAGAGTTCGGATTCTATAAGTTTTTGATCGATCTGAGGCCAAACGAGTATAATTTCGAAGCCAAAGAATAAGCTTTATAAGCTTTTCGATAGGTACATAAACTAGCAATTTAAAATAATTGCAATTTTGAAAAATTTTAATTATCATATATATTAAATTTTTGTCACAAAATTTAAAAATTCTAATTTTTTTACTTTTTGATTGAATTGAAATAAATATATTTTCATTTAATTCAAGTTTTTTTGTTTTCTAATATTTTTAAATCGATAAATTTGTAAGAATTTGTAATATCTTTTTATACATAGTGTAATTAGCAAATGTTTTTAGTATTATAAATCTAATTTGGTTAGCTATGTTTTACGACCAAACTAACAACAGCTTTTATTGTTTTAAAATGACTAATGGACATTCCATTAAATTTGAAACAAATAGGTGTAGGGTATTTCTAAGCCGGTTACTGACTGTTTCTTTACTTGTTATTATTATTATTATTATCATTATTATTATTATTATTTTTATTATTATTATTACCCCCAATAATCATATAATCAACCAGGCTGTGGGCCCTGTATAAAAACTAGCTCTGTCGCAAACGGTGTCCTCAGATATCTGGCGAGCTCTGAGTGTAAAAGCCTTACCCCCGTATGGGAGCTCTGCGGGGACGGACTTCTTTTCTCGCCATACTCGTGGGAACTAGAATGAGGAACTTAAACAAAAATTTGGAAAAGATGGAAGAGGAAGTAGATGGAAGAAGACGGAATGAAGTAGGCAATAGAAGAATGGGACCGGATGAGAGCCCTTTTAGAAGGCGTTCGGCGTTACTTCGCACTCCACCAACTGCGGCTCGTTCAAATTCCCCCCAGCCGACAGGGGTAAGGGAAATTGAGCACGAAAACAGCTTGGAGTTGAATGTCGAGGAGTACCTCCAAAAGAGCAATGGTGTGCTGGCCAAAATGAGAGCTGCTACTCTGAGGCAGACTAACGTCAGCGCAGAAATCAAAAATGGACTGGTGGTGCTCCAAGATGCTTTGGACGCTCTAAAAAGCATCTGGGGCCGGAAAATCAGTTCCAAAAAGGCGGACACTGCGACCCAAACGGAGATGATAGTAAAAATGAGAAATCGCAGTCTGCAGACAGAAGGGGAAACACAACCGGTGATAAATAGCCCTGGGAAAAGTAAGGTTGTTTTGCCCCAGCAAGTAGAAACCAGTTGAGCTCCGAAAAGGGAAGCTACCAGTCCAGCGGAGAAGGAAGGCATTCCAAAACGTAAGAAGGAGAAGGAAGTGACCCCTTCGCTAAACGCCGAGGCGCGACAGTGGACGATGGTGAATAGGTCTAAGAAGAGAAACAAGCGGGGAGACAAAAACGGAAATATAGAAGGGTCTAATATTAAAGCACCGGAAGTTTCTCAAGTGAAAAAGAATATGAACGTCCGAAAAGTGATGCCAAAAAGTCGTCGACCTGCTGTCACAATAAAGCCAGCGGAGGGTAATTCATACGCAGATGTTTTTAAAAGCATCAAGGCGAAAGTAAAGCCGCAGGAAACGGGTGCTGAAATTAAGACCATCCGGCAAATACGAGATGGAAAGGTTCTCCTGGAGGCGAGATGCTGGGAAGTACTGAGAGATGATATTAACTCGGATCCATGTGGTTTGGGTTGCAAAATTTGAACCCAGAAATTTGGGGTTCTTAAAAACCCTGCCCCATGGATATGCGGACCACAACGCACCAAATTAATGCACTCCAGTGCATCCCCAGCGAGCTGCGCGAGTGTACAACCGGGGTGGAGCTTCTCCCTTCACGATAAGTCGCATCC
The DNA here is from genome assembly GCA_963082915.1 of Dolichopus griseipennis. NCBI lineage: Eukaryota > Metazoa > Arthropoda > Insecta > Diptera > Dolichopodidae > Dolichopus > Dolichopus griseipennis. Next base: position 264,082,188 of record OY720441.1, read on the forward strand.
GCTTACAGGACTGTCTCGGAGCCAGCTGTTCTGGTCAACGCTGGCGTCATCCCAATTGCACTACTTGCCAGGGAGCGTCAAGCGATATACCGGAGAAGAGCAGAGGGGAACCCAGAGACAGTGAAGGCGGAAGAGCGGACTCGCACGCTTCGCGGAGCGAGGGTTCTGGACTAGGCGGCTTATTGGAGAAGTTGCTCCATGGGTGGAGCGGCGGCATGGGGAGGTAGATTTCTACTTTAATCAGCTGCTGAGCGGCCATGGATACTTTCGGGCCTATCTGCACAAGATGGGGAAACTAGGTTCAGCGGAGTGCATATATTGCCAAATGCACGATGACGCTGAGCACACTTTCTTCATCTGTCAGAGATGGGCTGGAGAGCGGATGCAGCTGAGAGTAGTAGTACCGCGGTTCTCACCGGATGGTGGGCCACCCCCCACAATGGTGGGCCACCTCCTACAGGATAAGGGAGCTTGGGACGGTTTGTCACATTTTGCACAGAAAATACTGCGCACAAACAAATTGGACCCAGACATCACAGAGGTCCAACCTACAGACTTCGGCTAGGCAGCAGCCTCTGAGGCAAAGGCTCTGGACCTAGCCCGAAGTAATGTGATAAACGGTTCCAGCCTAGTGTCCGTGGAGAGCGGGAGATTTTTTAATCGGTATGTCTGAGATGGGAGATTCCGACACTGTTGGGCGTACGTGCGCTCTTCGTCAAAAAATGGATTTTCTCTCCTATAAAAAAAAAAAAAAATTATTATTATAATTATTATTATTATTATTATTATTAATATTATTATTATTATTATTATTATTATTATTATTTATTATTATCTTTTTTTTTCTAATATTTTTATTATCCTCGTTGTTATTGTTGATAGTATTATTAGTATTTTCACTATTGTTATTATTTTTATTTTTTTTTAATTCCTTTTCCACTCCTTTGAAGAGTATAGGGCATGCACCAAGTTTATTTTAAACTAAGTTTCAGTTTCTTCAATCATTATATTCACTAAGACCTTGATTGCTCGTCTGAAGCTATTGTATAAAATTATGAAATATGAATGCACAAATGTTAACTTTGTGCGCCATCTGTAATCTTACACAAGAACTATTTTTTATATTTTTATTAAATCTTATTTTATATTACGATATAATTATACAATACTATATTTATACCCGTACATACATATATGACATAGGGTATATTAAAATTGCTCCTCCGTTTGTAACGCATCGATCTAGAGGAGCTAGATATAGTGTTAAGGGTACGTATCGGTTCAGAATCGAAAAATAAATCGATCTAGCTACGTGTGTCTGTCCGTTCGTCCGTCCGTGTGTCAGCACGATAACTCAAAAACTAGTTCTTCGTATCTAACCCCAATCTCAGGTTTATCAAGAACGGAGGATTTAACGGGGCACCTTAGCAAAAGAAAATGCTTCACATGTGGGAAGAATGAACATATCGTGGAGAACTGTTTTAGAAAGAACTCAGTTGCTTCGGGTGTGAGCAACCAAGTCATCGATCTTTTGAATGCGAAAGCAAATACCCAAAGCCAAAGAATGAACAACGATAAACTAGAAAGAAAGAACGATAATACTATATCAAATGTTGAGTGTAACTCGTTTAGTAGACATCGGCAATAAATAAATAATGTGGATGGGGAATGTTGTTACGGATGTGAAAATAGATACGATAAACGTAAAAGTTAAATTCCATACAGTGGAAAGAGAAGATATCCAATTTGAAGTTGCAATTGATAATGATGTGCTAAAGAATGTGGACATAATCCTTACAGGGGAAAGCAACCCAGGTAATAGAAATGTGGGTATTAAATATCAACTACAAATGGGCAGGATTAAAAATTATTTTCATTAAAACGTCAACTTAGAGAAAAACAGTATAAACAAAGAATTTAAAGCCTTGTACACAGTACCAAGAAGGAATAGTCCAGCCTAGTACCTCTGAATATGCGTCACAAGTAGTGCGGCTGGCGAAAAAAAAGAAACAAAAAGACTGTGTTGCGATTACAGGAAAATTAACAAGAAAACAAGTAAAGAAACAGTCAGTCGATGTTTTTAGTATTATAAATTTAACCAAAATAAATTTATAATACTAAAAACATTTTCTAATTACACTATCTCTTAAAAAATATTACAAATTCTTAATAATTTATTTATTTAAAAATATTAAAAAACAAAAAAACTTGTTATAAATGAAAATATATTTATTCCAATCCAATTACAGAATGAAAAACTTCTAGTTATTAAATTTTGTGATAAAAAGCTAATCAAAGCATAATATATTTAATAACCCAAATTTTTCAAAATTGCAATTATTTTAAATGGCTAGTTAATATACGTAATAGAAAAGCTCATACGCAAAATATGCAATAAATGTATTTCTAAAATACAATTACAAATTTACACCTTTTCATATAATTCATTTAAATATAAAAATAAATTTTACATAAATGCGGCAAGTACCTTTGAACATAGCTGAACCACTACAATTAGGTCTAAATTTCGGGGACACATAGGAAATAGGAAATATATTCTTTGGCTTCGAAATTATACTCGTTTGGCCTCAAATCGATCAAAACCTTCTAGAATCCGAACTTATTGACCACATTCGACCAGAACCAATTCCCATGATACTTTCAGTCCTAGAAACCTAGAGTTTAAATTTCATCAAAATAGTGGCATTATTTTTTGAGTTATGGTATTTTTAATATACATGTTTGTTAGCCCTTGAACTTTTCAAGGTTTCCAAAATCCGAAACCATGGTACGATTTTGCCAGTATGCAGTCCCCGTCATACTTTCAATACTAGTTAACCCTTGTACACAATTGGAACGTTCTATCTTAATTTTAAGTTACTAGTTTTATTAATTTCGATGATAAACTTTTACACATTAAGGGGTATAAGAGAGGTACTGAACCACCACTTCAATCGAACCACCACCAAATCATACTTTCAATACTAGTTAACCCTTGTACACAATTGGAACGTTCTATCTTAATTTTAAGTTACTAGTTTTATTAATTTCGATGATAAACTTTTACACATTAAGGGGTATAAGAGAGGTACTGAACCACCACTTCAATCGATCCCAAATTAGGAAGACACACAAGAAATAGTAAAGAACACCTTTGAGCCAAATTTAAAGCTTCTACATTTTTTCAAGATGCTATCTTTATTAATTTTAAAGATATGCTTCAAGGTCTTCAGAAATGTGTGGCTGGTCCCCGACCCACTACTCCGATTGGGCTCAAATTTCAAGCTCACAAAGGAAATCGAAAGCGACACCCTGATACCAAATTTGGAGGTTTTATCTTCACTGGTTTCGGAATTATGCTAGTTTGGCCTAAATTCGATCAAAAGGTTCTAAGTTCGGAAACCATTGTCCAATCCTCACCGTACGCAATCGCCGTCGTAGCTTCATTGCCAATAACCTACAGCACAAATTTCATGAAGATAGCGTCATTAGTTCTTGAGTTATCGTGATTTTTTATATATGTTCATTAGCCCTGAAACCGATTAAAAGGTCCAGAATCCGAACCCTTAGATTGATTTCGCCCTTAAGCAGTCCGCGCTGTACTTTAAGTACTAATTAACCCTTGTACACAATTTAAACGGTCTATCTTAATTCTAAGTTACTAGTTTTATTAATTTCGATGATAAGCTTTTACACATTGGGGGGTCTAAGTGAGGTACTGAACCACCACTCCAATTGATGCAAAACTAGAAGGACACGCAGGAAATAGTAAAGAACACCCGTGTGCCAAATTTGAAGCTTCTACATTTGTTTGAAGTTACTATCTTTATTTATTTCGAAAGTATGCTTTAAGGTTTTCGGAACTGTGTGGCTGGTCCTCAACCCACTACTGCAATTGATCCCAAATTAGGGGGATACACGCAAGAGATAGTAAAGAACACCCTTGTGCCAAATTTGAAGCTTCTACATTTTTTCAAGTTGCTATCTTTATTAATTTTAAAGATATGCTTTAAGGTCTGCGTAGATGTGTGGCTGGTCCCCGACCCACTACTCCAATGGGGCCCAAAATTTAAGGACACTAAGGAAATAAGATGGGACACCCTGATACCAAATTTGAAGGTTATATCTTCATTGGCTTCGGAATTATGCTCGTTTGGCCTAAATTCCCATGGTCCCATGGTCCAATCCCGAACTTACGCAATCCCCGAAGTAGTTTCATTACTAGTAACCTACAGCACAAATTTGATGAAGAAAGCGTCATTAGTTGTTGAGTTGTTGTGATTTTTTATATATGTTCGTTAGCCTTTCGATCGATTAAAAGGTCCAGAATCCGAACCCATGGACCGATTTCGCCTACATGTAATCCCCGCCGTACTTTCAGTCCTAGTAACCTACAGTTAAAATTTTATCAAGATAGCTCAATTATTTTTGAGTTATCGTGCCTACGGACGGACTGACGGACGGAAATGGCTATATCGACTCAGGAGGCCACGCTGATTACAAATATATATACTTTTCCACATCTAGCTCGCTTCCTTTAGGTGGTTAGAAACACCATACCAAAGTTAATATTTCCTATTCTATAGGTGTAGGGTATAATAATAAGAAAAAAATTTCCGATGGTACTAATCGATGACGCAATCGAAAGATTACAAAGGGTGCCGATTTTCACTACCCTAGATTTGAGAAACGGATTTTTCCATGTTCCAATTGAACCGAAATCAAGAAAGTATGCTTCAATTATTCAATTATACATTTGAACCATTTGAAAATTCAAACTTTCCAGCAGTATTTTCCAAATACATTTTTGCAGTGTTAAGAAATTTAATCCAAAACGGAACATAAAGTATGTAAAGCATTCGCGTCAATAACGAGGAAAAAGGACATCCTTCCCAGAAATATGAGATGAGTTATGTATCTGCAGGAATTTGATTGTGAGGTAGAAAATCGTTCAGGAACAAAGATGAGGCACGGTGATGCTCTCATCAGAGTGACGTGCTTATTAATTGAAGACTTAGTAATTCACAAGTTAAAATAAACCCAAATGAGCGATAATTGGGTAAAAGCAGTAGTAAAAGTACTTCTTTTTTATATAATTGTGCCAATTATTTGACGCAACCGCTTCATTTTATTTTTAATCTATCGCTTTCGACAGGCATTTTTCCGTATGCGTGGAAATCTTCTTTTTTGACCCCCATTTATAAAAAGGGTGACAAAGCTTCCGTCGAAAACTACCGTGGTATAGCTATCTTATCCACTATTCCAAAATTGTTCGAAAAAATTGTAGTTAGTAAAATTACACCCGTCATAAATACAAAATTAAACGAACAACAACATGGATTTAGAAAAGGTCGTTCTACTACAACTAATCTTACGGTTTACACATCGGAAATACTAAATGAAATGGAAAATGGTTATCAAGTTGATGCTATCTACACGGATTTTAGCAAAGCTTTCGATCGTGTGGATCACAATATTTTGCTTAAAAAGTTTGAAACTTTAGGCATTTCAGGTTCTTCCTCGCTTGGCTTTGCTCTTATCTTACTGAAAGAACTCAAAATATTAAATTTCAAGGTTATTTATCAAACACAATTAATGTCACCTCAGGAGTGCCGCAAGGTAGCCATTTAGGCCCACTTCTATTTAATATTTTTATTTCAGACCTTTCTAGAAAATTAGAGGGTGTATCACATATAGCATTTGCTGACGATCTTAAAATTTACCACGTTATCAAAAACAGTTCTGATTTGGCATTACTTCAATCAAATTTACATTCTTTACAAGAATAGTGTTTCTACAATAAATTAGAACTTAACATAGCGAAATGCAAGGTTATAAGCTTCACACGTAAAAGATCTACAATGTTTTTCGACTATGCAATAGATAACATAGTTCTTGAAAGGGTGTCCAGTATAACCGATCTTGGCATTCTTCTGGACTATAAGCTTAACTTCCATCTTCACTATGATCATATGATTTCCAAAGCAAGCAAAATGTTAGGTTTTATTAAGAAAAGAGCTAAAGAATTTAATAACCCAGCAGTAACAAAAGCTCTCTATTGCTCGTTAGTTCTATCTATTCTAGAATACGGTAACATCCTATGGGATCCAGCGTTTCAATTACATTCCAATTGAATAGAATCCGTTCAGAAACAATTCCTTTTGTTTGCCTTGAGAAACCAATATAATCCCACAGACTATTCTACTCTTCCAAGCTATGCTGTAAGACTTAATTCATTGAATATGTTAACCTTATCTTCACGTAGGCAAATGCTTTCATCTTGCTTTACCTTTGACGTCATAAAAAAAAGTATTGACGTTCAATTCTTAGTAAATAAGATTAGACTAAACAATGTAATCAGAAATACAAGAAACACTAAATTTTTATTAGAAAATACACGCAGAACAGAATACGGAAGAAATGAGCCAATAAACAGATATTGCACTATATTCAACAAACACAGTCATCTTTTTTCATCAGACATATCAAGAAACTCTTTTAAACATAAATTAAAACAGAAATTCCTAAATGACCTAAATACTTAAATTACCTAATTACTTTGTAAACATTTAAAATTATTTCAAGTTCAAGTTCATATACATATCACATACATTCAACAAACACAGTCATCTTTTTTCATCAGACATATCAAGAAACTCTTTTAAACATAAATTAAAACAGAACTTCCTAAATGACCTAAATATTTAAATTACCTAATTACTTTGTAAACATTTAAAATTATTTGAAGTTCAAGTTCATATACATATCACATACATTCCAATTATTTATATCTCATACTGTGTTTTTGTCCTGTAAGCATTTTTGTTTTTTTGTTTTAAAATTTAGTATATAGTACAACTTTTTAATTTTTCATTGTAAATTTTTAACTTAGTAATCAAGTTTGTATTTTTTTTTTTTGTTTGTGCATTTTGTTAGCTTTAATTTTTTTTTTGTTTTTTTCAATAGCTGTAAGATATTTTTTGTGAAAACCTTGTTTTGCTTTAATAAATAAAATAAAAAGTTTTGGCACGTCCTGGACGATTTCTCTCTAAAACATGGAATCCTGTATAAGGATCCTTTTAAGAAGCTGATCGTAGTCCCATCGCTCATGCACGGCGAAATTATCAGAATAGGACACAAACAAAACTATTTTTGTCTTATTCCAAAAACGCTTACTTACTTCAGTCAATGTATACTTTTTTTTAATCTGCAAATTTTCGAAGTACCATCTTCAAATACGATCGGCTACTTTATGTATACACATTTTCCAATCTCCATTCAAAAAGGCTATTTTCACATCAAACTGCATAAGTCCTAGATTCTTTTTCGCCGCCGATGCTAATTTATCTCGTACAAATGCAAATCTTACAGAACTAAAAGTTTCCTTATAATCGATACAATATTCCTGCGTTTATCCTCGTGCAACTATTTATTATCTATAACTTTAACTTTTTCAGGAACATCTTCAAGTGACCATGTCTTGTTTTCAATTAAAGATTTAATTTCTTCATCCGTTGCCTTTATTTTCTGAAAATAGAACATCTTTATAACTCGCCGGTTCTTTTGCTCCAGAAAACATTTCTACAACTGACTCTGAGTCTCTAGAACATGTACATTCGCTTTTCTGTTCTTTTGGAAACAAACTTTTTTTTTTTTTTTTTTACACGCTAACTAAACGCTAGGAATGGATTCCTGTATACACAATATGTAGGTTGGGAAGGGAAGGACAGTAGAATATTAGATGGGAATTAGGAGGTAGGTTGGAAATGAATCTGAAAAGATTCGTTTTGAATTTTTGCAGGTTGTAGTATGGGACATTATTAGAAGAGGGGAACACATTAGATGGAAGCATGTTCCACATCTTAGCAGTTCTCGCGAAAAATGAGTTTCCATAACCAGTTTTAAACCATCTTGGAATTTCCACGTTTTAGAAATGAACACTTGCTGCTCCTCTGGTGATACGTTGGCATTGTTTAAGAGGAGGCATAATTGACTTTAGTTCAATAGAGCAAGTGTCATTACCTACGAGATATCTATAAAACAGAGAAACTGCTCAAATATTTCGACAACAGCTAGGAGGAGTAAGTGTTACTTGCTCGACAGGGTTACCTATTAGGCGTAAGGCACGATTTTGAATTTTGTCGAGGCAACTCAAAGAAGTTTGGGATGCGCCAGCCCAAATGTGGAAGTTATACTTCATCTTAAGTCGAATATAGACTTTATAGATATTAGACAGATCCTACGTTGATGTAGCCACGAAAGTCAAAACCAGACGGCTTTATTAACTCGATCACGTCGAGCGAATATCTCTTGATATTTGAATTTGATATTTGAAGCCTGACCTCAAGGGAAGCGATGCCGTGGGAGACTGAACCTCCGTTGGCAGATTTAAAAACAAGTAAAGAAACAGTCAGTAGGTGCAACCGACTTTGAAATACCCTACACCTATTTGGTTCAAATTTAATGGGAAGTTCATAAGTCATATTAAAACCATAAAAGATTTTATTAGTTTGTGCTTAATACATGGCTAACCAAATTAACTTTATAGTACTAAAAAACACATTTTCTAATTACTTTATCTATTCAAAAATATTCCAAATTCTTACTAATTTATCTATTTAAAAATGTTAAAAACCAAAAAAATTTGAAATAAATGAAAATATATTTATTTCGATTCAACTACAAAAGGTAAAAAATTTGAATTATTATATTTTGTGATAAAAAGCTAATCAAAGCAGAATATATTTAATAATTCAAATTTTTCAAATCGATCAAAAGCTTCTATAATCCGAACTCATTAACCAAACTCGACCAGAACCAATTCTCTTGATACTTTCAATACTAGTAACCTACAGTTTAAATTTCTTCAAAATAGCGGCATCATTTTTTGAGTTATTCTATTTTTAAGATATATGTTTGTTAGCCCTTGAACTTTTCAAAGGTTCCAGAACCCGAAACCATGGTACGATTTCGCCCATATGCAGTCCGCGCTGTATTTTAAATACCACTGAACCCTTGTACCCAATTGGAACGTTCTATCTTAATTTTAAGTTACTATTTTAAATAATTTCGATTATAAGCTTTTAAACCTTGGTAGGTCTAAGAGGAGTACTGAACCGACACTCCAATTGATCCCAATTTAGGGGCCACAAAAATAGTAAAGAACATCCTTGTGCCAAATTTGAAAATTCTACATTTGTTTCAAGTTGCTATCTATATGCTTTAAGGTCTTCGGAAATGTGTGGCTGGTCACCGACCCACTACTCCAAAAGTCAAGTACAAAAATCAAGAATACTAAAGAAATAGGAATGGACACCTTGATACCAAATTTGGAGGTTCTATCTTCATTGGTTTCGGAATTATGCACGTTTGGCCTTAATTCTATCAAAACGTTCTAGGTTCCGAACCCATGGTCGAATCTGCCAGTATACCTACATGACCCTTACTGACCCAGTATACCTACTTTATTCTTTATTCTTAATGAAACAAAATGAAGACTATCATAAAAATTTTTATTTACAGCAAGTAGTAATGCAAAATCTGTTAATGCAAAAAGTAGTAGAAAGCGTAAAATGCATTCCGAATTGTGTACAATGGTTAACTATATATTTAACAATTCAAATTTTTCAAAATTGCAATTATTTTAAATTGTTAGTTTATGTACCTATTAGAAAAGCTTATAAATGCAAAATATGCTATAAATATATTTCTAAAGTACAATTACAATTTTAGAACTTTTCATATAATTCATTTAAATATAAAAATAAATTTTACAAAAATGCAGCAAGTACCTTTGAATATAGCTTAAGTATTGTACACAATGTCGTTATTATATATCACCTTTGGTAATATTCAGTAAAATGTATGATATGATTAACATTAAAAAAAAGGAATTTAACCGTTTATTAAAAAAATATTTTGTTTTTAATTTATAAAATATTATACAAAATATGTTTTGTGGTAAAATTCTAAGCCTTTCAAAAATATAAAATTGACAGATATAAACGGAAATAGGAAAGAACCCTCGTGTATCAAATTTAAAGTTTCTATCTTCTTGAATTTCGAATATCAGCTTTTTAGTTTTGGGATTTCGTGGGAGGCATCTAAACCAACACTACAGTTAAGTCTAAACTTCGGGGACCCATAGGAAATAGAAATTATATTCTTTGGCTTCGAAATTATACTCGTTTGGCCTTAGATCGATCAAAAGCTTCTAGAATCCGAACTCATTATCCGAACTCGACCAGAACCAATTCCCATGGTACTTTCATTATTAGTAACCTAGAGTTTAAATTTCATAAAAATTGGGGCATTATTTTTTGATTACACTGCTTTTAAGATATATGTTCGTCAGCCTTTTATAGGTTCCCGAACCCGAAACCATGGTACGATTTCGCCCATATGCAATCCCCGTCATACTTTCAATAATAGTTTACCCTTATCCACAATTGGAACGTTCTATCTTAATTTTAAGTTAATATTTTTATTAATTTCGATGATGCTTTTAAACCATGGGGGGTGTAAGAGGGGTACTGAACCACCACTCTGATTGATCCAAAATTAGGAGAACGCGCAGGAAATAGTAAAGAGCACCCATGTACCAAATGTGAAACTTCTAAATTTGTTTGAAGTTACTATCTTTACTAATTTCGAAAATATGCTTTAAGGTCTTTGGAACAATGTGGCTGGTCCCCAACCCACTACTCCCATTGGTGCCAAATTTCAAGGACACTAAGAAAATAGAAAGAGACACCCAGATACCAAGTTTGGAGGTTCTATATTCATTGGATTCGGAATTATGCTAGTTTGGCCTAAATTCGATTAAAAAGTTATAAATTCCGAACCCGTTGTACAATACCCACAGTACGCAATCACCGCCGTAGTTTAATTACCAGTACCCTACACCACAAATTTTATGATGCTAGCGTCATTAGTTGTTGAGTTATCGTAATTTTTTATATATGTTCGTTAGCCCTTAGACTGGTTAAAAGGTTCAGAATCCGAACCCTTGAGGTGATTTCGCCCATATGCAGTCCGCGCTGTACTTTAAATACCAGTTAACCCTTGTACACAAGTGGAACGGTATATATTAATTTTAAGTTACTATTTTTAATAATTTCATTTATAAGCTTTTAAACCTTGGGAGGTCTAAGAGGGGTACTGAACCACCACTCCAATCGATCCCAAATTAGGGGCACACACAAGAAATAGTACAGAACACCCTTGTGCCAAATTTTAAGCTTCTACATTTTTTCAAGCTGCTATCTTTATTAATTTTAAAGATATTCTTCAAGGTCTTCAGAAATGTGTGGCGGGTCCCCGACCCACTACTCCAATGGGGCCCAAATATCAAGTACACAAAGGAAAAATAAAGAGACACCCTGATACCAAATTTGGAGGTTTTATTTTCATTGGTTTCGAAATTATGCTCGTTTGGCCTAAATTCGATCAAAAAGTTCTAAGTTCCGAACCCATTGTACAATACCCACCGTACGCAATCACCGCCATAGTTTCATTACCAGTTCCCTACAACACAAATTTTATGAAGATAGCGTCATTAGTTGTTGAGTTATCGAGATTTTTTATGTATGTTCGTTAGCCCGTAGACCGATTAAAAGGTCCAGAATCCGAACCTATGGACCGATTTCGCCCCTCTGCAATCCCCGCCGTACTTTCAGCCCTAGTAACCTACAGTTAAAATTTCACCAACATAGCTCCATTATTTTTTGAGTTATCGTGCCTACGGACGGACAGACGAACGGACGGACGGACATGGATATATCGACTAAGGAGGTCTAGCTGATCACAAATATATATACTTTTCCATATCTAGCTCGCTTCCTTTAGGTGGTTACAAACACCATACCAAAGTTAATATACCCCTTTACCTATTCTATAGGTGTAGGGTATAAAAACTGCACATCACCAATTGGAAGAGATCTGCACAGAACCGAGAGGAGTGGAAGGAGATATTACATCAGGCCCAGAACCTTCATGGTTTGTAGTGCCTAACAAGTAAGTAAGTATATTTATTTCAAGTTACCATTTTTATTAATTTCGAATATATACTTTAAGGTCTTGGAAGTAGTGGAAGTGGTACGCAAACAGCTTAACTAGTTCATCCAAAATTGCACGTCCATAACACAAATAAGAAGAAAGACCTGTGCCCCAAACTAATGTTCTACCGTCTTTGATTTCGGAATTATACTTGTTTGGCCTCAACTCGATAAAAAGTTTCTAGAATACGAACTCGACCATAACCAATTCCCATGGTACTTTCATTACTAATAACCTAGAGCTTAAATGTCATCAAAATAACGTCATTAGTTTTTGAGTTATTGTGTTTTTATACCCTTCACCTATAGAATAGGTAAAGGGGTATATTAACTTTGGTATGGTGTTTGTAACCACCTAAAGGAAGCGAACTAGATATGGAAAAGTGATCTCCTTAGTCGATATAGCCATGTCCGTCCGTCCGTCCGTCCGTAGGCACGATAACGTAGGCACGATAACTTAAATAAAAAATAATGGAGCTATGTTGATGAAATTTTAACTGTAGGTTACTAGGGCTGAAAGTACGGCGGGGATTGCAGAGGGGCGAAATTGGCCCATAGGTTCGGATTCTGGACCTTTTAATCGGTCTACGGGCTAACGAACATGTATAAAAAATCTCGATAACTCAACAACTAATGACGCTATCTTTACAAAATTTGTGTTGTAGGGTACTGGTAATGAAACCACGATGGTGATTACGTACGGTGGGTATTGTACAACGGGTTCGGAACTTAGAACTTTTTGATCGAATTTAAGCCAAACGATCATAATTTCGAAACCAATGAAGATAGAACTTCCAAATTTGGTATCAGGGTGTCTCTTTCGTTTTCCTTGGTTTACTTGAAATTTGGGCCCCATTGGAGTAGTGGGTCGGGGACCCGCCACACATTTCTGAAGACCTTGAAGAATATCTTTAAAATTAATCCCCCCTAATTTGGGATCGATTGAACTGGTGGTTCAATACTCCTCTTAGACCACCCAAGGTTTAAAAGCTTATAAATGAAATTACTAAAAATAGTAACTTAAAATTAGTATATAACGTTCCACTTGCGTACAAGGGTTAACTGGTATTTAAAGTACAGCGTGGACTGCATGTGGGCGAAATCACCCCAAGGGTTCGGATTCTGGACCTTTTAATCAGTCTAAGGGCTAACGAACATATATAATAAATCACGATAACTCATCAACTAATGACGCTATCTTCATAAAATTTGTGGTGTAGGGTACTGGTAATGAAACCACGGTGGTGATTGCGAAAGTTCGGGATTGGACCATGGGTTCGGAACCTAGAACTTTTTGATCGAATTTAAGCCAAATGAGCATAATTCCGAAACCAATGAAGATAGAACCTCCAAACTTGGTATCAGGGTGTCTCTTTCTATTTCCTTAGTGTCCTTGAAATTTGGCACCAATTGGAGTAGTGGGTTGGGGACCAGGCACATTGTTCCAAAGACCTTGAAGCATATTTTCGAAATTAATAAAGATAGTAACTTCAAACAAATTTAGACGTTTCAAATTTGGTACATGGGTATTCTTTACTATTTCCTGCGCGTTCTCCTAATTTTGGATCAACCAGATTGGTGGTTCAGTTCACCCCCTAATGTTTAAAAGAATCATCGGAATTAATAAAAATATTAACTTAAAATTAAGATAGAACGTTCCAATTGTGTACAAGGGTTAACTAGTATTGAAAGTATGACGGGGATTGCATATGGGCGAAATCGTACCATGGTTTCGGATTCTGGAACCTTTAAAAGGTCAAAGGCTAACGAACATATATCTTAAAAGCAGTATAACTCAAAAAATAATGCCCCAATTTTGATAAAATTTAAACTTTAGGTTACTAATAATGAAAGTACCATGGGAATTGGTTCTGGTCGAGTTCGGATAATGAGTTCGGATTCTAGAAGCTTTTGATCGATCTAAGGCCAAACGAGTATAATTTCGAAGCCAAAGAATATATTTCCTATTTCTTATGTATAACTCTAGTGTTGGTTTAGATGCCTCCTAAGAAATCCCAAAACTGAAAAGCTTATATTCGAAATTCAAGAAGATAGAAACTTTAAATTTTATACACGAGGGTTCTTTCTTATTTCCGTTTATATTTATCACTTTTATATTTTTGAAAGGCTAAGAATTTTACCACAAAACATATTTTGTATAATATTTTATAAATTAAAAACAAAATATTTTTTTAATAAACGGTTAAATTCCTTTTTTTTAATGTTAATCATATCATATATTTTATTGAATTATTACCAAAGGTGATATATAATTTAGATATTGTGTACAATACTTAAGCTATATTCAAAGGTACTTGTTGCATTTATGTAAAATTTATTTTTATATTTAAATGAATTATATGAAAAGTTCTAAAATTGTAATTGTACTTTAGAAATATATTTATAGCATATTTTGCGTTTATAAGCTTTTCTAATAGGTACATAGGCAATTTTGAAAAATTTTAATTATTAAATATATAGTTAACCTTTGTACACAATTCGGAATGCCTTTTACGCTTTCTACTACTTTTTGCATTAACAGATTTACTCTTCTTCTTCTTGTGTTGCATATTCTTTACAGAATGTTAGCGTCATATGATAGTTTGTGTGATTTGTTTGTACCGCTCTCTGTCCCTTGCTGATTCTACCAGTGCACCAATTTCCGATATGCCAGTCCAATTTCTAATATTTCGGAGTCAAGACATTTGTTTTCTATCAACTCCCCTTCGTCCTTCGATTTTCCCCTGCACGATGAGCTGCAACATCTCGTATTTCGCACTCCTCATTACATGGCCAAAGTATCCTGTTTTTCGACGTTTGACAGTTGTGATTAGTTCTCTTGTCATGTTCATTCTTCTGAGAACCTCCTCGTTCGAGACACGGTTTACCCATGAAATCTTGAGTATTCTTCTGTATGTCCACATTTCGAATGCTTCAAGCTTGTTCATATCTTTTACTTTTACTGTCCATGCTTCTACACCATATAATAAAACAAACCAGACATAACATTTAACTTAACGTATCCGCAGTTTCATGCTGAAGTTCCTGCTGCAGAAAAGCTTCTTATATTTAAGAAATGCCTTCCTGGCCATTTCAATTCGGCACTTTATTTCCCCATTATAACTCCAGTCTTCGTTTAGCCAGCATCCAAGGTACTTGAAAGTGGACACTTTTTCGATTTGACTGTTGTTAATTGTAATAGTCGCACCAGGATATGGTTTTCTATTTCTGCTGACTATCATAAATTTCGTTTTTTGAGTGTTGATGTTAAGCCCAAAATTGTTACTGTAGTGGTTGACTCTATCTACTATATGTTGTAAATCGATAATATTATCAGCTATTAACGTCGTATCGTCAGCATATCTTATATTATTTAAAAACGTGCGTTGACTTTTATGCCTACTTCCACATCAGATAGTGCCTCTACGAAGATAGTTTCCGCATATAAGTTGAAGAGCATTGGTGACAAAATACAGCCCTGACGTACACCTCTTTGAATTGCAATGCTATCTGTTAAGCCATGCTGAGTTTTTACGTTAGCTGTTTGGTTCCAATAAAGATTTCTGATACAGTTTATAGTTTTTTCTTCGATATCTAATGCACTTAAGATTTCTATCAACTTTTCATGCTGCACTCTATCGAAAGCTTTTTCGTAATCAAGGAAACAGAGAAAAACATCCTTCTGAACATCTCTGCAGTTTTGTACCAATATATTTACGCCAAAAAGAGCTTCTTTCGTGCCTGTGCCTTGTTTAAATCCGAACTGCGTTTTTCCCATATGTGCTTCGCACTTGGAATACATTCGACTTTGCAGTATTTTAACAAAGATTTTAAGCGCATGACTCATTAAACTTATCAGACGATGATCTTTACAGCTTTTAGCATTCGCTTTTTTCGGGAGTGTAACAAATGTCGACTTTAGCCAATCTTCTGGGAAATTACCTGTGTCATATATTTCATTAAAAATTTTGACCAATATATCTAAATTATCATAATCTATTAATTTTATTATTTCTGCTGGTAAATCATCCGGGCCTGTAGTTTTATTGTTTTTTGATGACAATACCGCCTTTTTATACCCTACACCTATAGAATAGGTAAAGGGGTATATTAACTTTGGTATGGTGTTTGTAACCACCTAAAGGAAGCGAGCTAGATATGGAAAAGTATATATATTTGTGATCAGCGTGACCGCCTTAGTCGATATAGCCATGTCCGTCCGTCCGTCCGTCCGTCCGTCCGTCCGTAGGCACGATAACTCAAAAAATAATGGAGTTATCTTGATGAAATTTTAACTGTAGGTTACTAGGACTGAAAGTACGGCGGGGATTGCATATGGGCGAAATCGGCCCATGGGTTCGGATTCTGGACCTTTTAATCGGTTTCAGGGCTAACGAACAAATATAAAAAATCACGATAACTCAACAACTAAGGACGCTATCTTCATCAAATTTGTGCTGTAGGTTACTAGTAGTGAAAATACTTCTGGAATTGCGTAAGGTCGGGATTGGACCATGGTTTCGGAACCTAGAACTTTTTGATCGAATTTAGGCCAAACGAGCATAATTCCGAAACCAATGAAGATAGAACCTCCAAATTTAGTATCAGGGTGTCCCTTCCTATTTCCTAAGTGTCTTGTGAATTTGGGTCCCATTGGAGTAGTGGGTCGGGGACCAGCCACACATTTCCGAAGACCTTAAAGCATATCTTTAAAATTAATAAAGATAACAACTTGAAAAAATGTAGAAGCTTCCAATTTGCCACAAGGGTGTTCTTTACTATCTCTTGCGTGTTCCCCTAATTTGGGATCAATTGGAGTGGTGGTTCTGTACCCCTCTCAGACCTCCCAAGTTTTAAAGGCTTATAATCGAAATTACTAAAAATAGTTACTTAAAATTAGGATAGACCGTTCAAATTGTGTACAAGGGTTAACTAGTACTATAAGTACAGCGCGGACTATATAAGGGCGAAATGAGCCCAACGGTTCGGATTCCGGATCTTTTAATCGATGTCAGGGCTAAGGAACATATATAAAAAATCACGATAACTCAACAACTAATGAGGCTATCTTCATGAAATTTGTGCTGTAGGTTATTGGCAGCGAAACTACGGCGGTGATTACGTACGGTGAGGATTGGACAATGGGTTCGGAACTTAGAACTTTTTGATCGAATTTAGGCCAAACGAGCTTAATTCCGAAACCAATGAAGATAGAACCTCCAAATTTGGTATCAGGGTGTCCCTTCCTATTTCGTAAGTGCCTTTGAAATTTGGGCCCCATTGGAGTAGTGGATCGGGGACCAGCCACTCAGTTCTTAGGCCCTTAAAGCATATTTTCGAAATTAATAAAGATAGTTACTTGAAACAAATGTAGAAGCTTCCAATTTGCCACAAGGGTGTTCTTTACTATTTCTTGCGTGCCCCCCTAATTTGGGATCAATTGGAGTGGTGGTTCAGAACCTCTCTTAGACCCCCCAATGTGTAAAAGCTTATCATCGAAATTAATAAAACTAGTAACTTAAAATTAAGATAGAGCGTTCCAATTGTGTACAAGGGTTAACTAGTATTGAAAGTATGACGGGACTGCATATGGGCGAAATCGTACCATAATTTCGGGTCCTGGAACCCTTGAAAAGTTCAATTACTAACAAACATATATCTTAAAAACACCATAACTCAAAAAATAATGCCGGTATTTAGATGAAATTTAACAGTAGGTTACTAGTAATGAAAGTACCATGGGAATTGGTTGTGGTCGAGTTTAATTTCGAAGCCAAAGAATATATTTCCTATGTCCTATGTGTCTCCGAAATCTAGACTTAATTGTAGTGGTTCAGCTATGTTCAAAGGTACTTGCTGCATTTATGTAAAATTTATTTTTATATTTAAATGAATTATATGAAAAGGTGTAAATTTTTAATTGTATTTTAGAAATACATTTATTGCATATTTTGCGTTTATAAGTTTTTCTATTAGGTATATAAACTAACCATTTAAAATAATTGCAATTTTTAAAAATTTGGATATATTATGCTTTGATTATCTTTTTATCACAAAATTTAATAATTAGAATTTTTTCATTTTGTAATTGAATTGGAATAAATATATTTTCATTTATTTCAAGTTTGTTGGTTTTTTAATATTTTTAAATAGATAAATTAGTAAGAATTTGTAGTATTTTTTAATAGATAGGGTAATTAGAAAATGTTTTTAGTATTATACAGTTAATTTGGTTAGCTATGTCTTACGATCAAATTAATAACAGCTTCTATGGTGTTAAAATGACTTATGGATATGTCCTTAAATTTGAACCAAATAGGTGTAGGGTATTTCTAAGTCGGTTGCACCGACTGACTGTTTCTTTACTTGTTAACTTCTTCTTTTGTTATTGGGAATCCAAAAGGTAGTGTGTTAGTGTTATTGATAGTGTTATTGTTGTTTATTGTTCTCCTTTGATCTTCAAATAACTGTTGAACATAATTTTCCCAGGTTATTTGTTCCTCATTTACATCAGCTATAAGTTGACCTTGTTCGTTTGTTAATGCAACGGTAAGTTTCTTACGATTTGTACCCGTGGTTTCTTTAATTTTTTTGTGGACATTGAAATCATCATGTAGATGTTGCAGTTTCTCTAATTCGTCACATTCTTTCTTTAACCAGTCTTGCTGAGCACGCCTAATTTTAATGCTTGGATATCTCGATGAATGCGTTTATACTCCCCAATATTATTGTTTTTGTATTGGCGCCTTACATCCATCATTTGCAAAATCTCGTCTGTCATCCATTTCTGTTTAGGGAAATACTTTTTGTACCCAGGATGTTTCGTGACTTTTCTTTAAGGATATCCTTTGTTTGTGCTCATAGATTTGTTGTATTTCTCAAATTTCGTACCTGATTGTTGATCTCTGCTGCTAACTGATCTCTTATTTCACAATTTTTCAGCTTTTCCATATCCAATTTTGTTTCTCGGTTGGATCTCTTTGGTCTTGCCAATTTGATGTTTATTTTGCCCACCAAAAGATTGTGATCCGATGGAACGTCGGCAGCAGGGTATGTGCTTACTTTCCTAATGGATGAGCTAAATCGTTTATTTACAATAATGAAGTCAATCTGGTTTCGCACTACATGTTCACTTGAATCTTGTGGAGATCTCCAGGTATATAATCTTCTTGCAGGTAAACAAAACCATATATTCATAATTTTTAAATTTTCTTCCTGGCAAAATTGTACCAAATGATCACCCCTTTCGTTTCTAGTACCTAGAGCAAAATTCCCAACTACGTCTTTTACTCCTCCGGTACCAACCTTGGCATTAAAGTCGCCCATTATGATATTCAGGTCGTGAGGTTTTGTTTGTTTTAAAAGATATGTTATGTGTTCATAAAACTCCTCTATCTCATCGTCAGGTTTATCCGCTGTCGGTGCGTAAATTTGTATAATATTAATTGCGATCGGTTTTGAATCTAATTTCAGTAACATGGCTCTATTTGAAAACGGCACGAAGCCGGAAACATGTTTTGCGATTTCTTCAGACAATATTATACCGACGTCATTCCTGTGCCTTGTGTTGTTATTACCGGAATAATAAAATTTTGTCCCCTTTACACAACTTACTCCGTTACTTGGCCACCAGGTTTCGCTGATACCAAGTATATCAATTTTTAAACGATTCATTTCTTGAATAGTGTTATAGATTTTTCCTGACTCGAACAGACTGTTGACATTCCACGTTCCTATTTTTATTGTAGCTTTGGTTTTACCTCCGGGGATTCTTAGCACCCTCTTTTTGCCGGAGACTGAGGGCCGTTTGTTTTTTGACGTATTCATATGATATTTCTAGGGATTATTACTCCAGTGGTTTTCCATTGCCTTTTGTAGAGTTTACGGTAGTTTTCTTTCTTTTTTTCATCAGCCGCTCTTTAAGAGTACAAACGCTGTTTGCAGCCGCCTACTATAGGATTTACTACTTGCTGTAAATAAAAATTTTTATGATAGGCTTCATTTTGTTTCATTAAGAATAAAGAATAAAGTAGGTATACTGGGTCGGTAAGGGTCATGTAGGTATACTGGGAGATTCGACCATGGGTTCGGAACCTAGAACTTTTTGATAGAATTAAGGCCAAACTTGCATAATTCCAAAACCAATGAAGATAGAACCTCCAAATTTGGTATCAAGGTGTCCATTCCTATTTCTTTAGTATTCTTGATTTTTGTGCTTGACTTTTGGAGTAGTGGGTCGGTGACCAGCCACACATTTCCGAAGACCTTAAAGCATATAGATAGCAACTTGAAACAAATGTAGAATTTTCAAATTTGGCACAAGGATGTTCTTTACTATTTGTGTGGCCCCTAAATTGGGATCAATTGAAGTGTCGGTTCAGTACTCCTCTTAGACCTACCAAGGTTTAAAAGCTTATAATCGAAATTATTTAAAATAGTAACTTAAAATTAAGATAGAACGTTCCAATTGTGTACAAGGGTTCACTAGTATTTAAAATACAGCGCGGACTGCATATGGGCGAAATCGTACCATGGTTTCGGATTCTGCAACCTTTGAAAAGTTCAAGGGCTAACAAACATATATCTTAAAAATAGCATAACTCAAAAAATGATGCCGCTATTTTGAAGAAATTTAAACTGCAGGTTACTAGTATTGAAAGTATCAAGAGAATTGGTTCTGGTCGAGTTTGGTTAATGAGTTCGGATTATAGAAGCTTTTGATCGATTTGAAAAATTTGAATTATTAAATATATTCTGCTTTGATTAGCTTTTTATCACAAAATATAATAATTAAAATTTTTTAACTTTTGTAATTGAATCGAAATAAATATATTTTCATTTATTTCAAGTTTTTCTGTTTTTTTAGATTTTTAAATATATAAATTAGTAAGAATTTGGAATATTTTTGAAGAGATAGAGTAATTAGAAAATGTTTTTTAGTACTATAAAGTTAATTTGGTTAGCCATGTCTTAAGAACAAACTAATAAAATCTTTTATGGTTTAAAAATGACTTATTAACTTCCCATTAAATTTGAACCAAATAAATGTAGGGTATTTCTAAGTCGGTTGCACCGGTTGACTGTTTCTTTACTTGTTAATATATATGTTTGTTAGCCCTTGAACATTTCAAAGTTTCCAGAACCCAAAACCATGGTTCGATTTGGCACAAATGCAGTACCCGCCATACTTTCAATACTAGCTAACCCTTGTGCACAATTGTAACGCTCTATCTTAATTTTAAGTTACTATTTTCATTAATTTCGATGATAAGCTTTAATAGCCGTCGGATGACACAAAGTCTTCCTTTGTGTCTCCGGAATTTAGACTGAATTGTATTAGCGGCTCAGGTGCCTCCTAGGAAATCCCAAAATTAAATAGCTTAACTTCGAAATTAATAAAGATAGAAACTTCAAATTTTATACACGCTAAGATAGAAACTTCAAATTTTATAATTTAGGCTAAGAACTTTACCTTAAAACATATTATGTAATGTATTTAATAAATTAAAAACCAAATATTTTTTTAATAAACGAAGAAATTTTTTTTTTCTAATTTTTATTATATTGTCATATACGGGTTTTAAACGTGTGAATTAAATAACCGCTTAAACAACTGTTTTAACTAGCCTTGAATATCAACTAAGTTTAACAGCCTTAAAATAACTTAAATATAACTCAAATATAATAACGGTGAGAAAAACTTAAACTAACAAATCACATAAAGTAATACGATAACTATCTTTCCTTCCTTTTCGTTCATTATAATTAAATCTGTTAAATTAGCAATTTTAGTTTTAATTTTATTTTGTAATTTTAAATAAATGTTTGATAAAAATTAATAAAAAAGCTCAGTTTGGAAGAACAAACGAAAGTAGTAAAATGTTTTAATTTTAACTACTTAATTGGCGCAGTCGCGAGTGCTTTCGATTTCGAAGAAGAAACGAAACCACTAAAAAGTTCCTACTAACTCGCATATAAAAATATCAAAAAAAAAAAAAAAAAAAAAAAACCATAGAACGTTTATTTTTTCTTTTTTTTGAAGATGAAAACTAAAATACAAATCTGTTTTTGATAATTAATGCAAATACCTAATAAGTTAATTAGAAGAAATTAAACTAAATTAAATATGAAAAAAAAATATATATATATATAAAACTAATTACATATAAGATCAGTGCAAAAATACAATTAAATTATATGATGACAATAATGTTAATGTTACAAAAACAAAATTAATAAAAACAATATTATAAGTGATAAAAGAAAAAAATTTTATTACAAAAACTTACATCTGGACTACTTGAAAAAAAACGAGGAAGATTATAGTTGCCCTTGTCAACTTTTAGATACCCGTGCATACCCACTAAGGTGTATAAAATAAACCGTAATTTACTTCCCTTATACATTTAACTCATTACCCCATAATTTTGACGTAAAAAAAAAAAAAAAAATTAACAAAAAAAAAAAAAAAATCACAAAACAAAAAACAAAATTTTCATTCATTGTCCCATAACTTTAGCTTAAAAAAAAAAAAAAAAAAAAATTAACAAAAAAAAAATAAACAAAATTTTCATTCATTGTCCCATAACGTTAGCTTAAAAAAAAAAAAAAAATAAAAAAAAAAAAAAATTGGCCCACCCTAAAAGTCCGAAGTTCCGAGTGATGTCCAACTTTGCCAAGTAACTTGCCCTATTAATTTATCTGCCCAATTTTAATTTTAACCTTGTAGCTTCATTAGATTCAAAGTTATTGAATCGAAAACTTTGTATGGCAGCCCCCCGAAAATGGGGCCCTAAAATTTTGAAACTTCATATAAGTGCTCGATTCATTATATAACTAACCGTGTGTAATTTTCAGCCTCGTAGTATAATTAGTTTTGAAGAAATTCATATTGGTGCAAAGAAGTTGTATTGCAGCCCCCCGAAAATGGGGCCCTAACATTTTGAAACTTCATATAAGTGCTCGATTCATTATATAACTAACTGTGTGTAATTTTCATCCCCGTAGTATAAATAGTTTTGAAGAAATTCATATTTGTGCAAGGAAGTTGTATGGCAGTCCCCCGAAAATGGGGCCCTAACATTTTCAAACTTCATATAAGTGCCGGAGTCATTATAAAACTAACCGTGTGTAATTTTCATCCCCGTAGTATAAATAGTTTTGAAGAAATTCATATTGGTGCAAAAAAGTTGTATGGCAGCTCCCCGAAAATGGGGCCCTAACATTTTGAAACTTCATATAAGTGCCGGAGTCATTATATAACTAACCGTGTGTAATTTTCAGCCTCGTAGTATAATTAGTTTTGAAGAAATTCATATTGGTGCAAAGAAGTTGTATGGCAGCCCCCCGAAAATGGGGCCCTAACATTTTGAAACTTCATATAAGTGCCGGAGTCATTATAAAACTAACCGTGTGTAATTTTCATTCTCGTAGTATAATTACTTTTGAAGAAATTCATATTGGTGCAAAAAAGTTGTATGGCAGCTTCCCGAAGCCTTTCTCCGAATTTAACCAAAAACAATAGGGAACCTACAAATTGTCTAAAAATTACTTTGTGAAAGTTTCAGAACTCTAGCTCTTATAGTTTTTGAGTTATCGTGCTGACGGACGGACGGACGGACGGACGGACACACATAGCTAGATCGATTCACTTTTCGATGCTGATTCGATACGTACCCTTGACACTATATCTAGCTCTTATATTTCGATGCGTTACAAACGGAGGAGTAATTTTAATATACCCGATGTTCATATATGTATGCACGGGTATAAAAAAAAAAATTTTTTAACAATAATATGATGACTTAATAAAAAATAAAACATTTTAATTATATGTCGAAAATATAAAATTTTGCAATTATTGTAAGCACATTTTGAATAAAAAAAACAAAAAGCAAGGGAACAGTGAAATCATCAATTCAACAAGATCATCATTTTCATCATTCCCGCAGGTGTTAATCAAAAAACGCGCAACAGGCAGTACAACAAAAATCTGTAAAATCTGGAAGCTCAAATTTAAACATATTCATAATACTAAGTAAGTTCAATTTACTATATAAAAAAAAAAAAAAACACAAAAAAAAAAAAAAAAAGAACAAAAAAAAAAAAATATAATAAAATTAGGTGTACTTTGAAGTATTAAATTTTGCAAATTTTTTTGTCATATTAAAATAAATTTCTAATTTTTTTTCACAAAACAAAAAAAAAAAAATATAAAATAAAACAAAAGAATTTTTTTTAACTTTGAACTTGAATTTGTAGTCTCGAACACATACATATATAATACTTGAAAAAAAAAAATTTAATACGTAATATTAAATGATAGTATTTTTTTTCTTTTTTAAATTAAATAAATAAGTAAGTCAAGAAAAAATAATATTCTGTTCTACTCTGTTCTGAAAATGGAACAATTAGGAATGGCCGATAAATTTAAGATCATTTTAGATTTTATAAGTAAAGTTCCAATATTCGATGGGAAAACCCCAAACAGTCTCCCCGAATTCATAGAAAGAATAGATAATATTACTCCAACGATAAATCTGTTTGATGAATTCAATATAAAAGTATTAAATGGGTATATAAGGGATAAAATTACCGGTAATGCCAAAACTACATTACAACTAAACGGAAATCCTACTAATTGGGAAGATATAAAAAAATTAATAGTTAAGCACCATGGAGAAAAATTATCTCCTAACAAGTTATTAGACCAAATTAGATCATGTCGTGTTACTACCGACATTCAAAACTTTTATGAAAAACTAAATGCTCTGTTATGTAGAATTAATAATTACTATTCATTAAATTCTAATGAATCAAATCCTAAAAATATCATTCAAAGTAATACGCGAATAGCTTTAGAAGTTTTCAAAGATAATCTGCCCGAACCAGCTCGTAGCATCATTCTAAATAGAAATCAGACAACATTAAGTGATGCCTATGATATAATTCGCGAATGTAAATACGAACATTTACCAAATCAACGAAATAAATATTTTCAAACAAATCATACTTTCCAAAAGCCTATACATAACAAAAATTTTAATTATAAACAATCCTATAACCAAACATATGTTAATCATAATAGAAATCGAAATAATTATAATAATTATCAACGACAAGATGTTGATAGTAATAAAACAAATTTTAATCATAACTCGTCCCAAAATATTAAAAATAGTTATAATCATCATAAACCAGAAGATATCGAACCAATGAGTACTCAAACTACTTATACTCAAAACTCTTCTCAAAACAGTTTTAAAAATAATAATAATAATTATAATAATAAAAATTATAATAATTATAATAAGTCAAAAAGATATTTCCAACCAATGGAAATATCAATTAATCAAAGACGAAATTTTCAGGAGGACCAGTCAAAAGACTTCCCTATATAGTAATAAATAATCCTATAAAAACTATGCGTTTCATAATCGATACTGGAGCCGAATTCAGTGTCATTAATCCTAATCTTTGCAACCCGAAATGGAAACAACAAAAACAGAATTACGTACAAGGTCTATGTAGTTTCATAAATTCAAAAATTGTATACAAATTCCCACTTTTCGAAGTATTTCAAGAGCAAAACTTAATGGTTGAATTTGTCGAAGTAAACTTCCATGATAAATACGACGGTATAATTGGGAACAACATTTTAGAACCCTTAGATGCAAAAATTGACTTTGAAAATCGTACTTTAAAAACAAAAAATTCAGTAATTCAATTCTTTCTCAATATCGAAGAAGAAAAATATTTTAACTGTTCCTATGATAATAACACAATAGAAATATTTCACAATGAAATTAAAGGGTCAAAATTGTTAGAATACGTTGAAACATCACACCTGAATAAAGAAGAAAATGGTTTGATAAGTAAAGTAATTCGTAATATTAAAAATGTATTTTTCAAGGAAGGAGACTGTTTATCATTTACAAGTCACATCAAACATGAAATAAAAACAAAAAATGACATACCTGTCTATTCTAAACTGTACCGATATCCTCAGGTCCACAAAAAAGAAGTAGATAGGCAAATAAAAGAAATGTTAAAGGATAATATTATACAACCCTCTAGTTCGCCTTATAATTCACCAATTTGGGTTGTACCTAAAAAATTAGATAATAGTAAAGAACAAAAATGGCGCATTGTCGTGGATTATAGGAAACTGAATCAGATAACTATAGATGATAAGTTTCCTATCCCTAACATTGACGACCTTTTTGACAAATTAGGTAAAGCAAATTACTTCACAACGCTAGATTTGGCGAAAGGGTTTCACCAAATCGAGGTAAACCCCAAAGATAGAGCAAAAACAACATTCTCTACTTCAAATGGTCACTTTGAGTTTCTCCGTATGCCTTTCGGACTCAAAAACGGACCAGCAACATTTCAAAGGTTAATTAATGATGTGCTAAAAGAATTTATTAATTCCATATGTATTGTGTATATGGACGATATTCTTGTTTTCTCTACCTCACTACAAGAACATATCGAGTCAATTGAAAAAATATTTAAAAAATTATCAGAAGTTAACTTAAAAGTCCAATTAAATAAATTCTCCTTTTTGAAACGGGAAACAGAATTTTTAGGACACATCGTGACGGACAATGGCATCAAACCTAACCCAAATAAAATTGAATGTATTCTAAAAATTCCACTACCCAAAAATCAAAAAGAAATTAAAAGCTTTCTCGGTATAACAGGGTTTTACCGGAAATTTATAAAAGATTATTCCAAAATAGCTCACCCTTTAATAAAATACTTGAGAAAAGGTATGAGAATAAACACAAATGACAAGGAATACCAAAACGCGTTTGATAAACTTAAAAAGTTGCTAACATCAGATCCGATCCTCGCGTACCCAGACTTCGAGAAAATTTTTACCTTAACAACTGATGCATCAGATTTCGCATTGGGAGCCGTCTTATCTCAGAGCAACCACCCAGTTTCCTTTATCTCTCGTACCCTCAATAAACATGAAAGAAATCACTCAACGATCGAAAAAGAACTTTTGTGTATTGTATGGGCAACAAAAGTATTTAGACCCTATCTTTTCGGTCGCAAGTTTACAATAAAAACAGACCATAGGCCCCTAGTTTGGCTTAGTGGATTGAAAGAACCACATAGTAAGCTGCAAAGATACAAAATCCGACTAAATGAGTACGATTTTAACATAGAGTACGTAAAAGGAAAACAAAATTTTGTTGCCGATGGGTTATCTCAAGTAAGAGTTGATAATAGTGAAGGGAAAATAAATTCTGATGATTCGTTTTCCCACTATCTTAACATAAATCCTTTATTTAATGAAGAAAATATAGATAATGAAAGTATTACTAAAGTCTATACTAATGAGAAGTTTAATAAAAATGAAAGTATTCTTACATCTGATATTGAAACGAAAAATTATCAAGAATATAAAATATGTGATGAAACATTATCTTTTTATTCTGACATTGATAACAAATTCTCATGCAAAAAAAGATATAACATCCTACATAATGCAAATTCTAATGACACAAAAACAAATAAAGGTTGCAATAATGATGAAATTATTTCAACCGATGCTACAATTCATAGTGCTCAGGAAGATTCATCCGATTTAATCTACATTACAGAAAAGCCCATCAATCTTTATAAAAACCAAATTTATTTAGAAGAAGGAGAAAAAGCAAAATATTCCTTAAAAATAGTTAACCGAAAATGCCAAAATAAAATAATTGTAGCCAATGAAAGCAATCTTCTAGAGTTAATGAGGCAATCAATACCAGACCGTGGATTGATATGCGTTTATTGCGAAAATATAAGATTATTTGTAAAATTCCAAAATTTATACCAAAAATATTTTCCGCTAACAAAAACTTAACTATATTAAAATCTTCTAAGAAATTAATCGATATTACAGATAAAAATAAAATTTTTTCAATAATAAAAGAGGAACATCTCCGTAATAATCACAGAGGAATCAATGAAGTGTTTAATGAGATCAAAGAAAAATATTACTATCCTAATATTCTTGTTGAAATTAGTAAAATCATTAGTAACTGTGAAATATGCAGTTTAGCGAAACATGATAGATCACCTCCAAAAATCTCATTTAAAATTACAGAAAGTCCAGAGTTCTTTAACGACATTGTTCATATGGAAATATGGTTTCCCGAAAGGAACAAACCATATTTAACAACTATAGATAAATTTAGTAAATATGCCACTATCCACAAACTGAATGACAGAACGTGGATTTCAATTTTAGAAGCAATTAAAGAAAGAATCCGCTATTTGGGAAAAAAAAGAAAACTTGTGTCAGATGGAGATAGATGTATAATTCATAACGCGGTTGAACTATTCCTCAAAGAAAATGGTATAATTTTTCACCAAACTACTGCTTCCAATAAGACAGGCAACAGCGATGTTGAAAGATTGCACGGTACCCTAAACGAACATATCAGAATACTTAATACCGAAGGAGAAATTAAAGAACTTGATAATAAAATTTTTAAAACGATGAACTCGTATAACAACACCATTCATTCTACCACCAATCTTAGACCCATAGACTTCCTTCAAAAGAATTTTGATAAAAACGATATAAAATACTTTGAAAAAATATTTGAAAGCGAAAAACAACGAAAAATAGACAGATTGAATTCAAATAGAGACAAAAACATTAAACTTTCTGAAAATATCGTTAGAAATAGAAATATAGCCAAAAACAGCCCCAGATACAAAAAAAATTAAAATATTTTCTCAAAATAAAAATTACATTGTAGATAGAAAAGACAAAAGAAAAGTTAAATATTACACATCCCAAATAAAAAGAAAATTTAAACACCAAAAATAATACATTTTCTCTCTTTTAGAAATGAAATCTCTCGCGTTTGTACTCACATTCGTAATACTATGGCAAGCTAGTACCTCCCAAAAAATTGATATAACACCAATTCAGGAAGACAAGGGTTATGTAATTTTGAAGATGGAAAGAATACCAGTTATACAGAGATACTCTAAAATCCTACACATCGTTAACCTAACCGATTACGCTCAGGTAATACAATCTATAAGAGATAATGTTAACAATATTAAACTTAACAATGAAAATCCAAGCCTCAATTTTTTGAACAATCAAATAGAAACTCTAGAACGAAAATTCACTAATATTGTACCACATGTTCATAGAAAAAAAAGAGGATTAATAAATCTTGTAGGTAATACCCTGAAATTTTTAACAGGTACAATGGATTCAGAGGATGCTAATGAAATATACAACCATCTAAACAACCTAGACAATAATGTCCAACAAATAACAAAAGAATCTAACAAACAAATCACAATTAACCAGCAAATGATTGAATCAATTAACAAAATTAAAAATCATATAAATGAACAACAAGAAAAGCTCAAAATATTTTTTGAACAAGTAAAGAACTCGAATAGAAAAACGGAAGAAACTCAAAAACAGCCCTTCGTATTAGAAATTTTTTCAAATATTCTAACAATAGACAAACAAATAGAATTAGTTAAAGATAATATTCTTCTAAGTAGACTTAACATACTGGCTCATGATATCCTAACTCCTGAAGAAATAAATGACCTTAGATATATTATCCCATATTAAAAGCTCAACAATACTTAAAGAAAATATTATCATTTTTGCATATTGATTCCATCATTTTCACAAACAGAGTATAACAAAGCATTAATTTTACCATTTCCAAATAATAAAAAAGAAGAATTAGAAATTAATAACGAAGAAATCTTAATATCAAAGAATAACATTTTTAATTTAAATAACAATATTTTAGAAGAAAAAAAATTAAAATTTCATGATAATTACTGTATTAGAAATATATTATCAAAAAATAATACTTGTAAATTTAGGCTAAATAATCAAGAATTTATAGAAGAAATAGACTTCGGTTTTATTATTAAAAAAAATTTAAAAATAACTGATATTAAGCAAAATTGTATTAAATTAGATGTAACTATTAAAGGAAACAACATTATAAAAATTGCAAAATGTAGTATAGAAATAAGAAATGTAAAATTTGTAAATAATTTATTAGAATATAAGGAGCATATTAGGTTACCCAATGTTAACTATAATTGGACAAAAATTGTAAACAATGTTACATTAGAAAATTTAAATATTGTAAGCTTTGAAAATAGGAAAACAATAGAATATATTAATTACAAAAATAATATAAAAGATTTTTCAATGAGCTCAATACTTATTATAATATCAATTTTAACATTATTTTTATTTGTATGTATATATCGTATCAAAAGAAAAGGAAAAATAGTTGTCAAAAACGAAATTGAGATTCCAAAAAATAAAAAACTGGATTCTTCCGGGACTGAAGAATCTCGGAGGGGAAGTGTCATATACGGGTTTTAAACGTGTGAATTAAATAACCGCTTAAACAACTGTTTTAACTAGCCTTGAATATCACCTAAGTTTAACAGCCTTAAAATAACTTAAATATAACTCAAATATAATAACGGTGAGAAAAACTTAAACTAACAAATCACATAAAGTAATACGATAACTATCTTTCCTTCCTTTTCGTTCATTATAATTAAATCTGTTAAATTAGCAATTTTAGTTTTAATTTTATTTTGTAATTTTAAATAAATGTTTGATAAAAATTAATAAAAAAGCTCAGTTTGGAAGAACAAACGAAAGTAGTAAAGTGTTTTAATTTTAACTACTTAATTATATCATATTTTTCATTTATTGAATTATTTATTACCATAGGTAATAATATATAATTGAGAAATTGTGTACGATACTGAAATTATGTTCAAATATAAATTGCATGTATGTAAAAGTTATTTTTATTTTTAAATGAATTATGAAAAGTTCTAAATTTATCATTGTATTTTAGAAATACATTAATTGCATATTTTGATTATTGAATTTTATGATAAAAAGCTAATGAAAGCATTAATGGTTTCAATTAACATTAAAAACCATCAAATTATATAAACTTTTATATAGATATCATCACAAATTAATATTTCTTTCGAATAACTTTGAGTTTAATTATGTAAAACCATATACATAGAGCATTCACGTAGAACAAAAAAGTTAGACAAGTTTTTTAATTTCATAAAATCAATTTTATCTTATTTTAGTTTATTTTTATTTTAATTTTTAGTTTTTTTTATTTGTTTGTTTGTATGTCAATCGATGTGTGTACATTTGTATATATTTCTTCTCATTTTTTTTTTTTTTTTTTTGTATATTTATCATATCAATTGATGTATCATATATGTACGCAGTTTGTGTATATTTTGATTATAAAATAAAAAAATATTATTGATAGAAAAAGAAGAATAAACTTTCTTTTTTTTGCTTTATATTTTTTTACTCGCATTATTCGAAATCTTTCAAATCGTTAGACTCAACGCTATTACTTTTACCCCAATCAGCTATTTTGGCTAAGTCATGATTAAATAAACTAACCATGATATTTCTTTTAGAACTTATTGGGGAATGTGTGACATTAAATTTCTTAAGGAAATCATAGGATGCCACTAGAGTACTGTCGTCGACGAAGCTTTGGATTGGATTGAGGGTGGAGGAGAGTAAGTCGTTGATAAAAATTAAAAAAATAGTTGGTGATAAGGCGGAGCCTTGTGGGACGCCAGCGTTTATTTCATAAGTGTCAGACATAAAACTATCGACAAGGACACGAACTCGACGATTCGGAAGAAAATCCTCAACCCATTTACAGAAAGGAATACCAAGACCAATAGCTCGGCATTTGTTTAAAAGGAAAGAATGTCATACTCGGTCAAAGGCCTTTGAAATATCCAGAGCAACAACCTCAAATTCACCGGAACCGTGAATGCTGGTGTTGAGCTTTTCGCTGAGGTATGTCAAAAGATCACCTGTGGATCTTTGGTTTTAAAGCCTTATTGCCTATAATGCAAAATACCGCTGCCGTCAAGGTATCTCATCAACCATTTGATAACAAAAATTTCCAAAACTTTGGAAATTACCGATATAATGGCTATTGATCGGAAATTGGAGGGGTCGCTTTTGTCACCTTTTCTGGGGCTCGGGGAAACATGAGCAATTCCCCATTGACTGGAATATCTACCAGTCGAAATTGATAATGAAAAAATATTACGCACAGGTTTCGAAATGGGAGAGGCAATATGTTTAAAAACCATTGCAGAAATTCCATCAGGACAAGTGGCCTTTTTAACATTCAGATTTTCAAGCACTTTCACTACAGTACGTGTTCTAAAGTACACCGTATGAAGCATTTTAACCCTAGTCGGTTCAAGAAAGGGTAGTACTGGTGGCGTTTGTACTGTAGGAGGGAACGTAGAATTTGCCGCAAAGAATTTTGCAAACAAATTAGGTTTGGCAACTGAATCTGATATGATAATTATTGTTATCAATCAGCGGCGGAAAGCATGATTCGCAAAAGTTATCAAATTTTAAGTTTCTTTCTTCATAAATTTCGAAACTAAGCTTTTTAGTTTTGGGATTTCTTAGGAGGCACCTGAATCACCAATACAATTAAGTCTAAATTTCGGAGATACGAAGGAAAAAGGAAAAAACAACGTTATAACAAATTTAAAGCTTCTACATTTATTTCAACTCCGCCAAGAACGGTCCCAAGCCCGGCTGAAAAAGGAGGAAAGGGCAATAGAAGGATACCCTCGTGGCGGGTGCGGGTGATTACTGCATCTGGAAAAACAAAACTCGAGCCTGGTCAAAGAATCCATTGCAACATGGCGACGCTTATATCGTACTTGGCGACTTTAATGCAAAAATCGGATGTGCAAATATACCGAGGAGCTAACGTCGACTCTGATCATTTCCTAGTGGGTGCGAGATTCAGAGCTCGTATAGCTAATGTTAGAATAAATTGCTCAAATAAAAAAAGGAAATTTAACATTAAGGCCCTGGAAGCACCGGATACTGCCAGTGCATAATCAGATTGTATTAAAAATATACTCACAGCTGAACCTCTTCATTATTTCTCCGTTAATGAGAAATGGAAACACTGCGTTTTCGTAATGAAGCAAGCGGCTTCGCAAATCATAGGTTTTGAAATAATGGTTAGAAACCCATGGTATGATAATGAATGTCGGACACTTACGGAGAAGAAAAACGAGAATCATAGGAAAGCACAGCAGCGAAAAACAAGAGCAGCACTGGAAGAGTATGGAGACAAAAAATCTAAAGAAAAGAAAATCCTTAGAAGAAAAAAACGAATGTTTGAAAAGGAAAAAATAATTCAGGTTGAATCAAGCCGAAGCAGAGACGTTGTACGAAGCTTTTACAGAAAAACCAAATAATTAGGGAATGGATATAAGCCAGGTACAAATGCGCTGCGGAATTATTCCGGAAATTTGATGACTGCAAACGAGGATATAATTAGAGCATGGAAACATCATTTTGAAAAATTGCTAACTAGTGGCGACTGTGCAATTGAGAATAGGCCCTCCAATACTCCAACCAACGAAACCGACCCAGATCCGCCCAATTAAGCTGAAGTCGAGTTAGCCATCAACACTAAAAAATAACAAAGCTGCCGGCCTTGATGGCTTGCAAGCGGAGTTATTTAAAGCCGGAGGTGGAAATTTGTAGAGTGCATGCACCAACTGATTAAAAGAATCTGGTTCAAAGAAAGTATGCCTAATGAGTGGAGTGCAAGTGCTATTTGTCCAATTTTCAAAAAAGGAGATGCTTCGCCTATAAAATATTTTCCAACATACTGTGTGCAAGACTGAAGCCACATTGCGACACTGTGATAGGTAACCTGGTAAATCTAACACCGCCAGAAGTTTGCACTACGACAAATACTGGAGAAGACTCGCGGACACCAAATCGATACTCACCACCTCTTTATTGATTTTAAAGCCGCCTATGACAGTATATTTCGAAATACATTATATAACGTCATGTCCGAATTCAGTGTACCGGCCAAAATCATACGATTATCTAAAAGGACTTTGGAAAACATAAAATGTATGCTAGTGGTTGGAAGTAATATGTCTGATGAATTCCAAACATACTCTGTATTCAGACAAGGTGATGCACTGTCGTAACATTTTCAATTTTGTGCTAGAGTACATATTACGTCGTTCTGGTGTTAATATGATAGGAACATTTATTTATAAATCAGTTCAGCTACTAGGTTTTGCTGACGACGTTGATATTGTAGGAAGGACACGACGTTCATTCACTGAAGCCTTCACCCAAATTGAAAAAGGGGCGAACAAAGTAGGTCTTCGTGTAAACGAGAATAAAACAAAGTTATATGCCATCGACAAATTCGAAATCCAATCAACATCCTGTTGCAGGCAATATCACTGTCGGTGCATATAACTTTGAGGTAGTTAAGGAGTTGGTCTACCTTGGGATTTTTATTAATTTCAAATATATGCTTTAAGGTCTTGGGAGTAGTGGAAGTGGTACGTACGCAAACCGCTTATCTAATTTATCCAAAATTGCACGTACACAACACAAATAAGAAGAAACACCTGTGCCCCAAATTTAAGGTTCTATCGTCTTTGGTTTCCAAATTATATTCGTTTGGCGCCAACTCGATAAAAAGCTTCTAGAATACGAACTCGACCAGAACCAATTCCCATGGTACTTTCATTACTAGTAACCTAGAGTTTAAATGTCATCAAAATAGCGTCATTAGTTTTTGAGTTATTGTGTTTTAAATATATATGTTTGTTAGCCCTTGAACTTTTCAAAGTTTCCAGAACCCAAAACCATGGTCCGATTTGGCACATATGCAGTACCCGCCATACTTTCAATACAAGTTAACTTTTCTACGCAATTGGAACGCTCTATCTTAATTTTAAGCTACTATTTTCATTACTTTCGATGATAAGCTTTAATAGCCGTCGGATGACACAAAGTCTTCCTTTGTGTCTCCCGGATTAAGACTGAATATTATTAGTGGTTCATGTGCCTCCTAAGAAATCCCAAAATTAAATAGCTTAACTTCGAAATTAATAAAGATAGAAACTTCAAATTTTATACACGCTAAGATAGAAACTTCAAATTTTATAATTTAGGCTAAGAACTTTATTTTAAAACATATTATGTAATATATTTTATAAATTAAAAACCAAATATTTTTTTAATAAACGAAATTTTTTTTTTTCTAATTTTTATTATATTATTTTTTTCATTTATTGAATTATTACCATAGGTAATCTAATATATTAAGGAGAAAATTTGTTTGTTTGTTTGTTTGTCCACGATTCACGTGAAACCACTGGTCCGATTATCACAAAATTTTAAAGGAATATTTCTGAGAGCCCGGGGGGTGACATAGGCTATGTTACATTTTTATAAGTCAACAGGTTGCGGCTCCAGAGCCGTTTTAAGCTTTTTCATTTTTTGGATGTCGAGTCAGAACGGTTTGCCCGATTGACTTTAAATTTTGCACAAACGTTCCTCTGAGCAACCGGAATTAGTTGTATATATTTGGGTGGAATAAATTAACCCATTTCGACCTGGCGGGCTTCCAAAAAATTTTGTGTTTCGGATTTGTGTCCGATTTAACAAAGTGTTTTTGCAAAAAGAGAGGCTTACACAAATTTTTGTTGAGTTCGGTTAACCCGTTTGGGCACGAGGGCCCAATAAAGCTTTTTCAATGTGTTTGATGTCAAATCAAAACGGTTTCACCGATTGATTTGAAATTTTGCACAAATGTTCCTCTTAGCAACCGGAATTAATTGTATAAATTTCGTTGGAATATATTAACCCATTTCGCCCTGGCGGGCTTCCAAAAAATTTTGTGTTTCCGATTTGTGTCCAATTGTACAGGGTGTTTTCGCAGTCAAAAGAGATGCTGGCACAAATTTTGGTTGAGTTCGGTTAACCCGTTTGGGCACGAGGGCCCAATAAAGCTTTTTCAATGTGTTTGATGTCAAATCAAAACGGTTTGATGGATTGACTTGAAATTATGCACAAATGTTCCTCTTAGCAACCAGAATTAGTTGTGTCCAATTTAAAATGTTGATTTTGCAGTCCAAAAGAGAGGCTGCAAAAAGTTTTAGTTAAGTTCGATCAACCGGTTTTCTACGACGACGACATGAAGTTTTCTATAAATATTATTTGCTTAAACGATTAAAAGAATTTTATTGCAAATTTTGTAGCAGCATTTTAATAATAAAAACCCACAGGATTTATTTGGTTTCGACCTGTTTACGCGTTTTTTATTTATTTTTTTTTTATTTATTTATTGTATAGAGATAGACAGTTACAAAAAAACTGGTATAAATCTCACTTATAACTAGCTTATTTGTAATAAAATATAATTCAATCTTATTTAACAAATTAAATATTATTAGTTTAATTATTTATTTTTATTATTTTTTTTTTTTTTTTTGTTAGTTATTATTTTTTGGCAATACAGCTTTCAATCTTTTATTGAATTATCTTAAATTAGGAGCATATTTTATATTGTTAGGAAGGCTATTGAAAATTTTTATACCATTAAACATAACGTCTCTTTTACCTCTTTCGGTTCTGGGTGCTGCTAGTCGGTAGTTTTCTGCATTTCTTGTGTTTGTAGTCAAACAAATCTCATAAATCAACTTACAGTTTTCTAAAAATATTATTTGTTCAACAGAAGGAAGGTTGCTAATAGAATACAGTTTAGATAATCATATGGTAATCTGTATAAAATTTTTATAGCTCTGTTGATAAGGATGCTTATTGAATTGGTAATGTATTTGCAACCCTGGCTCCAAACTGGAATTAAGTACCGTATTTTAGACTGAATGTGAGAGTAAACGACTAATTTTGCTACTTGTTCGCTTAATTTAGGATATCTTCCAATTGACATTACTATTGACATTATTGTTTTGCACCTACTATTGACATTATTGTTTTTTTCAATTTTTCAATGTATATTTTCCAAGATAGATCTTCATCAATAACTAATCCTGAATAGTTAGATGATTTAACTCTTTTTATTTGTTGTTGATTAATAGAAATTGATAGGTTAATGTTTTCTTAATTTTTTTGCTTAAAAATTATGAGATCAGTTTTAGTTACATTAATCGTTAGTCTCTTTTGGTCCAGCCACTCACTAACTTTATTTAAATCCAATTTAATATATTCTCTAGTAGATTACTGCTTTTGCCTTTATATAAAATTATGGTATCATCCGCAAACATTGAATAATGTCCACTTAGCCCAATTTTGTTAAAGCTATTCACATAAGCTAAATAAAGAATAGGACCAAGAACTGTGCCTTGAGGAACTCCAACTTCAAGATTTGCTTCTTCACTAATAAGTTCGTTTATTTTAGTTTTGATTTTACGAAATTTTAAGTAGGAATGGAATAGATTGGCTGCAACTCCTCGAATACCCATTTTATCAAGACTATTTAGAAATATATCATGATTTACCGTATCAAAAGCTTTTTTTAAGTCTAATAGAATAGCCACTGCATAATTATTTTTGTCCAATGCTGTATTAATGAAGTTCACAACTTCGAGTGCTGCTGATTCAGTACTGCTTTCATTTAAAAAACCAGATTGGTGGTCATCAATTAGTTTTGAATTAGTAAAAAACGTAATTAAACGACGTTTAATAATTTTTTCAATAATTTTTGATAGACAGTTTGTTAAGGTTATCGGTCTTAATAATTATAGCTATAGTCCATTTTATCCCCTGATTTAAAAATTAGAGTGATAGTACATTCTTTAGCCATATCAGGAAAAACACCAGTAGATAAAACTTTATTTATTATATTAACTAGTTTGTTTGATATTATTTGCTCGACTGATTTAATGTGTTTTATTGAAATACCATAAGGCCCAGGAGATGAATTAGTTTTAAAAGAGTTTATGATATGTTTTAATTCATTATTGTCTGTTGGAATCAAATATATTGAGTTCTGATTTATGCAATGCTGTGTACTTATTTCATTATCTGTTTGGTTGGTGAAGTTTTTATCTAATGTGCTTCCAATGGTAGCAAAATGATTGTTAAGAATGTTTGCTACCTCTAGCTCAGATGTAGAGATTTCACCATTATACTTATTTAAGCGAAATGTTGAATTTTCTTTTGAGCTATTTTTATTAAATGCTTATTAATGACTTTCCACATCTGTTGAGGGTTGGTACTTTCACTCATTTGGTTGTTAAAGTAATCTTCTTTTGCTGTTTTTATTAATTTTTGATTCTTCTGTACCTATCTTGTAGTTCAGTGTTGTCTTTGTTTTTGCGAAGTTTAGAGTATAGTTTATTTCTCTTTTTGATTACGCTAAGTATAAATGGTGTAACCTAGTGGTTTTGATTTCTTCTTCTAACTATTCTTAATGATGGTGCCAGAGCTTTCCTTTCTTTTAAACACTCCGTGAGCTTGTCGTATGAGTAACACGTTTCAAATTTTTGCGCAACTAGATTCTGAAATACATTCCAGTTTGTTTTTTCTATAGTGACTCTCTATCATTGGTTCAAGTATAATGTCGCATTTTTCAATATTAATATCCAAAACTTTGGGGTCACTAATGGGATTATCATATGATTTGATCAGTGCTTTAAAGGTTTTAAAGTTTGCAATAACATGATCCAGAATACTTCCATGATTACAATCGATTTGGCAGCTGCAATTGACGGCTTGACGAGTAATTCCGCAAGTAGTCGTATAATTGAGAATATTGAAGTTGTATGAATCAATTATGTTGGCATAAGTACTCGTGATTTCATTACTTTGGAGTAACTCAATGTTTGTGTCACCTACTATGATGCAGTTCTTATTAAATGTTTTAAGAAGAAAACCCAGTGCGTTTATATAATCATTTTTGTCATTGTCCGGAGCATTATACATTGTGAAGATCTTCATGTTTGGTTGACAATTGAGTATTTGTATTCCGATTGTATTTAGTTTATCATTAATTGAATTAGGTAGAGAAAGAGTTTTAAAAGAAATTCCGTTTTTTATATAAATTGCGGAACCACCTCCCCGATTATTATCTCTACATGAATGAATGGCTGAAAATTCAGGAATTTGCATAAATGGAATTTCAGATGAGTAAATTCATGTTTCATTTAGAATAACAATTTCTGGAGAGTGCGTTTTAATCAATAAGATTAGATCGTCTAATTTATTTCTCATACTTCTAATATTAACATATAGAATATTTATTGATTTAATTTTTTTTAGGTTATTGTAGGTCTCCATCATTTAGAAATAGGGTTCATATAATTTTTCCAATTTTCTCTAACTTTTTGAAGGTAATCTCTATATTTATTATCGATATGTATTCTGTATGAATTTAAATCTTTGTTTACATCTTCTTTGAAAATTCCTACTGTATCATGGTATTCATAATATATTTTACAAAGTTCTTTATAATTTGTTCGTAAGCCATCTTGATTTATTAAGATTTTAAGGTTCGTTTGTGTTATGCCATCATAACATATATCACTTTGGTCGTAAAAATATGATAAGAAAAGTCTAACATTATTGTAAATTCTGTAGTCTCTTAGTCTGTCACCTTCTAATACTGCTTTACGAGTTAGTTTTACAATCGGTGGATCAATTGTAGCAATTTTGTTTGCAGATTG
The DNA here is from genome assembly GCA_963082915.1 of Dolichopus griseipennis. Classification (NCBI taxonomy): domain Eukaryota; kingdom Metazoa; phylum Arthropoda; class Insecta; order Diptera; family Dolichopodidae; genus Dolichopus; species Dolichopus griseipennis. The sequence continues at coordinate 264,121,814 of OY720441.1, forward strand.
TTTGATTTGAGGTTTCAGTGTTTCACCTTTAACCCAATTTGTATAATTGCAACTTGGAGAATCTTTAACAATATTGGTTTTGTTAATATTATTCGTATCATTATTATTATTATTATTATTATATTTATTTTTATTTACCGATTTTCGCTTTTTACTCCATATTTTTGATAGATATTTATTTAATATACTGTTGGTTTTAATTATTGGATTTGTTGAAGGGACATCTTTTTTTATTACTTTTTTGTTACTAAAATTTGATGATGATGTTACATTTTTTGAATTTGTCGATGTTGAAGCTTCATTTCCTGAATTCGATGATATTTTTGTTTCGGTAATTCCCAACTGATCTTCTGCAATTTCATTCAAGTTAGACATAGCATTTTTGTTTATTTCGTTAATATGTAGCTGTAATTGCTAATAACCGATTTGGTTCTTAAGCACGTCCAGTTTTCTTAGATAAACCGGACAAAGTTTGCTTAATGTATCATGGCACTCGTCAAGGTTAAGTTTAAGCTTTTCGCTTGCTACGATGCAGTTAATACATTTGTACTACTTTCTCCTTCTTACACACACTATTTTTATGTTTTTGGAGGCAATTAAAGCATGTTTCCTCATTTTTGCAGTCAGCAGCTATATGATTGAACCCTTTGCATTTAAAGCATCGAAGCACTCTCAAGGCATCAAATACTTTACAAATATCCCAACCAATTGAAACTTTTTCATTTTTTATAACTCTCGCAAAAGATAAATAATTACATTGAAATATTTTTGCTCCTTATATTTATTTATCTCATACATTTTTATTAATTTCATCTCACTCTCTTCTAAGTATTGATTTTGACACTTAAGTTTGCTTAACAGTTCATCCTCTGAATAATTAGATGTCATATGCACTTCTTCTATTCTTGGTTTAAGTTCCGAGGGAATTATAACTTCATAATTCTCTTCTAAATTATCTTCAATAGCAGACTTTATTTTTTCTCTTTCCTGATTATTGTCAGCTTCCACAATAATAACTCCATTTTTACGATTTTCAATATTTTTAATTTTAAAATTTTTTGGATCTACCTTCTTATTTAATTCCATTCAAGTTATATTGCATTTTTGCTTACTTTTAGGTTTAATGGCCAAAGGTATTTTTTCTTTCTTTTCACGTACAATATTTTTGCTTACACATGCATTTTGTTTCACAATATCAGAGAACAACGAATTTTGTTTAATTTCTTTTTCACTTAAGTTTGTAATTTGATCACTTAGTTCATTGCTTTTTACTAATGTATTATTCATAGCTACATTCAGTTTTTCACTTTCCGTTTTGAATAATTCCCTAGTTTTAGAAAATTTTCGAGTTCTTTTTGTTGCACACTTTTTATACCCTACACCTATAGAATAGGTAAAGGGGTATATTAACTTTGGTATGGTGTTTGTAACCACCTAAAGGAAGCGAGCTAGATATGGAAAAGTATGTATATTTGTGATCAGCGTGACCGCCTGAGTCGATATAGCCATGTCCGTCCGTCCGTCCGTAGGGACGATAACTCAAAAAATAATGGAGCTATCTTGATGAAATTTTAACTGTAGATTACTAGCACTGAAAGTACGGCGGGGATTGCATATGGGCGAAATCGGCCCATGGGTTCGGATTCTGGACCTTTTAATCGATCGAAGGGCTAACGAACATATATAAAAAAATCACAATAACTCAACAACTAATGACGCTATCTTCATCAAATTTGTGCTGTAGGTTACTAGTAATGAAACTACTTCGGGGATTGCGCAAGGTCGGGATTGGACCATGGGTTCGGAACCTAGAACTTTTTGATCCAATTTAGGCCAAACGAGCATAATTCCGAAACCAATGAAGATAGAACCTCCAAATTTGGTATCAGGGTGTCCCTTCCTATTTCCTAAGTGTCTTGGGAATTTGGGTCCCATTGGAGTACTGGGTCGGGGACCAGCCACACATTTCCGAAGACCTTAAAGCATATCTTTAAAATTAATAAAGATAACAACTTGAAAAAATGTAGAAGTTTCCAATTTGCCACAAGGGTGTTATTTACTATCTCTTGCGTGTTCCCTTAATTTGGGACCAATTGGAGAGGTGGTTCAGTACCCCTCTCAGACCTCCCAAGTTTTAAAAGCTTATAATCGAAATTACTAAAAATAGTTACTTCAAATTAAGATAGACCGTTCAAATTGTGTACAAGGGTTAACTAGTACTAAAAGTAAAGCGCGGGTTGTATAAGGACGAAATCAGCCCATGGATTCGGATTCTGGACCTTTTAGTCGGTGTCAGGGATAACGAACATATATTAAAAATCACGATAACTCAACAACTAATGAGGCTATCTTCATGAAATTTGTGCTGTAGGTTATTGGTAATGAAACTACGGCGGTGATTACGTACGGTGAGGATTGAACAATGGGTTCGGAACTGAGAACTTTTGGATCGAATTTAGGCCAAACTAGCGTAATTCCGAAACCAATGAAGATATAACCTCCAAATTTGGTATCAGGGTGTCCCTTCCTATTGCGTAAGTGTCTTTGAAATTTGGGCCCCATTGGACTAGTGGGTTGGGGACCAGCCACTCAGTTCCGAGGACCTTAAAGCATATTTTCGAAATTAATAAAAATAGTAATTTGAAACAAATGTAGAAGCTTCAAATTTGGCCCAGGGTGTTCTTTACTATTTCTTCCGTGCCCCCCTAATTTGGGATCATTTGGACTGGTGGTTCAGGACCGCTCTTAGACCCCCCAAATGTGTAAAAGCTTATCATCGAAACTAATAAAACTAGTAACTTAAAACTAAGATAGAACGTTCCAATTGTATACAAGGGTTAACTAGTATTGAAAGTATGACGGGACTGCATGTGGGCGAAATCGTACCATGGTTTCGGGTTCTGGAACCCTTGACAAGTTCAAGGACTAAAAAACATATATCTTAAAAACACCATAACTCAAAAAATAATGCCGGTATTTTGATGAAATTTAAACTCTAGGTTACTAGTAATGAAAGTACCATGGGAATTGCTTCTGGTCGAGTTTAATTTCAAATCCAAAGAATATATTTCCTATGTCCTATGTGTCTCCGAAATCTAGACTTAATTGTAGTGGTTCAGCTATGTTCAAAGGTACTTGCTGCATTTATGTAAAATTTATTAGAATATTTAAATGAATTATATGAAAAGGTCTAAATTTGTAATTGTATTTTAGAAATACATTTATTGCATATTTTGCGTTTATAAGCTTTTCTATTAGGTATATAAACTAACCATTTAAAATAATTGCAATTTTGAAAAATTTGGATTATTAAATATATTATGCTTTGATTATCTTCTTATCACAAAATTTAATAATTAGAATTTTTTCATTTTGTAATTGAATTGGAATAAATATATTTTCATTTATTTCAAGTTTGTTTGTTTTTTAATATTTTTAAATAGATAAATTAGTAAGAATTTATAATATTTTTTAATAGATAGTGTAATTAGAAAATGTTTTTAGTATTATAAAGTTAATTTGGTTAGCTATGTCTTACGATCAAATTAATAACAGCTTTTATGGTGTTAAAATGACTTATGGATATGTCCCTAAATTTGAACCAAATAGGTGTAGGGTATTTCTAAGTCGGTTGCACCGACTGACTGTTTCTTTACTTGTTATATTTTCTAAACGCTCAATAAATCTATCTTCAACAGCTTTTAGTAATTGCATTGTTTCTAATTAATTTTTTTTTATTGCATTTGCAAATTCTTGTTTATATTCATTAAAATAGTCGTCACTTTTTTCACTTCACATCCAATATTTTGTATAACCATGTCTACATTAGGTATATATAAAATGCAGTCATCACAAATAAATTTAATGTTCTTATTTGAGTCTAATAAATTATTTGCCGCCTGATCGAGCCCCAAGCAGTTTGACGCACTATGAAATATTTTCCCGCACACGCCGTAACATCGAATAATCTAATAATTTTTAAGAGACATTTCCGACACTCAGCCATGCCTATATGTTATAGGAACAACAGAATAACATAATACACAATATGATGATTTTTTTTTTTTTTTTTTAACTCTTCCGCGATTAAAAACACGTCCGATTTTTATCAATCCAAAATAAAGTTTTGCACAAAGATTCAATGAAATTTTCAAATTTTTGGTATTAACGCAAGTTAACCTTTATTCCATAAGCTCACTTAATTAATAAGACTAATTATTTTGCCCTCAAATAGTCTCAAATAGTGCAAAAGCTAAATGAGATAATATTAATTATAATAAAAATAAAGCTATTAAAGAATCATCATAAAAATATATTTAAATTTAAATAACGTAACATTTTCCTTCTCTACATTTTTTTGTAAGTCTTTGTTTTTTATCTACTTGGCAGTTGTTGTTTTTTTAAAAATGTTTGCGGTGTAAAATTGCAGTTTTGTTCAAATAAAATCTAAAAATAAAAAAAAAATCAATTTCGTATATATTATGCTTAAAAACATAGTATAGTAAAACAGTTTTTCCAAGAAATAAGCCTAGATTTCTCTCATAAAATCATAAACAAACGAGGAAAAGCGTAGTAGAACTTTCAGGTAAGTACAAAACAAAATATAAGTTGAAAGACAGATTCTTAAACCTTTTCTAAACCATCGACTATATTTTATTCAAATCTTTAAAAAACTTTTTTTCAAAACAGTTTGAACGATTTTTTCTAATTTTTCTATACGTTTTTCTTCTGCTTCTTGACAATTTGGTGCTCCTTGAATTTTTATTGTTATTATTTAATAATTATAAAACGTTTCAATTGAAATTTAATAAATTGGTTGAAAAAATGCTAGAGTAACCCCTAAAAAACTCATTGTAAAAAAATTGCTTTATTACATTTTAAAATCAACATGTACACCATTCTTGTGTTAACTTTTTTCAATAACATCAAGTTAAATTAAAACTCCATTGAGAGGTCAAAAGGGTATACTAAATTTTCCATTATGTCATTATACTTAGTAAATAGTAGTTTACTTGAATTGCCAGCGTTTGAATAAAATATAGTCGATGGTTTAGAAAAGGTTTAAGAATCTGTCTTTCAACTTATATTTTGTTTTGTACTTACCTGAAAGTTCTACTACGCTCTTCCTCGTTTGTTTATGATTTTATGAGAAAAATCTAGGCTTATTTCTTAGAAAAACTGTTTTACTATTCTATGTTTTTAAGCATAATATATACGAAATTGATTTTTTTTTTATTTTTAGATTTTATTTGAACAAAACTGCAATTTTACACCGAAATCTTTTTTTAAAAAACAACAACTGCCAAGTAGATAAAAAACAAAGACTTACAAAAAAATGTAGAGAAGAAAAATGTTACGTTATTTAAATTTAAATATATTTTTATTCGAATTCTTTATTAGCTTTATTTTTATTATTATTAATATTATCTCATTTAGCTTTCCACTATTTGAGACTATTTGAGGGCAAAATAATTAGTCTTATTAATTAAGTGAGCTTATGAAATAAAGGTTAACTTGCGTTAATACCAAAAATTTGAAAATTTCATTGAATCTTTGTGCAAAACGCGTAAGCAGGTCAAAACCAAATAAATTCTGTGGGTTTTTATTATTAAAATGCTGCTACAAAATTTGCAATAAAATTCTTTTAATCTTTTAAGCAAATAAAATTTATAGAAAACTTCATGGCGGCGTCGTGGAAAACAGGTTGATCGAACTTAACTCAAACTTTTTGCAGCCTCTCTTTTGGACTCCAAAATCAACCTTTTAAATTGGACACAAATCGGAAACACAATTTTTTTTTGGGTCTCGCAAGGACGAAATGTGTTCATCCATTCCAACCAATTTTATATAACTAATTCCGGTAGCTAAGAGGAACATTTGTGCATAATTTCAAGTCAATCGATCAAACCGTTTTGACTCGACATCAAAAACATTGAAAAAGCTTCATTGCACCTTCGTGGTCAAACGGGTTAACCGCACTCAACCAAAATTTGCGCCAGAATCTCTTTTGACTGCGAAACCACCCTGTACAATTGGACACAAATCGGAAACACAAAATTTATTGGAAGCCCGCCATGCCGAAATGGGTTAAATTTGAAGCCTTCACCCAAATTGAAAAAGAGGCGAACAAAGTAGGTCTTCGTGTAAACGAGAATAAAACAAAGTTATATGCCATCGACAAATTTGGAATTCAATCAACATCCTATTGCATGCAATATCACTGTCGATGCATATAACTTTGAGGTATTTAAGGAGTTGGTTTACCTTAGGATCAATATTAACATCGAAAATTATATACGTAGAAATAAGACGTAGAATAACCATGGCAAGCCGTTGCTACATCGGTTTGTCAAAACAGCTTGGTTCAAAACTCCTATTGCGTAATACTAAAGTGCAACAGTACAAAACGCTCATACTCCCAGAAGATAGAAGGAGAAGATATAATTCCGAACTCTACGAACTGTATAATAACGTTGATGTAGCCATGAAAGTCAAAATCAGACGGCTTTATTAATTCGGTCACTTCGATCGAATGTCAACCGATGCTCCAGTCAAGAGGATATTTGAAACCTGACCTCAAGGGAAGCGATTGCGTGGGAGACTGAACCTCCGTTGGAGAGATGAAACATCGGCAGATATAAAAAAAACTGCACGTCACCAATTGGAAGAAATCTTCACAGAACCGAGAAGAGTGGAAGGAGATATTACATCAGGCCCAGAACCTTCATGGTTTGTAGTACCTAACAAGTAAGTAAGTATATTTATTTCAAGTTACTAATTTTATTAATTTCGAATATATGCTTTAAGGCCTTGGGAGTAGTGGAAGTGGTACGCAAACCACTTATCTAATTCATCCAAAATTGCACGTACACAACACAAATAAGAAGAAATACCTGTGCCCCAAATTTAAGATTCTATCGTCTTTGGTTTCGAAATTATACTCGTTTGGCCTCAACTCGATAAAAAGCTTCTAGAATCCGAACTCGACCAGAACCAATTCCCATGGTACTTTCTTTACTAGTAACCTAGAGTTTAAATGTCATCAAAATAGCGTCATTAATTTTTGAGTTATTGTGTTTTTAATATATATGTTTGTTAGCCCTCGAACTTTTCAAAGTTTCCAGAACCCAAAACCATAGTCCGATATGGCACATATGCAGTACCCGCCATACTTTCAATACTAGGTAACCCTTGTACACAATTGGAATGCTTTATCTTAATTTTAAGCTACTATTTTCATTACTTTCGATGATAAGCTATAATAGCCGTCGGATGACACAAAGTTTTCCTTTGTGTCTCCGGGATTAAGACTGAATATTATTAGTGCTTCATGTGCCTCCTAAGAAATCCAAAAATTAAATAGCTTAACTTCGAAATTAATAAAGATAGAAACTTCAAATTTTATACACGCTAAGATAGAAACTCCAAATTTTATAATTTAGGCTAAGAACTTTACTTTAAAACATATTATGTAATATATTTTATAAATTAAAAACAAAATATTTTTTTAATAAACGAAGAAATTTTTTTTTTCTAATTTTTATTATATCATATTTTTCATTTATTGAATTATTACCATAGGTAATAATATATAATTAAGAAATTGTGTTCAATACTTAAATTGTATTCAAAGGTATTTCCTGCATGTATGTTAAAGTTATTTTTATTTTTAAATGAATTATATGAAAAGTTCTAAATTAATCATTGTATTTTAGAAATACATTTATTGCATATTTTGATTATTGAATTTTATGATAAAAAGCTAATGAAAGCATTAATGGTTTCAATTAACATTAAAAACCATCAAATTATATAAACTTTTATATAGATATTATCACAAATTAATACTTCTTTCGAATAACTTTGAGTTTAATTATGTAAAACCATAAAGTAATTATATACATAGAGTATTCACGTAGAACAAAAAAGTTAGACAAGTTTTTTCATAAAATCAACTTTATCTTATTTTAGTTTATTTTTATTTTAATTTTTAGTTTTTTTTATTTTTTTGTTTGTATTTCAATCGATGTGTGTACATTTGTATATATTTCTTCTCATTTTGTTTTTTTTTTTGTATGTTTATCATATCAATTGCTGTATCATGTATGTACGAAGTTTGTGTATATTTTGATTTGTTTCTTTTGCTCTATATTTTTTCACTCGCATAATTCGAGATCTTTCAAATCGTTAGACTCAACGCTATTACTTTTACCCCAATCAGCTATTTTGGCTAAGTCATGATTAACTAAACTAACCATGATATTTCTTTTAGAACTGATTGCGGAAGGTGTGACATTAGATTTCTTAAGGAAATCATAGGATGTCACTAGGGTTCTGTCGTCGGCGAAGCTTTGGATTGGATTGACGGTGGAGGAGAGTAAGTCGTTGATAAAAATCAAAAAAAGAGTTGGTGATAAGGCGGAGGCTTGTGGGACGCCAGCGTTTATTTCATAAGTGTCAGACATAAAACTGTCGACAAGGACACGAATTCGACGATTCGAAAGAAAATCCTCAATCCATTTACAGAAAGGAATACCAAGACCAATAACTCGGCATTTGTTTAAAAGGAAAGAATGTCATACTCGGTCAAAGGCCTTTGAGATATGCAGAGCAACAACCTTAAATTCACCGGAACCGTGGATGCTGGTGTTGAGCTTTTCGCTGAGGTATGTCAAAAGATCACCTGTGTGTGGATCTTTGTTTTAAAGCCTTATTGCCTATACTCCAAAATACCTCTGCAGTCAAGGTATCTGATCAACTGTTTGACAACAAGAATTTCCAAAACTTTGGAAATGACCGATATAATGGCTATTAATCGCAAATTGGAGGGGTCGCTTTTGTCACCTTTTCTGGGGCTCAAAGAAACATGAGCAATTCTCCATTGACTGGAATATCTACCAGTCGAAATTGATAAAAAAAAAATTTTACGCACAGTTTTCGAAATGAGACAGGCAATATGTTTAAGAACCATTGCAGGAATTTCAACAGGACAAGTGGACTTTCTAACATTCAGATTTTCAAGCACTTTCACTATAGTACGTGTTCCCAAGCCCGGCTGAAAAAGGAAGAGGGGGGGCAATAGAAGGTTGCCCTCGAGGCGGGTGCGGGTGGTTTCTTCGCTTGCATCTGGAAAAATAAAACTCGAGCCTGGTCAAAGATTTCATTGCAAGATGGTGACGCTAAGATCGTACTTGGCGACATTAGTGCAAAAATCGGGAAGGAAGAAATTTTCGGCAAAACTGCAGGTGACCAGAGCCAAAAGCTCAAAATATGATCATAATTAGCACAAATTTCCCACACAAGAACATTCACAAGGCAACGTGGCTATCTCCGGATGGGCGCACAAGGAATCAAATAGACCATCTTTTTATTGATTCAAGACACGCGACAAGTGTATTAGATGTGCGAACATACCGAGGAGCTAACGTCAACTGTGATCATTTCCTTGTGGGTGCGAGACTCAGAGCTCGTATAGCTAATGTTAGAATAAATTGCCCAAATAAAAAAAGAAAATTTAACATTAAGACCCTCGAAGCTCCGGATACTGCCAGTGCATAAGCAGATTGTATTGAAAATATACTCACAGCCGAACCTCTTCATTATTTCTCCGTTAATGAGAAATGGAAACACTGCGCAGTCGCAATGAAGCACGCGGCTTCGCAAATCAATGGTTAGAAACCCATGGTATGATGATGAATGTCGGCCATTTACGGAGAAGAAAAACGAGACTCATAGGAAAGCACTGCAGCGAAAAACAAGGGCGATGTACGAAGCTTTTACAGAAAAACCAAATAACTAGCGAATGGCTATAAGCCAGGTACAAATGCGCTGAGGAATGATTCCGGAAATTTGATGACTGCAAACGAAAATATAATTAGAGCATGGAAACATCATTTTGAAAAATTGCTAACTAGTGGCGACTGTGCAATTGAGAATAGGCCCTTCAATACTTCAACCAACGAAACCGACCCAGATCCGCCCAATTTAGCTGAAGTCGAGTTACCCAACAAGAGACTAAAAATAAACAAAGCTGCCGGCCTTGATGGCTTGCCAGCGGAGTTATTTAAAGCTGGAGGTGGGAAATTGGTAGAGTACATGCACCAACTGATTAAAAGAATCTGGCTCAAAGGAAGTATGCCTAATGAGTGTATTGTGAGTGCTATTTGTACAATTTTCAAAAAAAGAGATGCTTCACTATGTGAAAATTATAGAGGAATCTCGTTGTTAAATATCGCCTATAAAATATTTTCCAACATACTGTGTGCAAGACAGAAGCCCCATTGCGACGCTGTGATAAGTAACTATCAGTGCGGCTTCCGACCTGGTAAATCTAACACCGCCAGAAGTTTGCACTACGACAAATACTGGAGAAGACTCGCGAACACCAAATCGATACTCACCACCTCTTTATCGATTTTCAAGCCGCCTATGACAGTATACTTCGAAATACATTATATGACGCCATGTCCGAATTCAGTGTACCGGCCAAAATCATACGATTATCTAAAAAAACTTTGGAAAACTTAGAATGTATAGTAGCGGTTGGAAGTAATATGTCTGAAGAATTCCAAGCATACTCTGTATTCAGACAAGGTGTTGCACTGTCCTAACTTTTCAATCTTGTGCTAGAGTACATATTACGTCGTTTTGGTGTTAATATGGTAGGAACATTTTTTTATAAATCAGTTCAGCTACTAGGTTTTGCTGACAACGTTGATATTGTAGGAAGGCCACGACGTTCAGTCACTGAAGCCATCAACCAAATTGAAATAGAGGCGAACAAAGTAGGTATTCGTGTAAACGAGAATAAAACAAAGTTATATGCCATCAACAAATTCGGAATCCAATCAACATCCTATCCTATGAGGTAGTTAAGGAGTTGGTCTAAGGAGGTGCCTCCTAAGAAATCCCAAAATTAAATAGCTTAACTTCAAAATAAACAAAGATAGAAACTTCAAATTTTATACACTATTTCATATTTCTGTTCTTATTTAACACTTTTATATTTTTAAAAGGCTAAGAACTTTACTTTAAAACATATTATGTATTATATTTAATAAATTAAAAACAAAATATTTTTTTAATAAACGAAGAAAATTTTTTTTTTTCTAATTTGTATTATATCATATTTTTCATTTATTGAATTATACCATAGGTAATAATATATAATTGTGAAATTGTGTGCGATACTAAAATTGTGTTCAAAGGTATTTCCTGCATGTATGTAAAAGTTATTTTTATTTTTAAATGAATTATATGAAAAGTTCTAAATTAATCATTGTATTTTAGAAATGCATTAATTGCATATTTTGATTATTGAATTTTATGATAAAAAGTTAACGAAAGCATTATAGTGTCAATTAACATTAAAAACCGTCAAATTATATAAACTTTTATATAGATATTATCACAAATTAATATTTCTTTCGAATAACTTTGAGTTTAATTATGTAAAACCATAAAGTAATTATATACATAGAGTATTCACGTAGAACAAAAAAGTTAGACAAGTTTTTTAATTTCATAAAATCAACTTTATCTTATTTTAGTTTATTTTTATTTTAATTTTTAGTTTTTTTTATTTTTTTGTTTGTATGTCAATCGATGTGTGTACATTTGTATATATTTCTTCTCATTTTGTTTTTTTTTGTATGTTTATCATATCAATTTTTTTTTTTTTATATTTATTTTGAACGGGCTTGTCAACCTTTAAGATTTTTAAAGCCCTTTTAACAACAATAAAAAATACTTATTTTACATTTTTCCTTAGTATAAAAATTGTTTTTTGTTTTTTTTTTTTTTTTTTTGAAGTGCAGTAGTTTTATAATAAACTTATCATCTAATTTTAATAGATAAAATTCAAAATTTACTTTAGAACTTTAAGCTTTTACTATGCAATTTTATTTGAATTTTTGAGTCATTAAATTTTTTGAAATAATTGAATATTTTTTAGAAACTGAATTATATTTAATAGTATAGCGAGTGCCCTATTCTCAAACGTGTTATAATAATAGACTCTTTTCTATTGAGTGCATTAATTGTCGTCCAAGGGTGTATAGTATTTTTAATTTGACGAAGTTTATTACTTGTTGGCTCATCTACCCATTTTTGATTCCACTTTAAGAGTATAGCTTGACGAAACAATGGCTTCATATCTTTAATAAAAATTTTATATTTTGGATATATTTCTAATTCAACCGCTTCTTTTGCTATTCTATCAGCTGATTCATTACCTTTAATATCACAGTGACTGGGGATCCATAGAAATTTAATTGATTTACTGCGGTTTTCATAAAGAATATCTTTAATATTTATTGCCAATGGATTTGTTACAATTAGGTTATTTAAAGTTTGGAGTGCACTTAGTGAATCGGTACAAATTAATATCTCATTTTGGTTTATTGTTGTGGCGAATTTGATTGCTTGTCTAATTGCAAATAGTTCTGCTGAAAATACTGAAGAATGGTTAGGAAGATGATACTGCTTGCTTTGGATATCACTTGTAAATCCGCAACCCGTTTTCGAATCAATTATAGATCCATCGGTATAAATTAAAAAATAGTTACTATATTTTGTGTTTATTATCTCAGTAAATAACTTTTTGATAATTTGATGGTAAAACATTATTTTTTTTTCAAATTTTAAGGAAAGATCTACATTTACTTTGTTGGCAGTCCAGTATGGGTGTTTCTGAAATTTAACTTTCGAATATGTTTTATTTGTTAACAAATTATACTTTTCTAAAAGGCTAATAGAACTAATTATAGCAGGTTTGTATATATGAGATTTTTTTTCTATTTTATTGATCAATATTTTATTTTTTAAAAAATCGGATAGTGGATGATTATTTAAAGAAAAATTTTTATTCGCAAATTCCAATAATTTTTGCTCCCTTCGATATGACAGTGATAATTCTCCTGAGTCAGCTAAAATACTTTTTATTGGACTGGTTCTAAATGCTCCAATGCAAATTCGTAATGCTGTATTATTGATGGTTTCTAAAGTTTCTAGCATTTTAATATTGGCAGAACTGTATACTGTTGAACCATATTCTATGATTGGCAGTGTGATCATTTTATGAATTCTTATTAACATTTTTCGATCTGATCCATATTGTGAGTGTGATAGCATTTTCAGTAGATTTAAACTTAAATTTGCTTTTTGTTTAATTTTTTTTACATGGGGTTTCCATGATAGCTTAGAATCAATAGTAAAACCTAAGAATTTGTGTTCATCGACATATAGAATTTCATTACTATTTAGGTATAGTGAGGGGGAAAAATAAGTTTTTTCTTTTCCTAGTTAATCTCATTGCTACAGTTTTATTTTATGAGAATTGTATACCATTTTTCTGAGACCATTTATTTAATTTATTTAAAGTGTTTTGTAAGTGTTTCTGAATTTTTGTTAGGTTTTTTCCTGTCATATAGATAACAAGATCATCAGCATACATTATTCCTCTAACAGGAGTTCCAATTTGATCAAAAATACTATTAATAGCTACTAAAAAAAGACTCACGCTAAGAACGGAACCTTGTGGTATGCCATTTTCCATTTTAAATTCTCGAAAAATGGTATTTCCAATAATTGTACAGAATTTTCTTTTAGTTAAAAAGTTTTTAATAAAGTTTAACATATTGCCTTTAATACCCATTTTATTTAAGCTATCAAAAATTTGCCATCTCCAAATTCGATCATATGCTTTCTCTATATCTATAAATATAGCGATAACATGTTCGTTTTGTAAAAAGGCACTCATTATATGTGTTTCAAATTTTGATAAAGAGTCTAGTGTACAACGATTTTTTCTAAAACCGAACTGACATTTGTTTAGTTTCTTATTTTTTTCAAGGAACCATTGCAATCTTTTATTAATCATCCTTTCAATAGTTTTGCACAAACAATTTGTTAGTGAGATTGGTCTGTAATTATTAGTCATATTTGGATTTTTGCTTTTCTTTAAAATTGGAACTAGTAGTGCTTTGCTCCAACTGCAAGGGAAAACTTGTTTTTTAAAAATGTAATTATATACTTTAAGTAAAAAAATTTTATCATTTATATTCAAGTTTTTTAACATTTGGTATGTTATTAGATCTGGACCTGGTGAGGAACCTTTATATTCTGAAAGGCAGAATTCAAGCTCCTCCAATGAAAATTTTTTATTATAACTATAATTTTGGTCAGGTTCTACAATAAATATATTTTTTTCCACTTTATTTTTAAACCTCTAATTTATAGAGCTGGATGTTTCAGAAAAGTGTTTTGCTAAAATTTTTACAATTTCAGTTTTTTTAGTAATTATTTTATTATTTTCTATTAAAGATAATATTTCATTATTTTTAGATATACCATTAAGGCTTCTAATTCTTTGAAAAACAACCTTAGGATTTGTTTGTGAGGATATTGAATTGACATAGTTAGACCAGGAATTTTTTTTGCAATGTCTTATAGTTTTTTTTGTAATTCTTCTAATATTTATAAACATTTTGTAATTATTTAAATTTAAGGTACTGTTAAACTTTCTAAGTAATCTTTTCTTTTCTTTTATTAGATAGGCTATTTCTTGACTCCACCAGGGAACACAATGTTTAGGCTTTTCCTTTTTCGTTAATGTAATAGCTTTCTGCGCTGCTTTGATAATATTACTTCTCAAATAATTTTCCATTTCATCTATATTTGCAAAATCAGTAATTTGTTTTTGACTAAGTTCTACATTTTCTTTAAATATTTCCCAATTAGCTTTATTCATATTAAATTTTTCCCTAATTTCATTATTAGAATTTGATAAAAGACATTGTATTATAATTGGAAAATGGTCACTGCCGTAAGATCTGTGTCAACTTTCCAATTGAAATAATACGTAAGTGAAGGTGAGGCTATAGATAAATCTATAGTACTGTAGGTCTTATGGGAAAAACTGAAAAAGGTTGATTCACCACTGTTTAATATGCATACCGCATTGTCAGTTATAAATTTCTCAATAATTTTACCACGTTTATCACTTTTAGTTGATCCCCATAATAAATTATGAGCATTGAAATCCCCTACAATTATAAATGGAGCATTGGTTTGTTGGATGATACTATTTAGCTCTTCTAATGAAATTGGAATGTTTCCTGGTAGATAAATATTAATAATTATAAAAATTTTTGGAAAAAAACATTTTATAGCAACAACTTGCATAGTGGAAGTAATATTAAATAGTTCGCATTTAAATTTTTTGTTTACTAATATTATTACACCTCCATGGGCTACAGTATTGGAACAACAATTTTTTTGAAAAACTTCAAAGCCCTTAAATGTTGGATAGTAATCTTCTTTAAATTTAGTTTCTTGAATACAAAAAATATTATTTACAAATTTATATTTTAATATTTCAAATTCATTAAAATGACTCAAAAAGCCATCACAATTCCATTGAATTATATTTAATAACGAATTTCTAATCATTAATACTTTAATTAAAATTTAAATCAGAAATAGTGCTATCACTATCACTGATATTAATTTCTTTTATTTTGGGTTGTTTAGCTTTATTTTTAATGTCGTTATCAAGCCTTTTAATTTTTTGTTTTTCTCTTTTCATAATTTAATAGGCATGATAGTGACTTTACCTGATTGATTTTTTATTATTGAAACTTTGTTGTTTTCTTCTTCATTCTGCATTTCTTTTGGTGCTGAATGTTGTTGTATTTTTTGTTGTTGTTATGTTATTTATTGTATTTTTTGTTGTGTTGTTTATTGTATTTAAATTTGCAACTGTTTTAATAATACTTGAATAAGTTGTTCCTGACGTAAGATTATTATTACGTAAATGGTATCTCTTTCTCGCTTCTGTAATGCTGACCTTTTCAACAACTTTGATTTTTTGAATATTTTTTTCTTTAATGAATTCGTTACATTCTTTAGAGAAAGCATTATGATTCCCTTTGCAGTTAATGCAAGAAGAATCTTTAATGCATTTTTGGTTTTCTTCTAAGTGGTATTCATCTCCACAGTTCAAACATTTTCTTGAATTTTCTCATTTAGAAGATAAGTGGCCAAATTTAAAGCAATTGTAGCATCTAAATGGTAGTGAGATATACTCCCTTACTCTGCTTATTTCATAACCTTATATCATAAATTTTAACTTCCTGAGGTAATTTGGTAGTTGAAAAGGTTAAGATGTATAATCCAGTGTTAATTATAATATTGTCCTCTGTTTTCTTTTTAATTGGCTTAATTCCAATTACATTTTGGTCTCTGAGCTCTGTTTCTCTTTCTTCTTCCGGAATGTAATTTAATTCTGAGCTGTAAACTATTCCTTTACAAAAATTAAGTGTTCTATGTTCGCTTACTTTGACATGAGTGTTAGCGTCAAGTTGAATTATTTGAATAAGCAAAGATGCTTGATTCAAATTTTTTGTTTCTATTAAGAGGGTACCATTTCTTAATATTTTACAATTAATGACTTCCCCGGCAATTGAATTGATAGCTTTCTTATTAAGAAAAGCTGAAACATTTTGCATGGTTTCATTTTCATCAGTTCTTTCCATGATGAGAAATTTTGGACCATATGTTAGGTTATTCATTTTCGCTTTTTTATCAATTAGCACTAGATGACTATCTGATGATAGTTTTTTATTTATTTTGGAATCCGCCATATCTGACGGGTTATTAATTATTATTTTTTTTGAGTTAATTATACGGAATTTTTTTTTTTTTTTATGTGCACTCAAATTAATAAAATTAAGATTGTTTTGATAAAATTATTATTTAGTTTTTATTGTTTTTTTTTTTTTTCTTTTTTTTTTAAGTGCTAATTACAAAACCAAAAAATTTTTTTTTTGTGTTATTTATATTGATTTTTTTTTTTTTTCTTTATGGAATTATTTAAGAATAATAAATTTAAAAACCGGTTTTAGTTTAATATTTTAATTAAAAATAGTTTGCAATTATTGTCTTATCACTTCAAGTGCTATTCGAAGACTGTATCATATCAATTGCTGTATCATGTATGTACGCAGTTTGTGTATATTTTGATTATAAAATAAAAAAAATATTATTTATAGAAAAAGAAGAATAAAATTTCTTTTTTTTTGCTTTACATTTTTTTACTTGTGTTATTCGAAATCTTTCTAATCGTTAAAAAATAATTCCATAAATTGTCTTCTAATGTACCTATGTATTTTAAATTTTCGTTAGTTTAAAATAGGTATGTAAAATTTTTTTATAATTTTTAGGTATTTAACTAAAACAATATAATTCAAAATTTTTGTTTATCTTATTGAAAATTTGTTTTATTATTTTATTATTTAATTTAGAATTCTAAAAGTTAAAAAGCCGGGTAAAATATATTATGGAAAAGTATATAAATAAGCTTTCAAAATTCATATTCCATTCGGCATAAAAAAACCCTTTAAGTATGTTATTACACATTATAAATTATACATACATATGTATGCATGTATTTTTCGATGTCTTTTGTTCTGCCAGAACCATAATTAGAAAAAGTACTATTTTCATCCAGTGCACTATTATAGTATAGCCATCTAATGGCTATTTCATCGAATACCAATACAACCAACCTTTCAATTAAATCTTTTTCTGAGAATATAATGCCTAACTCATTTATATTTTTGTCGTTAGGACCTATATTTAAATGTTTGATGGGGATCCATCTATTAAGGGAACTAAAATGGGGCAAATTAAGCTTTACTCCATTTCTCAAAAATTTATAACCGTTTTGGTGAATTAAAATTAATACTTATTGCTACGTTTTTTTCATCTTCGGACCATTTACTAACACTTTTAAAATTCATTTTTAATAAAAGAGATGCTTCACTATGTGAAAATTATAGAGGAATCTCGTTGTTAAATATCGCCTATAAAATATTTTCCAACATACTGTGTGCAAGACTGAAGCCCCATGGCGACGCTGTGATAGGTAACTATCAGTGCGGCTTCCGACCTGGTAAATCTAACACCGACCAGATGTTTGCACTACGACAAATACTGGAGAAGACTCGCGAACACCAAATCGATACTCACCACCTCTTTACCGATTTTAAAGCCGCCTATGACAGTATACTTCGAAATACATTATATGACGCCATGTCCGAATTCAGTGTACCGGCCAAAATCATACGATTATCTAAAAAGACTTTGGAAAACTTAGAATATATAGTAGCGGTTGGAAGTAATATGTCTGATGAATTCCAAGCATACTCTGTATTCAGACAAGGTGTTGCACTGTCCTAACTTTTCAATCTTGTGCTAGAGTACATATTACGTCGTTTTGGTGTTAATATGGTAGGAACATTTTTTTATAAATCAGTTCAGCTACTAGGTTTTGCTGACGACGTTGATATTGTAGGAAGGCCACGACGTTCAGTCACTGAAGCCATCAACCAAATTGAAATAGAGGCGAACAAAGTAGGTATTCGTGTAAACGAGAATAAAACAAAGTTATATGCCATCAACAAATTCGGAATCCAATCAACATCCTATCCTATGAGGTAGTTAAGGAGTTGGTCTAAGGAGGTGCTTCCTAAGAAATCCCAAAATTAAATAGCTTAACTTCGAAATAAACAAAGATAGAAACTTCAAATTTTATACACTATTTCATATTTCTGTTCTTATTTAACACTTTTATATTTTTAAAAGGCTAAGAACTTTACTTTAAAACATATTATGTATTATATTTAATAAATTAAAAACAAAATATTTTTTTAATAAACGAAGAAAATTTTTTTTTTTCTAATTTGTATTATATCATATTTTTCATTTATTGAATTATACCATAGGTAATAATATATAATTGTGAAATTGTGTGCGATACTAAAATTGTGTTCAAAGGTATTTCCTGCATGTATGTAAAAGTTATTTTTATTTTTAAATGAATTATATGAAAAGTTCTAAATTAATCATTGTATTTTAGAAATGCATTTATTGCATATTTTGATTATTGAATTTTATGATAAAAAGTTAACGAAAGCATTATAGTGTCAATTAACATTAAAAACCGTTAAAATTTATATACTTTTATATAGATATTATCACAAATTAATATTTCTTTCGAATAACTTTGAGTTTAATTATGTAAAACCATAAAGTAATTATATACATAGAGTATTCACGTAGAACAAAAAAGTTAGACAAGTTTTTTAATTTCATAAAATCAACTTTATCTTATTTTAGTTTATTTTTATTTTAATTTTTAGTTTTTTTTATTTTTTTGTTTGTATGTCAATCGATGTGTGTACATTTGTATATATTTCTTCTCATTTTGTTTTTTTTTGTATGTTTATCATATCAATTTTTTTTTTTTTATATTTATTTTGAACGGGCTTGTCAACCTTTAAGATTTTTAAAGCCCTTTTAACAACAATAAAAAATACTTATTTTACATTTTTCCTTAGTATAAAAATTGTTTTTTGTTTTTTTTTTTTTTTTTTGAAGTGAAAAATTTTTTTTTTTTTGAAGAAAATAAACTTATCATCTAATTTTAATAGATAAAATTCAAAATTTACTTTAGAACTTTAAGCTTTTACTATGCAATTTTATTTGAATTTTTGAGTCATTAAATTTTTTGAAATAATTGAATATTTTTTAGAAACTGAATTATATTTAATAGTATAGCGAGTGCCCTATTCTCAAACGTATTATAATAATAGACTCTTTTCTATTGAATGCATTAATTGTCGTCCAAGGGTGTATAGTATTTTTAATTTGACGAAGTTTATTACTTGTTGGCTCATCTACCCATTTTTGATTCCACTTTAAGAGTATAGCTTGACGAAACAATGGCTTCATATCTTTAATAAAAATTTTATATTTTGGATATATTTCTAATTCAACCGCTTCTTTTGCTATTCTATCAGCTGATTCATTACCTTTAATATCACAGTGACTGGGGATCCATAGAAATTTAATTGATTTACTGCGGTTTTCATAAAGAATATCTTTAATATTTATTGCCAATGGATTTGTTACAATTATGTTATTTAAAGTTTGGAGTGCACTTAGTGAATCGGTACAAATTAATATCTCATTTTGGTTTATTGTTGTGGCGAATTTGGTTGCTTGTCTAATTGCAAATAGTTCTGCTGAAAATACTGAAGAATGGTTAGGAAGATGATACTGCTTGCTTTGGATATCACTTGTAAATCCGCAACCCGTTTTCGAATCAATTATAGATCCATCGGTATAAATTAAAAAATAGTTACTATATTTTGTGTTTATTATCTCAGTAAATAACTTTTTGATAATTTGATGGTAAAACATTACTTTTTTTTCAAATTTTAAGGAAAGATCTACATTTACTTTGTTGGCAGTCCAGTATGGGTGTTTCTGAAATTTAACTTTCGAATATGTTTTATTTGTTAACAAATTATACTTTTCTAAAAGGCTAATAGAACTAATTATAGCAGGTTTGTATATATGAGATTTTTTTTCTATTTTATTGATCAATATTTTATTTTTTAAAAAATCGGATAGTGGATGATTATTTAAAGAAAAATTTTTATTCGCAAATTCCAATAATTTTTGCTCCCTTCGATATGACAGTGATAATTCTCCTGAGTCAGCTAAAATACTTTTTATTGGACTGGTTCTAAATGCTCCAATGCAAATTCGTAATGCTGTATTATTGATGGTTTCTAAAGTTTCTAGCATTTTAATATTGGCAGAACTGTATACTGTTGAACCATATTCTATGATTGGCAGTGTGATCATTTTATGAATTCTTATTAACATTTTTCGATCTGATCCATATTGTGAGTGTGATAGCATTTTCAGTAGATTTAAACTTAAATTTGCTTTTTGTTTAATTTTTTTTACATGGGGTTTCCATGATAGCTTAGAATCAATAGTAAAACCTAAGAATTTGTGTTCATCGACATATAGAATTTCATTACTATTTAGGTATAGTGAGGGGGAAAAATAAGTTTTTTCTTTTCCTAGTTAATCTCATTGCTACAGTTTTATTTTCTGAGAATTGTATACCATTTTTCTGAGACCATTTATTTAATTTATTTAAAGTGTTTTGTAAGTGTTTCTGAATTTTTGTTAGGTTTTTTCCTGTCATATAGATAACAAGATCATCAGCATACATTATTCCTCTAACAGGAGTTCCAATTTGATCAAAAATACTATTAATAGCTACTAAAAAAAGACTCACGCTAAGAACGGAACCTTGTGGTATGCCATTTTCCATTTTAAATTCTCGAAAAATGGTATTTCCAATAATTGTACAGAATTTTCTTTTAGTTAAAAAGTTTTTAATAAAGTTTAACATATTGCCTTTAATACCCATTTTATTTAAGCTATCAAAAATTTGCCATCTCCAAATTCGATCATATGCTTTCTCTATATCTATAAATATAGCGATAACATGTTCGTTTTGTGAAAAGGCACTCATTATATGTGTTTCAAATTTTGATAAAGCGTCTAGTGTACAACGATTTTTTCTAAAACCGAACTGACATTTGTTTAGTTTCTTATTTTTTTCAAGGAACCATTGCAATCTTTTATTAATCATCCTTTCAATAGTTTTGCACAAACAATTTGTTTGTGAGATTGGTCTGTAATTATTAGTCATATTTGGATTTTTGCTTTTCTTTAAAATTGGAACTAGTAGTGCTTTGGGAAAACTTGTTTTTTAAAAATGTAATTATATACTTTAAGTAAAAAAATTTTATCATTTATATTCAAGTTTTTTAACATTTGGTATGTTATTAGATCTGGACCTGGTGAGGAACCTTTATATTCTGAAAGGCAGAATTCAAGCTCCTCCAATGAAAATTTTTTATTATAACTATAATTTTGGTCAGGTTCTACAATAAATATATTTTTTTCCACTTTATTTTTAAACCTCTAATTTATAGAGCTGGATGTTTCAGAAAAGTGTTTTGCTAAAATTTTTACAATTTCAGTTTTTTAGTAATTATTTTATTATTTTCTATTAAAGATAATATTTCATTATTTTTAGATATACCATTAAGGCTTCTAATTCTTTGAAAAACAACCTTAGGATTTGTTTGTGAGGATATTGAATTGACATAGTTAGACCAGGAATTTTTTTTGCAATGTCTTATAGTTTTTTTTGTAATTCTTCTAATATTTATAAACATTTTGTAATTATTTAAATTTAAGGTACTGTTAAACTTTCTAAGTAATCTTTTCTTTTCTTTTATTAGATAGGCTATTTCTTGACTCCACCAGGGAACACAATGTTTAGGCTTTTCCTTTTTCGTTAATGTAATAGCTTTCTGCGCTGCTTTGATAATATTACTTCTCAAATAATTTTCCATTTCATCTATATTTGCAAAATCAGTAATTTGTTTTTGACTAAGTTCTACATTTTCTTTAAATATTTCCCAATTAGCTTTATTCATATTAAATTTTTCCCTAATTTCATTATTAGAATTTGATAAAAGACATTGTATTATAATTGGAAAATGGTCACTGCCGTAAGATCTGTGTCAACTTTCCAATTGAAATAATTCGTAAGTGAAGGTGAGGCTATAGATAAATCTATAGTACTGTAGGTCTTATGGGAAAAACTGAAAAAGGTTGATTCACCACTGTTTAATATGCATACCGCATTGTCAGTTATAAATTTCTCAATAATTTTACCACGTTTATCACTTTTAGTTGATCCCCATAATAAATTATGAGCATTGAAATCCCCTACAATTATAAATGGAGCATTGGTTTGTTGGATGATACTATTTAGCTCTTCTAATGAAATTGGAATGTTTCCTGGTAGATAAATATTAATAATTATAAAAATTTTTGGAAAAAAACATTTTATAGCAACAACTTGCATAGTGGAAGTAATATTAAATAGTTCGCATTTAAATTTTTTGTTTACTAATATTATTACACCTCCATGGGCTACAGTATTGGAACAACAATTTTTTTGAAAAACTTCAAAGCCCTTAAATGTTGGATAGTAATCTTCTTTAAATTTAGTTTCTTGAATACAAAAAATATTATTTACAAATTTATATTTTAATATTTCAAATTCATTAAAATGACTCAAAAAGCCATCACAATTCCATTGAATTATATTTAATAACGAATTTCTAATCATTAATACTTTAATTAAAATTTAAATCAGAAATAGTGCTATCACTATCACTGATATTAATTTCTTTTATTTTGGGTTGTTTAGCTTTATTTTTAATGTCGTTATCAAGCCTTTTAATTTTTTGTTGACTCTTTTCATAATTTAATAGGCATGATAGTGACTTTACCTGATTGATTTTTTATTATTGGAATTTTGTTGTTTTCTCTTCATTCTGCATTTCTTTTGGTGCTGAATGTTGTTGTATTTTTTGTTGTTGTTATGTTATTTATTGTATTTTTTGTTGTGTTGTTTATTGTATTTAAATTTGCAACTGTTTTAATAATACTTGAATAAGTTGTTCCTGACGTAAGATTATTATTACGTAAATGGTATCTCTTTCTCGCTTCTGTAATGCTGACCTTTTCAACAACTTTGATTTTTTGAATATTTTTTTCTTTAATGAATTCGTTACATTCTTTAGAGAAAGCATTATGATTCCCTTTGCAGTTAATGCAAGAAGAATCTTTAATGCATTTTTGGTTTTCTTCTAAGTGGTATTCATCTCCACAGTTCAAACATTTTCTTGAATTTTCTCATTTAGAAGATAAGTGGCCAAATTTAAAGCAATTGTAGCATCTAAATCGTAGTGAGATATACTCCCTTACTCTGCTTATTTCATAACCTTATGTCATAAATTTTAACTTCCTGAGGTAATTTGGTAGTTGAAAAGGTTAAGATGTATAATCCAGTGTTAATTATAATATTGTTCTCTGTTTTCTTTTTAATTGGCTTAATTCCAATTACATTTTGGTCTCTGAGCTCTGTTTCTCTTTCTTCTTCCGGAATGTAATTTAATTCTGAGCTGTAAACTATTCCTTTACAAAAATTAAGTGTTCTATGTTCGCTTACTTTGACATGAGTGTTAGCGTCAAGTTGAATTATTTGAATAAGCAAAGATGCTTGATTCAAATTTTTTGTTTCTATTAAGAGGGTACCATTTCTTAATATTTTACAATTAATGACTTCCCCGGCAATTGAATTGATAGCTTTCTTATTAAGAAAAGCTGAAACATTTTGCATGGTTTCATTTTCATCAGTTCTTTCCATGATGAGAAATTTTGGACCATATGTTAGGTTATTCATTTTCGCTTTTTTATCAATTAGCACTAGATGACTATCTGATGATAGTTTTTTATTTATTTTGGAATCCGCCATATCCGACGGGTTATTAATTATTATTTTTTTTGAGTTAATTATACGGAATTTTTTTTTTTTTTTATGTGCACTCAAATTAATAAAATTAAGATTGTTTTGATAAAATTATTATTTAGTTTTTATTGTTTTTTTTTTTTCTTTTTTTTTAAGTGCTAATTACAAAAACAAAAAATTTTTTTTTTGTGTTATTTATATTGATTTTTTTTTTTTTTTCTTTATGGAATTATTTAAGAATAATAAATTTAAAAACCGGTTTTAGTTTAATATTTTAATTAAAAATAGTTTGCAATTATTGTCTTATCACTTCAAGAGCTATTCGAAGACTGTATCATATTAATTGCTGTATCATGTATGTACGCAGTTTGTGTATATTTTGATTATAAAATAAAAAAAATATTATTTATAGAAAAAGAAGAATAAAATTTCTTTTGTTTTGCTTTACATTTTTTTACTTGTGTTATTCGAAATCTTTCTAATCGTTAAAAAATAATTCCATAAATAGTCTTCTAATGTACCTATGTATTTTAAATTTTCGTTAGTTTAAAATAGGTATGTAAAATTTTTTTATAATTTTTAGGTATTTAACTACTAAAACAATATAATTCAAAATTTTTGTTTATCTTATTGAAAATTTGTTTTATTATTTTATTATTTAATTTAGAATTCTAAAAGTTAAAAAGCCGGGTAAAATATATTATGGAAAAGTATATAAATAAGCTTTCAAAATTCATATTCCATTCGGCATAAAAAAACCCTTTAAGTATGTTATTACACATTATAAATTATACATACATATGTATGCATGTATTTTTCGATGTCTTTTGTTCTGCCAGAACCATAATTAGAAAAAGTACTATTTTCATCCAGTGCACTATTATAGTATAGCCATCTAATGGCTATTTCATCGAATACCAATACAACCAACCTTTCAATTAAATCTTTTTCTGAGAATATAATGCCTAACTCATTTATATTTTTGTCGTTAGGACCTATATTTAAATGTTTGATGGGGATCCATCTATTAAGGGAACTAAAATGGGGCAAATTAAGCTTTACTCCATTTCTCAAAAATTTATAACCGTTTTGGTGAATTAAAATTAATACTTATTGCTACGTTTTTTTCATCTTCGGACCATTTACTAACACTTTTAAAATTCATTTTTAATAAAAGAGATGCTTCACTATGTGAAAATTATAGAGGAATCTCGTTGTTAAATATCGCCTATAAAATATTTTCCAACATACTGTGTGCAAGACTGAAGCCCCATGGCGACGCTGTGATAGGTAACTATCAGTGCGGCTTCCGACCTGGTAAATCTAACACCGACCAGATGTTTGCACTACGACAAATACTGGAGAAGACTCGCGAACACCAAATCGATACTCACCACCTCTTTACCGATTTTAAAGCCGCCTATGACAGTATACTTCGAAATACATTATATGACGTCATGTCCGAATTCAGTGTACCGGCCAAAATCATACGATTATCTAAAAAAACTTTGGAAAACTTAGAATATATAGTAGCGGTTGGAAGTAATATGTCTGATGAATTCCAAACATACTCTGTATTCAGACAAGGTGATGCACTGTCCTAACTTTTTCAATCTTGTGCTAGAGTACATATTACGTCGTTCTGGTGTTAATATGGTAGGAACATTTTTTTATAAATCAGTTCAGCTACTAGGTTTTGCTGACGACGTTGATATTGTAGGAAGGCCACGACGTTCAGTCACTGAAGCCATCAACCAAATTGAAATAGAGGCGAACAAAGTAGGTATTCGTGTAAACGAGAATAAAACAAAGTTATATGCTATCAACAAATTCGGAATCCAATCAACATCCTATCCTATGAGGTAGTTAAGGAGTTGGTCTACCTTGGGACCAATATTAACATCGAAAATGATATAAAAGTGGAATAAGAATATATGCTTTAAGGTCTTGTGAATAATGGAAGTGGTACGCAAACCGCTTATCTAATTCATCCAAAATTGCACGTACACAACACAAATAAGAAGAAACACCTGTGCCCCAAATTTAAGGTTCTATCGTCTTTGGTTTCGAAATTATACTCATTTGGCCTCAACTCGATAAAAAGCTTCTAGAACCCGAACTCGACCAGAACCAATTCCTTTCCATGGTACTTTCATTACTAGTAACCTGGAGTTTAAATGTCATCAAATAGCGTCATTAGTTTTTGAATTATTGTGTTTTTAATATATATGTTTGTTAGTCCTTGAATTTTTTAAAGTTTCCAGAATCCAAAACCATAGTCCGATTTGGCACATATGCAGTACCCGCCATACTTTCAATACTAGTTAACTCTTGTACGCAATTGGAACGCTCTATCTTAATTTTAAGTTACTATTTTCATTAATTTCGATGAGAAGCTTTAATAGTTATCGGATGACACGAAGTCTTCCTTTGTGTCTCCGGAATTTAGACTGAATTGTATTAGTGGTTCAAGTGCCTCCTAAGAAAACCCAAAATTAAATAGCTTAACTTCGAAATAAATAAAGATAGAAACTTCAAATTTTATACACTATTTCATATTTCTGTTCTTATTTAACACTTTTATATTTATAAAAGGCTAAGAACTTGACTTCAGAACATATTATGTAATATATTTTATAAATTAAAAACAAAATATTTTTTTAATAAACGAAGAAAATTTTTTTTTTCTAATTTTTATTATATCATATTTTTCATTTATTGAATTATTACCATAGGTAATAATATATAATTAAGAAATTGTGTTCAATACTTAAATTGTATTCAAAGGTATTTCCTGCATGTATGTAAAAGTTATTTTTATTTTTAAATGAAAAATATGAAAAGTTCTAAATTAATCATTGTATTTTAGAAATACATTTATTGCATATTTTGATTATTGAATTTTATGATAAAAAGCTAATGAAAGCATTAATGGTTTCAATTAACATTAAAAACCATCAAATTATATAAACTTTTATACAGGGTGTTCCCGACTCGATGGTCTTCCTACAAATGGGTGATCGGGCATATCGAGCAGAACAAAAAATTGTATGAAAGGGGGGGGGTCTATTTTCATTAGTTTAGAAGTTATGGGGCCTTAACTATTTTTCCATCATAATTTAGTTTTATTTCGATAAAATTGGAACTAAATAATATAAAAACAAGTAAAGAAACAGTCAGTCGGTGCAACCGACTTAGAAATACCCTACACTTATTTTGTTCAAATTTAAGGACATATCCATAAGTCATTTTAACACCATAGAAGCTGTTATTAATTTGATCGTAAGACATAGCTAACCAAATTAACTGTATAATACTAAAAACATTTTCTAATTACCCTATCTATTAAAAAATACTACAAATTCTTACTAATTTATCTATTTAAAAATATTAAAAAACCAACAAACTTGAAATAAATGAAAATATATTTATTCCAATTCAATTACAAAATGAAAAAATTCTAATTATTAAATTTTGTGATAAAAAGATAATCAAAGCATAATATATCCAAATTTTTAAAAATTGCAATTATTTTAAATGGTTAGTTTATATACCTAATAGAAAAACTTATAAACGCAAAATATGCAATAAATGTATTTCTAAAATACAATTAAAAATTTACACCTTTTCATATAATTCATTTAAATATAAAAATAAATTTTACATAAATGCAGCAAGTACCTTTGAACATAGCTGAACCACTACAATTAAGTCTAGATTTCGGAGACACATAGGACATAGGAAATATATTCTTTGGCTTCGAAATTAAACTCGACCACAACCAATTCCCATGGTACTTTCATTACTAGTAACCTACTGTTAAATTTCATCTAAATACCGGCATTATTTTTTGAGTTATGGTGTTTTTAAGATATATTTTTGTTAGTAATTGAACTTTTCAAGGGTTCCAGGACCCGAAATTATGGTACGATTTCGCCCATATGCAGTCCCGTCATACTTTCAATACTAGTTAACCCTTGTACACAATTGGAACGCTCTATCTTAATTTTAAGTTACTAGTTTTATTAATTTCGATGATAAGCTTTTACACATTGGGGGGTCTAAGAGAGGTTCTGAACCACCACTCCAATTGATCCCAAATTAGGGGGGCACGCAAGAAATAGTAAAGAACACCCTTGTGGCAAATTGGAAGCTTCTACATTTGTTTCAAGTAACTATCTTTATTAATTTCGAAAATATGCTTTAAGGGCCTAAGAACTGAGTGGCTGGTCCCCGATCCACTACTCCAATGGGGCCCAAATTTCAAAGACACTTACGAAATAGGAAGGGACACCCTGATACCAAATTTGGAGGTTCTATCTTCATTGGTTTCGGAATTATGCTCGTTTGGCCTAAATTCGATCAAAAAGTTCTAAGTTCCGAACCCATTGTCCAATCCTCACCGTACGTAATCACCGCCGTAGTTTCGCTGCCAATAACCTACAGCACAAATTTCATGAAGATAGCCTCATTAGTTGTTGAGTTATCGTGATTTTTTATATATGTTCCTTAGCCCTGACATCGATTAAAAGATCCGGAATCCGAACCGTTGGGCTCATTTCGCCCTTATATAGTCCGCGCTGTACTTATAGTACTAGTTAACCCTTGTACACAATTTGAACGGTCTATCCTAATTTTAAGTAACTATTTTTAGTAATTTCGATTATAAGCCTTTAAAACTTGTGAGGTCTGAGAGGGGTACAGAACCACCACTCCAATTGATCCCAAATTAGGGGAACACGCAAGAGATAGTAAAGAACACCCTTGTGGCAAATTGGAAGCTTCTACATTTTTTCAAGTTGTTATCTTTATTAATTTTAAAGATATGCTTTAAGGTCTTCGGAAATGTGTGGCTGGTCCCCGACCCACTACTCCAATGGGACCCAAATTCACAAGACACTTAGGAAATAGGAAGGGACACCCTGATACCAAATTTGGAGGTTCTATCTTCATTGGTTTCGGAATTATGCTCGTTTGGCCTAAATTCGATCAAAAAGTTCTAGGTTCCGAAACCATGGTCCAATCCCGACCTTACGCAATTCCAGAAGTATTTTCACTACTAGTAACCTACAGCACAAATTTGATGAAGATAGCGTCCTTAGTTGTTGAGTTATCGTGATTTTTTATATTTGTTCGTTAGCCCTGAAACCGATTAAAAGGTCCAGAATCCGAACCCATGGGCCGATTTCGCCCATATGAAATCCCCGCCGTACTTTCAGTCCTAGTAACCTACAGTTAAAATTTCATCAAGATAGCTCCATTATTTTTTGAGTTATCGTGCCTACGGACGGACGGACGGACGGACGGACATGGCTATATCGACTAAGGCGGTCACGCTGATCACAAATATATATACTTTTCCATATCTAGCTCGCTTCCTTTAGGTGGTTACAAACACCATACCAAAGTTAATATACCCCTTTACCTATTCTATAGGTGTAGGGTATAATAAAGTAAGTATAGCATTTAAATGCTTATTAATGCAGATTTCTAAATTACTATCAAACATTACTCTAAAGTTTCTCAGTCTGAGGTTATAAGGGCTTAAAGTCCAATATTTTTAACAAAATATCAATTAAATCCCTTTTATCAAGAAAATAACGGTATTGACATAAGAGTTTTTTTACTTCAAAATATTACCCTTCTCTTTCCCTGCATTTTGAGTATACTAGCACTTTTATAGCTCAAAAACTTTGAAAGTTATAAAGTAAAAACTTTTTTGTGATACCTGAAATTTAACTAAATTCGAATTTTTTTTTATATGAATTATTAAGAATAAAATTTTTGTTACTATTTTATCTTCATATCAAAAGTGCACTTTGATTATTTTGTTATCATACGTTATTATCATATTTTTAAATTTCAAGTGTTTTATGTAAATGGAAAACCAGTTTTGTTTTTAAATAAACAAAATATTATAAATGATTAATTGTAATTTTTATCATACAAAAAAAAAAAAATTCAAATTTTGTTAAATTTATGAAATAAATTTCAGGTATCACAAAAAAGTTTTTACTTTATAACTTTCAAAGTTTTTGAGCTATAAAAGTTATTTGAGCTATCTTTCTAATCGTTAAAAAATAATTCCATAAATTGTCTTTTAATGTACCTATGTATTTTAAATTTTCGTTAGTTTAAAATAGGTATGTAAAATTTTTTTATAATTTTTAGGTAAGTACTAAAACAATGTAATTAAAAATTTTTGTTTATATTATTGAAAATTTGTTTTATTATTTTATTATTTAATTTAGAATTCTAAAAGGGAAAAAGCCGGGTAAAATATATTATGGAAAAGTATATAAATAAGCTTTCAAAATTCATATTCCATTCGGCATAAAAAAACCCTTTAAGTATGTTATTACACATTATAAATTATACATACATAATATATATGTATGTAAAAATCAATATAAAAGTTTTTTAAACATTTAAAAAAAAACTTTAAAAGATAAAAAAAAAGGGTTCCACCATAATAAATTTTATTATAGATTCTTGATTAGAAGTTAAAAACACATTGAACTGAAAAATATATATATGCTAATTTATTTGTATGACAATTTGTGATAGTGGTATGATAAAATTTTTTTTACATACATACATACCACAAAACCCATTAAAAAAACAAAAAAAGGATGAAAAAAAAAAAAAACTTATCATGAAAATTAGTTACATTAACTAACTGTATATACAGCAGCAGACCTACCCTCATGTTACACACATTTTGTGTCTTTTATATTATATATTAATTTCTGTTACATCAGAAAAGTTTTTTTTTTTTTTTTATTTAAAAAGGTATCAAATACCGGTTTGAATTTTTTTTTGTCCTTTTTTTTTGTTTTTGTTTTCTTTTATGTGGGAAAATTTTTTTTTGTTGTTGTTTTAGTTGTTATTATTCATTAGTAGTATTATTACCTTACACATTTTCCCTCTAGACATACCATTTTCTAACTATGATCAAATGGATTTACCTTTCCAGATTTGATTGGAAAAATGCCCCTAATTTAGGTACTTTTTGTTGTTTTTTTTTTAAATATACATATATATATATATATATATATATATATATATATATACAAAGTAATTATGTTCTTGTGATGAATGTTGACCATTTCTATATTAAAAGCTAACGGGTGTTTAAAGGTTATTTGCTATCCCTGACATTTTATAATATAAAATTTCCATTTATATGACGTTTAGTTAATTATTCTATTGTGAATGAATTGTGAATGAAATAGTGTTTTGTGTTTATGGTATACATGGTATAGTTCTTTAATTTTAATATATATATATATACATATATGTGTATATGTACAAAAAATAAGTACCAGTGAAGCGAAATGATAATAAAATTTAATGAGTTGTTAATTTCATTTTGTATATATATATATAACTGTATATTATGATAATGTAATATGTACACCTATACATACACATAGATAAAGTACTCATATATAATATATATGATGGAAAATTTGAATAAATTTCATATTAATGAAATTCTCTGTTGGGTATATAAAAAAAAAGAAAATAGTGATGATAATTGAAAATGATTATGATATGAGTTAATGATGTTGATTATAATGATGATGATGATGATAATGATGGGTGACAATAATGAATAAAGTCGAAGAACTTTGAACTAAAAATTTTTTTTAACTTGGTTCTTATTTTTAATACAATTACTTTGTAAATTTGGGTTAATAATAAAATCATTAAGTTTGTCAAATGAAATTTTATATATATATATATATATATAAAATGGAAGTTGAAAATTTCCCGTAAATAAATTATTATGTTGTGTTTTGAATTTTACAAACCAATGTATATGTGGTGGTAATTTTTCACAAAAGTTTTTAATAAAAATAAAAATAAAAAATGGAATAGAATATTATAATAACTTATTTAATTTTAGGGTATTAGAAAATTATCATTTGAAATGGAGTATTTGATAAATAAATGGATCGAGTTGATTTTTCGGAAAATTTTAGTTGAAGATAATGTGTTTATTATGCAGTGGTTTTTTCCATTAAATAAAACATTTCTAAATTTTAATTGAAAATGAAAGTAGAAAATTTACATACGAGTATTGAATAAATTACGATATGTTTTTTGACCCTTAAGGTTTCTAATTTTGAATAAATTAATTATTCAGAAGAAAGTACTTTAATATTTTGCAGTGTATTTATGTTATGTTTGAAATAGTATATTTTTAGGAGTTTAGAATTGTTCTTAATATAGATAATTTATATTTATTATTATTTTAAATTTTAAAGTTTCTCTGATTTTGTTTTCAAATTTTTAAAGTAATGTGTTTAACTTTCAATGATATAAAGTTTTAGGATTGTGTAAAATATAATAATTTGATATTTTGGTATTTTCAATATTTTTATTTTTTTCATCAGATTAGAATCTCAGGGTAGGAGTAATGATCTGAGAATCATTTATAATAATGATGATGACCTCAAATACTTCGAATGAACTTTGAAATGGTTTATAATTTAAAATTAATTAATTCATTACAAAAAAAAAGCAGCAGAAATGTTCAAAGGAAAGGATTCCGCGGAAACTTGGGAGGGATTTTTTTAAAAAGGGTACACTTGTATTAATTTTTTTTAGGGACCTCGATTATGGAGTAAGTAATCTAATTACTTTTTAAATTATGCAGTATGAGGTCAGTGCTCGCATAGTAATAAGTTTTAATTAGAAGCATATCTTAAGGTGCAATTATGGTCGCAGGCAATTGAATTCTTCAAATTTAAATTGATTTAATATGGGAGTGGTCCACAATCTCGGTTTAGTAAATCTTTTTTTTTTTAAATCTCATTTTTAGAAAATCTTGTTTTTAGAAAATTTCGTTTTGGAAAATTTCGTTTTTTTTTTAAAATCTTGCTTTTTAAGAAAATCTCTTTTTTAATTCAAAAATCTGGTTTTTAAGGGTTTTTGAGTCGGATACATAACCAGATTTATCAGCTTTTTCCAGAATATAAAAAAAAAATGATTTTCTGAAGACGAGATTTTCTAAAATGAGATTTCAGACCCAATCCACTTAATATATATGGGTAAATTCGGCCATTAACCCAGTTGTTCCCCATATTTTAATTTTTTTCGAAAATGCAATATGGGTATCATTGGAAAGGCAAAAATGAGATCTTTCGTTCTATCAACAATAAATAATGTAAAAACAAACGAGATCAAAGTTTTAGCCTGTTCAAAATTTCCTGTACAGGGAAAGAACAATCAATGTCACAGTTTTAATGGAAAAAACAATCAATGTCAGTTTTTTTTAATATGGCAAATTTTGAATTGTTTTTATTGACTTGACTTGACTATTACTAATAAAAATGTTCTAACGGGAATTTAAAATAACATTTTCCGTTCGAGGCCATAGTTACATGGAATGTGACAAAAATATGGGATTAATAAAACAAAATCTTAAAATAGAATTGCCTGATGAATGGAACGATCATGTTAAATCTTCACGGGTCAAACCCTCGCCCTTTGTCATTATTAAAAGTAAACAAGATATTTTCAAAAACTGGGGCAGTTATTTGGAAAATAATCATTATAAAAAAAAATCTCCATTTGCAACGACGCCAATTTCTGAAATCTACATAACAAAGGAACACAGTCGGACACTCCAATTAAGAAACACATATAACGGCCCATGGAATTCGTACATAATCAGATATAAAAATACTGGTAACAGTTCACAAAATTTAAAGCCTTCTTACACTAGCCTAATTCCACTTTCATCTGGAAAATATAATGATTTAATGGTACTTAAAGAATTTTGCAGAGACGAAGCGCAGCGGTTTTTTGAAGCACTGCCGCATTCGAATCAAGTTTCGGACACAGACGATAATAATTAAGCAAATCCATACGTTTTAACGTTATAAAAATTTAAACTTAATGAATTACTTAATTTGAACTATTTATGTTTTTATTTTTTGTTAAATTATTTTTTGTTATTTTATTTAATTACTTAATTTGAACTATTTATGTTTTTATTTTTTATTAAATTATTTTTTGTTTGATTATTTTTTCCTAAATTTGTAATATTTGATTGTTTTTTCGTACAAAACTGAATTTTTTTGAAACTAAGTTTTTTTTTTTGTAAATAAAATAAGAAAATATTAAATTATTTTAATTTTTTTGTATTGTATTTCTTTAAGAATAGGATAAACATTAATTATGAAGCTTGTTTACAGACACTTTCAGAACATTTTTATACGCAAGAAGTCTTTGAAAATATTAATTGAATTTTATCAATTTCTAAAAAAAGTGACGTTGATTGTTATTTGCCTGCACTCTTCATATGTATGCATGTATTTTTCGATGTCTTTTGTTCTGCCAGAACCATAATTAGAAAAAGTACTATTTTCATCCAGTGCACTATTATAGTATAGCCATCTAATGGCTATTTCATCGAATACCAATACAACCAACCTTTCAATTAAACCTTTTTCTGAGAATATAATGCCTAACTCATTTATATTTTTGTCGTTAAGACCTATATTTAAATGTTTGATGGGGATCCATCTATTAAGGGAACTAAAATGGGGCAAATTAAGCTTTATTCCATTTCTCAAAAATTTATAACCCTCTTGGTTAATTAAAATTAATATTTATTGCTACGTTTTTTTCATCTTCGGACCATTTACTAACACTTTTAAAATTCATTTTTAAAAATGGTTTGGCTTCGTTACGCAATTGAAACGGCTTATTAATAATGCTACATAAAGATAAAGCCTGTTTTTCTTTTTTTAATTTTTGCCTTAACTTTTTATTTTGATTTTTTAAGTAAATAATGTTTTTTTTTTAATTAAATTTTGTTTTTTAAAGAAAGCTAACCTTTTAAGTACTGTCGAATACTTTTTTAAAAAAAAATCTACACTCCTCTAAAATTTCAAACAATGCCTGCACAAACAACTTTTTCATCTGACGAGACAGTTTAAAAATTTTCAAAAAGTACAGTAAAATTTCCTTAATTTTTGTTAGAATTTAGTGTTTGAATAATTATTTATTTATTTTCACAGGTTCTCTGTTTTCCTAAAAAAAAGAAATCGTTCAAATTGTATAAAGAAATACATATATAAAAAAAAATACACAAATGTACATATATACATCAATTAACATACAAATAAAAAAAACAACAACAAAAATATTAAATAAAATTTTTTAAAAAGAAATCGTTCAACTTGATAAGGAAATATAAACAATTGTACATACAGCGATTGACAAAAAAAACAAAATAAAAATAAAGTATTATTCTTTGCTCAATTTGATTGTCTATGTATACCAAAAATACGGTCATCTTTTTACGATAATGGTGTGATTTCAAATTTATGGTAAAACGTTAAAAAATAAGTAAATTAAGAGAATAAATTTAAAATTATTGAAAATTGAAATAATTGGTCAAGCGTACTAAATCATTCAGCAGTAAATGCACTACAAATAAAAATCCTGAAAAGAAGTAATTGATGCATGTAAAATTTATTGAATTGGATTAAAAGTTTTAAATATGTAATTTTGTATTTGCATTTATTTATATTCATGTTCTTTTGTTTTTAAAATATTTTTAAATAGATAAATTAGAAAGAATTTTTAATATTTTTGAATTGATAAAATAAATAGAAAATGTTTTTTAGTATTATAAAGTAAATTTGGTAAGCTATATCTAACAATCAAACTACAACGAAATTTGAACAAAAGAGGTGAAGAGTATTTCCAAGTCGGTTGCACCGACTGACTGTGTCTTTGCTTGTTTCTACTGTATAAAACTGTATAAAAAAAAAGTAAATATTGGGTACCAAGAAATATGGTTGAATGATGAACTTGCTGAAAAATTTTGAACTCCTTCATATAAAGCTAAAAAATACGATTTGAAATTTAATTTTTTGATAACCATAAAGAAAAAATTTCAAAGTTAATTTTGATATATAATTCATATATTTTTATTTCAATTAAAAATTTAAATTTTGCATCACAGATTATTATAAAGCTTTTTAAGTTAGGTTAGGTTAACTAAAATTATTTCAAATTTTTACTCTTGTGTACTCTCATTATTTTTTTAAAATGGCTACGTCAAAATGGCTACGTTATGAAATGCTAGGAAAAAGCTGAAAAATATTTTATTAGGAAGGTTGAGTTGAAAGCTGAAATTTTGATATGTTATAAAAAAAGCTCCAAATTTTATTTTTATGTAAAATTCGATGTGTTTAGGAGAATATTTAATAAAGAAAAGTCTAAAAGAAAATATTAACAAAACATTTATTAGTTTACACTATAGTTTAGTTTATATGAAATATTTCACAGTCTTCGTGTAACTTCATAGTAGCATCTTCATGCAATACAAACATGTTTAAATAATTTTTCCACGTAAAATAGTGATAATTTTCGTGGTTATCTCTTGGTAATCCAACATTTTCATCAATATCAAATGTTTTTACATATTTAAAAGATACTTTTCCAGCTTCATGAAATTCAATTCAATTAACTTTTTACACATTCCCAATGGAGCACTACCAGTGGGTAGTAAAAAGAAATTAAATATTTATATATAATTAATTAAAAAATATAATCGTATAAAATGAATATATAGTTACTATAAGTAATATTTCATGATTAAATTAGATTTTTTTTAACGTTCTGAAATATAATAAAAACTAAATAAAAAGACAAAATATTAACTAAACATAAATTTAATTTAACATTTAATTCAACATAATTTTATAAAAATATTTAAATCAATAACAAAATAAATAGGAAAAATATTGACTAAACATAAATTAATTCAAAATAATTTTATAATTCAATATTAATTCAAAATAACTTTATAAAAATATTTAAATCAATAACAAAATAAATAGGAAAAATATTAACTAAACATAAATTAATTCAAAATAATTTTATAATTTAATATTATTTACAATTTTTTCAAACATGACTTCGTACCTATCCAACGAAGGCAAACAGCGTAACTGGAATTACATACTTTGCAAAAATCACTAATTACGTCAGTTTTATCTACGCGACATAAATTTTGCACCATGCCCAGTGCTTTATCAAATCGATTCCCTTTGTCATCTGGATTATTTGTTTCGCTTCGAATTTTTTTCGGATTTTTGGATCTTCCAGTGGCTATTTGTCTTTTTTTTTGGTTTATCCTCAGGGACTGAACATGGGTCGTCAATCTCCTTAGGGATCGAACATACAAGTTCATCTGCTGTTGTTGTTGACGTTGATCCTGATGATATTAATCGGTCCACCGATTCGAAAATGTCTCCAAAATTTTCTGGGGAACTGCATTGAATTGGCGAAAATGAAGGCGAACAAAAATAATTGATGTCTTCTTCTTCCACAATATTTGTTATTTCATCAATCTAAAAAAAACAGAATTATGAATATACTTGATAATTAATATTTTACTATTTTTAGATTCCTGAAAGCGAGCAAAAGTGGAAAATCATGGCTAAAGATTTTGAAGATATCTTACATTGTCCGCATATTATTGGTGCTATA
The DNA here is from genome assembly GCA_963082915.1 of Dolichopus griseipennis. NCBI lineage: Eukaryota > Metazoa > Arthropoda > Insecta > Diptera > Dolichopodidae > Dolichopus > Dolichopus griseipennis. The sequence continues at coordinate 264,159,597 of OY720441.1, forward strand.
GATGGCAAGCATATTCAAATTGAAAGTCCGGCAAATACTGGATCTTACTTTTTCATTTATAAAGGAAAATTCAGTATTGTCCTCTTAGCAGTGGTCGATGCTAGAGGAAATTTTATATATGTGGATGTAGTGTGCCAAGGTCGCATCTCGGATGGAGGAGTGTTTAAAAATTGCTCCTTATATAAAAACCTAAAAGAAGAGAAGCTAAAACTACCGAAGGAAGAACCATTAAGAGGGCGCAGCAAACCTTTGCCCTATATGATAGTAGGAGATGATGCTTTCGATTTATCGAATAACATTTATGTACATTTAATTTTATTTTAAATTAGCAATTACTTACCCGCTTTTCTTCGTTCCAAAAATTTGTACGGATTTGATTTATTATTTTCCTGACGTGTGCCTCATCCATATCAAAAATTGTAGCTATCTCACCGTAATATTTCGCTTTTTTGATGATATTTTTATATGAGGGTTTTTTGATGTTCCACAAGCATTCCCCCATTTTGTACTCCTGTATAAAACGGAGCAAATCCCTTCCCATGATTTTCTTTTTTTTTGTGTTATCTTATCCATATTTATTTTTACCTGAAAAAACTTTTAATTAATAATTGTATACTTACTTATATTAATTGTTACCCTTTGGATTTATACTTATCTTTTAATATCTTCTTTATGTATCTTCTTTTACTTCTTTAATAGCTGCTAGTAATTTCTTTCAAACAATTTATTTAATAACTTAAATAGACAAATGCAAAATATTGCATCCGCCAAAAGAAAAAAAAAAATAAACGTCAGATCAAAATACAAACTATTCCCAATTTAATTTAATGACTTTGAAATATTTGAGATTTGACAATGAGATGACAGAACTAAACTTAAAAAAATTAAGACCTTTCAATTTTTTAAGTTTTGAACCTATTACATGATTTAAATTTTGCAAATGGTATGAAACATTGAAGAAACATGTACCAAACATTGAAGTCTAATCTCTAAGTTACAATGGTCGCACTCAGTAGCATCCAGCGCTACATTATTGTACTGAATGTTTTGCAACAAAATTAAATGACTTTTGATTCTGAGTGACTTTTATTATATTTTTATTTTAAATTTATTTAATTATGGACACAATAGTGAATTTCAATGGCCTTTAAAATTTCAATAATTCTATTTCTATCCTTATTAATTTATCTATTTCCTATTAAATTTAAACTCAGTACAACAATTAGATGAAGTAATGTATATATGATAATGTTTCTAGCAATAAATTAAAAAAATTAAAAAATTAAAAATTAATTAAATTTCTAATTTAAATTATTTTTTAAATTCAAATTTTTAAAATTAATCAAATGCGCTTGTTGTCAATCTTATATTTTTTAATCAATTTACATTTTTAATTTTAAAATAAATGCTTCACTGTTTATATATCTGGTGACTAACATTTTAAACATCATTATATTTAGCAATTATAATGAAATTAGAAAAATACATATATTTCAACAATGAATTGATAAAAGATAAAAATGTTATAACTATAACTAATAAATTTATTACAATATAACTGCAATTAACCAGAGTTTACCTAATGTGCAATATATAAATAATAAATATAATATCAGATAATCTAATATATAAAGGAGAAAATTTGTTTGTTTGTTTGTTTTTCCAGGATTCACGTGAAAACCACTGGTCCGATTGTCACAAAATTTTAGAGGAATAATTCTGAGAGCCCGGGGGGTGACATAGACTATGTCACATTTTTATATGTCAACAGGTTGCGGCTCCAGAACCGTTTTAAGCTTTTTGGTTTTTTTTATGTCGAGTCAAAACGGTTTGACCAATTGACTTGAAATTTTGCACAAATGTTCCTCTTAGCAACCGGAATTAGTTGTATAAATTTGGTTGGAATAAATTAACTCATTTCAGCCTGGCGGGCTTTAAAAAATTTTGTGTTTCCGATTTGTGTCCAATTTTAAAGGTTGATTTTGAAATCTAAACGAGAGGCTGCAAAAAGTTTTAGTTAAGTTCGATTAACCCGTTTTCCATGACGACGCTATGAAGTTTTCTATAAATTTTATTTGCTTAAACGATTAAAAGAATTTTATTGAAAATTTTGTACCATCATTTTAATTAAAAGAATCCGAATAACAATAATATCTTTAAAATTAAATAACATAACATTTTCCTTCTCCACATTTTTTCGTAAGTCTTTTATCTACTTTGAAGTTATTGTTTTTTAAAAATAAATTTCAGTGTGAAAATGCAATTTTCTTCAAATGAAATCTAAAAATCAAAAAATTCAATTTCGTATATTTCGTATGTTAAATACATAGTATTTTAATGCAGTTTTTCAAGAAAGAAGCCTACATTTCTCTCATAAAATCATAAAAAAACGAGGAAGAGCGTAGTACAACTTTCAGATGAGTACTAAAACTCGGTGGTGCAGTGGGTAAGCATTTGGCTTATTAACCGAGGGGGTCCGGGTTCGATTCCCGGTCAGGTCATACAATATTTAATTAAAAAAAAAAATTATTGAAAAATAATTTTTCTTTACGAATCCCCATGGTGACCAAATATAATATAAATATACAAATATATAATATAAACAAAATAAATAATATAGTAGTTATAAATAAATAGAAAGTATTTAATGAGGGGTGCACAACGGGCCGCAAGGCCTAGGTTTAAGGGAGACTTGCTTCCCCCCCCCCCCCCCCGTCTTAACAACAACAACTAAACAAAATATAAGTTGAAAAGCAGATTTTTAAACCTTTTCTAAACCATCGAATATATTTCATTCAAACGTCGGCAATTCAAAAAATTACTATTGACATAGTATAATGACATAATAGCAAATTTAGTATACCCTTTTGACCTATAGTCATTTTAATTCAGTTTACATTATTCGCCGGAAACTTACCATCCTCAACTTTATCGTCAAGGAGCACCAAATTGTCAAGAAGCACCATGTATAGAAAAATTAGAAATAATCGTTCAAACTGTTTTGCAAACTGTTTTTTAAAGTTTTTTTTTCGCAATCGGTAAAAAGAACTCGACAAAACATTTTTTTAAGCATTCCTCTAATTCAAAGAAGTTGTACCTACTTTCAAAAATAGGTAATTTACTTACAAAGTTTTTTTTGAACAATCGTCGGGTCGGCAAGGATTAACAAATTCAAAGTCTGTTAGTAAAGTGAACTTCATTTTCAAAGAGGAACACATATACAAAATTTGAAGTTAATCGGTTAAATCATTTCTAATATACAGCAAAGCAACGAAAAAATCTATAGAAAGCTGTTGGGCCACTATGGGTTTACGGAACTCCACAAATATTTTTTTGTGGCTTCATTTATAAGCAAAGTAGTATTTCATAAAATTGGTTGAACCTTGCTTTTTTACAATTTGCAAGCCTCCGGGCAACGCCGGGTAAATCTGCTAGTAGTTTATAAAAAACTGTAAAACTATACAACAAACTATAAATAATAAGAGAGGTAATAATTTTATTAATAGGAATATGCTAACTGACTGTTTTGAATTTATTTCTAATAATCTTGTATCTATTAAAAATGAAGCGTTATGAAGTGGATGTTTTCCGGAAATTTGAAAAGAAACAATAATAACACCCTTTAAAAAATAGCAGGTACCAATAAATGTAATGAGTTTCGTCCCGTTAACACAATCTCGATAGCACCTAAAATTATTGAAAAAATTATAAGTAAACAGTTGGAGGATCATTTAATAATAAATTTAATTTGATCAGAAAGTACCAATCCGATTTCAGAAACAATTACAGCTGTAAATCTCTAAAAAATCTAATTGTGGCCTATTGAAAAATGGCCATACATGATAAGAAAGTTATAGTGCAATGTTATGAAGTACATGGGAGAGAGCTTAATTTGTTTGAATACTATTTATCAAATACAAAGCAAAGAAAGAAAGTGGGGAACTGGGGAACAAATTGGCGCTGACATTGGAGTACCTCGAGGCAGTGTTTTAGGTGTTATTTTGTTCCTGATTTATATCAATGATATGGAAAAAGTTGTTGAAAAGAGTAAATTGGTATGTATGCTTGTTGTGATAATGTTGATGTTTGGATGCAATAAATGAAGATTTAAAAAGCTAATTTTTGGATTTAAGATGAATAAATTAAAATTACATATCAATAAAACAAAATATATTATCTCCAACAATATTAATATAGATAGATATATAAATGTATTTTTGGACAACATATCAATTCAGCTAGTAAGCGAAATGAAGTACCTTGGTGTTATTTTTGATGATAATTAAATTTTTAAAAGTCACATGGATTACATATGTAAAAAATTATCGAAAAAGATATATTTTTTTTCAAAAATAAGAAAAAGGTATACATCGATAGTCTCCATGTCAACTGGAGAAATGATTAAACGAATCAGAAATTGCAAAATAGAGCGGTGAGAGTAATTCTGAAAGTAAATAGATATTGTTCAATTAATTTTATGTTGTAGGCGTTAATTTGGTTGTCAGTGTATCAAAGAATTAAAGCGAACATGTTGACAATTGTTTTTAACCCTTAAACGGGCAGAATGATTTAGTAACGCTAAAGGGCAAATGGGGCTTCAAAGGCCCCTTTAAAAAAGTAAGACAAAAAAAGTCAAATATCTGTTTTATAATGCTTTTTTATTTTTTAAAAGCTTTATTCGTATTTTAATTTACACGTACACACAAAATAACAAAAGAATAAAATAAACAAAACAATAAAAAAAATATTAATTCATATTTTCAAACAAAGAAAAGTAATAAAAATTTAATAAAAAATAACAAAAATTCTGACAAAGTTATTCTGAATCAGATGAATTTTCAATAGGCTTAGATCTACTTGTTGCACATTTCTTACAGCGTAAAGTTGCCACAGCATGTTCATTGCAAATGTTTTTTTGACAATTGTCACAAACTTGTTTAATTTTCCGATCTTTTTTAGTGGGGCACATATAGCAACGACGTCTTGGTTTTTTGGCTGGAGGAGTTTCAGACTCAGTTGGTTCAGCCTCTTTATTTTCGCCTCCAGTAACACGCAAAATTGTTTGCTTGGTTACCTGGGAAAGCCCCCGATGACTCCTTCTCAATATATGGCTATAGGTTAGTTCATTCGAAAGTTGAGTTAGAAATTTTTTTCTGTCTTGACCAATTCGATGATTAGTTTGGCCTCCCACAGTTCTCCATAGAACAAACGCAGCTACACAAGTTACATTTATAAGGTTCATGAAATAGGCTAAAGGCCAACGGTTTGTTTTACGTTGAACTGAATATGTATGACACAATTCATCTAGCGTATCTACACCACCTTTTGTTTTGTTATAGAAAACGTTTATTTCTGCTTTTCCATTCTCTTCAACTTTTCCTGTACGATGCAAAGTGGACAAAAAAATAACGCTTCGATTTTTCCTTGGAACGTGAGATAAAAGTGTCATTGTTTGCCTAAAACCAAACAAATTTGAACCCACATTACATATACGGCTTTGTAAAAATTCCGTTGGAATAAATTTCTTGTTTTTCCTCACAGTTCCAACGCAATTCATACCATTAATTTTTAAATGTTGTGCCAATTCATAATTTGTGAAAAAATTATCGAAAGTAACTGTTCTATTTGAATTATAATATGGTTGACATAATTCAATTACAACATTGTGGCCAATATTTGTTTGACGCGAAGAACCTGAACGTTCACGTCCCAAGTAAGGGACAGCATTCAAGGGATAAAATGTTTTGGCATCACAGATCCAAAATAATTTCATTCCGTATTTATCAGGCTTGCTCGGGATGTATTGCTTGAACGAACAACGTCCTCTAAATGGAACCAGCTGTTCGTCAATTGTTAAATTTTGACCTGGAGAGTACATTCGTTTCAAATTTCTATTGATCAAATCAAATACATCTCGTATTGGAGCTAATTTATCTCTTGAACGGCGATCGGATCTTGTGTCTTTGTCATCAAATCTCATAAAACGTAATAAATCTTTGAAGCGTTTAAGTCCCATTGTAGCTCTGAAAATTGGCATTCCACGCAATAAACCAAAAAATTCTTCATAATTTCTTTTACTAGATCGATCTACACCAGCAATAATCAGTAAACCGATGAAAGCTAATAGTTCAACTTTATCTATTTCTTTCCAGCTCGCTCTTTTCTTTTTCGCTTCAATATTTGTAAATTTTATAATAATATCAATTACTTTTTCGTCGAAAACTGACGAAAAACAATCACTCGCAGTATCTAAGTGTTTCCCTGGTAATAAATTTACTTTATTTATTGGCGTTCTTCGATTACTTTGCGGAGTATGCGGAAGTGGTGCTGTTTGCCATTCAGTACCGTATCGACCAACATAAACTACCGCTTGCTGTAGTGGCTGCTCTTCAATATCATTATTGTAATCTTCGTCTTCACTACTTTCATATTCAAACACATCAACGTCATTTTCACTATCAGTAAATTCATCTACTGCTTGTTCTTCGTCAGAAAAATCTACATTTGCCGCTTCAGAATCACTACTCTCAAGTAACGCAGAAAAAATTTGTTGTTCAGTTAGCTTTCCCTGATTTTCCGTTCTAAAGATATCTAAGTTGTATATTATTTATATAAGATATTATACCTTTTCATTTTACATAAATTGTATCAATAAATACTTACATGAATTCAATGAATTTTACAACAATTTATAGAAGAACTTTGTATATTTCAAATTTAGGAATACATAATTCAATATTTGTTTACGTTATAAGAAATAATTTAATTTGCTATTTTGCAAAAAAACACCGAAACATCATTACAATGATTTAGCGCGCCAAATTATTATAGCAGGCTTCTAAGACCCCTTTTGCCCGTTAATGTAACTATTTTGTATTTTGTCTTAAACAAAGAGACATCTATGTTTAAATAAAACAAAAACTTTCAATTCATTTTTTGAAATAATTTAACTGTTGTTAAGCCATCTATGGCAATTTTAAATACCATGTTTAGGTAGTTTTCAAAAGAAAATAATAGCTGTGGGCCTCAGAGGCCCCACTTGCCCGTTTAAGGGTTAAATTAAAATGTAAGATGTACTCGGACTATTTGTGCAATATATTAATGTATGCTGGAGATGTACGTCATCACCATTTCAGGAATATCTTCAACTTTAGATTGAATTTCTTCAGAAATGAAAAGACAAAAAATAAGCTGTTTACCAAATGAATTAAAATAAATTTAAATAAGTTTAAAGAAGTAAAAAAACAGTCAGTCGGTGCAACCGGTGAAATACCTTACACTTATTTGGTTCAAATTTAATGGGAAGTCCGTAAGTCATTTTAAAACCATAAAAGCCTTAATTAGTTTGATCGTAAGACATGGCTAACCAAATTTATTTATAATACTAAAAACATTTTCTAATTGTTTAATTAATTCAAAAATATTAACAATTCTTACTAATTTATCTATTTAACAATATTAAACAACAAATAAACTTGAGCTAAATGGACTCGTAAAATGCAATTACAAAATTACATATTTAAAACTTTTATCCAATTCAATAAAATTTTACACACATGCAGCAATTAATTCTCTTCAGGATTTTTAGCTGTTTAATGATTTAGTACCCTTGATTAATTATTTCAATTTTAAATAATTTTTAAATTTATTCTCTTAATTTACTTATTCATGATGTTTTATAAAATTACACTTAAAGTTATTGGAAAGAAATAATAAAGGAAATGGGAAATAGTGTATCAAATTTGATTTTTTTATCTTTATTAATTTCGAATATATTAAGCATCAAGGTCTTGGGAATAGTGGGAGTGGTACGCAAACCGCTATTACAATTCATCCAAAATTCCACGTACACAAAACAAATAAGAAGAAACACCCCAAATATAAGGTTCTATCTTCTTTGGTTTCGAAATTATACTAGTTAGACCTCAATTCGATCAAAATAACCAATTCCCATGGCACTTTCATTACTAGTAATCTAGAATACAAATTTCATCAAAATAGCGTAATTGGTTTCTGAGTTGTGGTTTTTTTAATATATGTATATGTTTATTAGCACTTGAACTTTTCAAAGGTTCCCGATCTTAATTTTAAGCTACTTTTTATACCCTACACCTATAGAATAGGTAAAAGGGTATATTAACTTTGGTATGGTGTTTGTAACCACCTAAAGAAAGCCAGCTAGATATGGAAAAGTATATATATTTATGATCAGCGTGACCTCCTGAGTCGATATAGCCATGTCCGTTCGTCTTTAGGCACGATAACTCAAAAACTAATGGAGCTATCTTGATGAGATTTTAACTGTAGGTTACTTGGAGTGAAATTACGGTGGGGATTGCATATGGGCGATATCGTCCCATGGGTTTCGATTCTGGATTTTGTAATTGTTCTCAGGGTCTACGAATATATAAAAACAAGTAAAGCAACAGTCAGTCGGTGCAACCGACTTAGAAATACCCTACACCTATTTGGTTCAAATTTAAGGACATATCCATAAGTCATTTTAACACCATAAAAGCTGTTATTAATTTGATCGTAAGACATGGCTAACCAAATTAACTTTATAATACTAAAAACATTTTCTAATTACACTATCTAATAAAAAATATTACAAATTCTTACTAATTTATCTATTTAAAAATATTAAAAAACAACAAACTTGAAATAAATGAAAATATATTTATTCCAATTCAATTACAAACTGAAAAAATTCTAATTATTATATTTTGTGATAAAATGATAATCAAAGCATAATATATTTAATAATCCAAATTTTTAAAAATTGCAATTATTTTAAATGGTTAGTTTATATACCTAATAGAAAATCTTATAAACGCAAAATATGCAATAAATGTATTCCTAAAATGCAATTACAAATTTTCACCTTTTCTTATAATTCATTTAAATATAAAAATAAATTTTACATAAATGCAGCAAGTACCTTTGAACATAGCTGAACCACTACAATTAAGTCTAGATTTCGGAGACACATCGGACATAGGAAATATATTTTTTGGCTTCGAAATTAAACTCGACCACAACCAATTCCCATGGTACTTTCATTACTAGTAACCTAGAGTTTAAATTTCATCAAAATACCGGCATTATTTTTTGAGTTATGGTATTTTTAAGATATATGTTTGCTAGTCCTTGAACTTTTCAAGGGTTCCAGAACGCGAAACCATGGTACGATTTTGCCCATATGCAGTCCCGTCATACTTTCAATACTAGTTAGCCCTTGTACACAATTGGAACGTTCTATCTTAATTTTAAGTTACTAGGTTTAGTAATTTCGATGATAAGCTTTTACACATTGGGGGGTTTAAGAGAGGAACTGAACCACCACTCCAATTGATCCCAAATTAGGGGGGCACGCAAGAAATAGTAAAGAGCACCCTGGGTCAAATTAGAAGCTTCTACATTTGTTTCAAGTTACTATCTTTATTAATTTCGAAAATGTGCTTTAAGGTCCTCGGAACTTTGCGGCTGGTCCCCGACTCACTACTCCAATGGGGCTCAAATTCCCAAGACACTTAGGAAATAGGAAGGGACACCCTGATACCAAATTTGGAGGTTCTATCTTCATTGGTTTCGGAATTATGCTCGTTTGGCCTAAATTCGATCAAAAAGTTCTAAGTTCCGAACCCATTGTCTAATCCTCACCGTACGGAATCACCGCCGTAGTTTCAATACCAGTAACCTGTAGCACAAATTTCATGAAGATAGCCTCATTAGTTGTTGAGTTATCGTGATTTTTTATATATGTTCGTTAGCCTTGACACCGATTAAAAGGTCCAGAATCCGAACCTTTGGGCTGATTTCGCCCTTATACAGTCCGCACTGTACTTATAGTACTAGTTAACCCTTGTACACAATTTGAACGGTCTATCTTAATTTTAAGTAACTATTTTTAGTAATTTCGATTATAAGCCTTTAAAACTTGGGAGGTCTGAGAAGGGTACTGAACCACCACTCCAATTGATCCCAAATTAGAGGAACACGCAAGAGATGGTAAAGAACACCCTTGTGGCAAATTGGAAGCTTCTACATTTTTTCAAGTTGTTATCTTTATTAATTTTAAAGATATGCTTAAAGGTCTTCGGAAATGTGTGGCTGGTCCCCGACTCACTACTCCAATGGGGCTCAAATTCCCAAGACACTTAGGAAATAGGAAGGGACACCCTGATACCAAATTTGGAGGTTCTATCTTCATTGGTTTCGGAATTATGCTCGTTTGGCCTAAATTCGATCAAAAAGTTCTAGGTTCCGAACCCATGGTCCAATCCCGACCCGACCATTACTAGTAACCTACAGCACAAATTTTATGAAGATAGCGTCATTGGTTGTTGAGTTATCGTGATTTTTTATATATGTTCGTTAGCCCTTCGATCGATTAAAAGGTCCAGAATCCGAACCCACGGGCCGATTTCGCCCATATGCAATCCCCGCCGTACTTTCAGTCCTAGTAACCTACAGTTAAAATTTCATCAAGATAGCTCCATTATTTTTTGAGTTATCGTGCCTACGGACGGACGGACGGACGGACATGGCTATATCGACTCAGGTGGTCAAATATATATACTTTTCCATATCTAGCTCGCTTCCTTTAGGTGGTTACAAACACCATACCAAAGTTAATATACCCCTTTACCTATTCTATAGGTGTAGGGTATAAAAAACAAGTAAAGAAACAGTCAATCGGTGCAACCGACTTAGAAATACCCTACACCTATTTGGTTTAAATTTAAAGGGAAGTCCATAAGTCATTTTAAAACCATAACAGTTTTTATTATTTTGATCGTAAGACATAGCTAATGAAATTAATTTTATAATACTAAAAAGATTTTCTAATTATTTTATTAATTCAAAAATATTAAAAATTCTTACTAATTTATCTACTTAACAAGTAAAGAAACAGTCAGTCGGTGCAACCGACTTAGAAATACCTTAGCTGATCACCAATATGTATACTTTTCGATATCTAGCTCCTATTAATGAATTAAATTTAGTTTATTTTTTGCTATTGAACTTTGTTATATTAAAATATTTCAAAATTTCGTTGTGATAATTTGAGTATATTGCCCATTTTATAAATTGTTTTTATAATCAAATAGTAATTGTTTACTTTAAAATTAGTAAAGCCATGAGCACTAACAGAGAAGCTCACTGGCTAGAATACAGAACTACACTGAAGAAGTAGAAATCAGAATGCAGATCTGCGAAACGAAAGCTCTGGAGAGATTACACAGAGCAAATAGAGAAGACCAGTGAAGCCTCAAGACTCAGGAAAATATTGTCTAAAGGCCACTCACAAGCAAAATTTATTGAAAGGGAAAACGGAACCATGTCATTGACAATGGAAGAGTCCCTAGATATCCTTATGACAAAGAACTTCCCTGAGGATGAACTAGTTAGTGAGACCTCACAGGAAGAAATGACAAACATGAATCTAAATGATAGATCAGTAGATAATCTCGATCGAAAGATCGATCTACTGATAACAGATAAAAAGGTTACATGGGCACTGAATTCATTTGACTCGTACAAATCACCAGGGCCAGACAATCTTTACACAAGACAGATTCAGGAAGACTTAAGTTTCTTAAGAGGAAAATCAAAGCAATCTACAAAAATTGCATAAGATTAAGTTATACGCTGCGGAGGTGGAAAGAATCGAAAGTAATCTTTCAACCTAAACCAAATAAGATAAGCTATAATAAAGCGAACGCATATAGGCCAATAAGCCTAACGTCATTCCTCCTAAAAGGACTAGCAAAGATAATAGAGCTGGAAATAAGAAACCAGCTAAATCCAAGATTATCGATAAATCAACTCGCCTATATTAAAGGCAAATCGGTAGATACGGCCTTACATGAGGTCGTACAAATAATTGAAGAGGGTTTTAACAAAGGGAAGGTATCACTCGGTTGTTTTATCGACATAGAGGGAGCCTTCAATAATGTGAAATCCAAAAACATAATCGATAATCGTAGAGGTATCGATAAAATGCTCATTGAGTGGATACTAATAGAACAACACACAAACTGCAGGCCGCAATCGATAAAACAGCGATATGGGCGGTCGAGAACGGTCTGAAACTTAATGCAAGCAAGACAGAAATATGCCTATTTAATAGGAAAACAGAAATAGTCTATCCAATAGCACCGAGAATAGGTAATGACGTTTTGGAATTTTCTAAACACGTCAAATACCTCGGTATACATCTAGACGAGAAGCTAAGATGGGGTAAACATTTGAGCGAAAAGAAAGAAAAAGCGATACAGAAATGCAGTTGGCAAAACCTGGGGCCTATCGCCAAATATAATGATGTGGATATATACGTGTGTTATAAGACCTATGATAACATACGGAGCGCTAGTTTAGTGGCCGGCCATCAAAAAGAAAAGATACATAAAAATATTAACACAAGTACAGCGCCATGGCTGCTTGGGGATAACTGGTTGCATTCGAAACACATCAACAAAGGCCATGGAGGCAATCTTGGACATAGAACCAATTGAAATAGAGGTGAAGAGAAGAGAAATAGATACCGCTCTTCGACTTTACATTTTTTTTTTTTTTTTTTTTTTTTTTGCGAGGGAATGGAACGCTCGAAAGCCATCCATTGAAACTGTGCGGTATTTCGTTGGGTAGTGTGCGATTTTAACGCACCAAAACCACACCCTTTTTGAACCAAACTTTAGGAAGGAACCTGTGATACAAATGTACAGTTTGGTTACAGGGATGGGATATGAATTTTTAGGATTTTAGGATTATCGGAGGATATTTGGGAATTTTGGATTATGGTGGATGGGGAAAATTTGGAGGGATATTTAGGAGAAAGATGTTAATATTCTTCTTAAATTTATTTAAGTCGTACACATACGAATTACCAACTTTAGGGAACACATTGGACGGAATGTGATTCCATAATCTCGACATGCGCATAACAAACGAATTTCCACAAGCCGTGTTTCGCCATCTTAACAATTCGACGCAGTAGGGATGAGCATCTGTTGCACTCCTTGTTTCACGTTGGAAAACTTTGAGTGGAGGCATTAATTGTTTTATTTCTTTAGAACAGGTGTTTGTCCTCACTAGGTATCTATAAAACAGGGTAAGTGACCAGACTGTGCGCCGATGGCTAAGTGGAGTGAGCGTTGAGGTAACACTGGGATCATTTATAAGACGAATAGCTCTGTTTTGCACTTTATCAAGATATCCCAGCGCTGATTGGGGTGCACCAGCCCAGATATGTGCATTATACTCCATTTTTGGTCTAATATATGTTTTATAGATATTGAGGAGATCTAATGGAGAGAAGTAAGTTTTACAGCGATACAAAAAACCCAAACACTTAGCTGCATCTTTAGCTATACCAAAAATGTGATTTGACCAAGTTAATTTCTGGTTTAACTCGATGCCCAAAATATTTAAATCTGTTGAGTGCAGCAAAGCTTCTCCCTGAAAAATCAAGTTGGGAATGGAAGTTGCTATTTTTTGCGAGATGAGTCAGCATTGGGTTTTCTTCGTGTTGAATTGGACACGATTATTTTCACCCCATTTGTGAATTTTTGCTAAATCGTTTTTTAGCTCACTGACAGTGAAATTTTTTGCTATTGTATTAACCTGATGAACGACGGGCTCTGAACCCGTATTGTCGATCATGAAGCAAACCTTTATGATCCAGATATTTCAATAGCTTTTGGTTTATAATTTTTTCCATTACTTTGGAAAGGACCGAAGTTATAGCTATAGGGCGGTAGTTAGAGGGATCGCTTTTGTTACCTTTTTTTGGAATTGGAAAAACGTGCGCAATCTTCCATTGGGCAGGATGAGTACCCGAAGTAAAGGATAAATTGAAGAGGTTGCGTAGAGGTTTTGAAATTGTAGAGTAGGTTTTTTTAAGAACCATCGTTGTGATTCCATCGGGACCGGCTGATTTGTTTGTATCTAGATTCTTCAAGATTTTCATCACTGCTCGCGTCCTAAAGTAAATTCTACCAAAGGAGCAGCCAACTTCTGGAATATTTGATAGTCTTTGAGTTGACTGTGGCAGTGTTGAGTTAAAGGAAAATTGTTTGCCAAACAAGTTCGCCTTTTCTTTTGAATCTGACACAATTGAGTTGTTTTTACCAATAAGCGGAGGGAAGGAGGACCCACTAGTGTCCTCCTTTAGATTTTTTGCAAACGTCCAAAACGATTTGCTATTCCTAGGCATATGTAGGAATTTGCGTTTCAACCCTCGGTTGAATAAGAATTTTTGCTTATTAATAACTCTCTTGCATCTGTTTCGAACCACGATATAGTTGGCCCTGTCAGACTCCAACCCGCTGTTCCGGTATTGCTTAAAAGCCTCCTCCTTTTTACGAATGGCTTCTTTGCAAGTGCCATTAAACCATGCTCTGGATTCTTGTTTAATACTTTTCATGGAGTGAGGAATATACAACCTCATTCCAAGTAAAATTGTTTCACTAATCGCATTTGCAGCGAAGTTGACATTTTTACAGCGGAAGCACAATGACCAGTCGAATTCTTTGAAAAAATTGTTTAATCCCTCCCAGTTAGCACGACAATATTGGTATACTAATTTTTTGAGAGGAATCCTTCGGCTGGCTAATGTGCTTACCGGGAAGCTTATGGTTACCAATCAGTGGTCGGAGCCCCCCAGGGGACAACCAACTGAAACTACATATTTTTCAGGATGAGTGGTTAAAAACAGATCCAATAGGTGACCCTCTTGATCAGTTCGGTCGGGGACTCTAGTGGGATTTTGGACAAGTTGAGAAAGATGGAACAGTGTGGAAAATAATTCAACTTGTTTCCCAATTGAGTTTTGACTCAAAGAAGAGTTACTTGAAAAATGAAGCCAGTCTTTGTTGTGTACGTTGAAATCCCCTGCCAGAACAATTTCGGTTTGTGGACATGATTCCAAAATTTCATTGATCTGGTTTGAAAGATTGTCAATTTCCACAGCAGTTTCTTGTTCATTTGAATTGGGTGATCTGTATAAAAAACAGAAATGTATTACATGCTTTTCAACGATAATTTTAACCCAAATATAATGGAAGGTTGGGCTAGAAGGTTTATATTTATCTAGGGTGTTGAAAACAATGTCATTTTTAATGTAAATCGCGATTCCTCTTTTGGGTACGAAGTGTGAAACAAGTGAGTAGCCAATAATATTAAAATTATCATTTTGTCCACTGACTTGTGTTTCACCAAGGGCTAAAATTGCTGGTTTTGTGGAGTTAAGATGACATTCTACGGCATAAAAATTAGCTTGTAGGCCCCGAATATTACAAAAATTAACTCGAAAATTGGCAATTTTTAATAGCAATTAGTAAAAATTGAGAAAAGAAAAAAAACAAATAATAATAAAACGTATCAAATTTAAAATTTAATTATATTATAATGTAAGTTAAATATTGTATGTGTACGATTCATACAACCCGAACAAGTTATCACCGTTTATAAAAACAAAAGTCTTGCTAACAATATTTACAAAATACCATCAACAATACCCTTATTTTATTCTGCTATGAGTGAGCAATCGGTTTATAACACCATTCAACAGTTTTTAACCAGACCTTATTAAAATTAGTTACAACCAAAAAACTCACACAGCAAAATCTACGTGCAAGTAAAAATACGCACGCACGCGCATGACAGGTAACTGGCTAAATATTGACAGTCAATACGGACACAAAGAAATCATGACCCAAGCAAATAACTTAGGCGGCTTAATGAACTTAGCAACGAGCCCCCTATCAATCAGTGATGATATGGCAGGGGAACTCAGGTTAGATGGAAAATTTGATACTGAAACGGAAATAACCCGTATCAACAATAGAACGTCACCAAATACCGTAGACATTTATACCGACGCTGCTAAAAAACACAACCGCTGCAGTATAGGGATAATATGTGACGAACCAGTTGTAAGGATTGCCAAACCAATAGCAAGCCACGCAACGGTTCGTCAAATAGAAGCAACTGCTAAGGAGAAAGCAGTGGAAGAATTGCAACGAAGACGAATCCGAGGCAAAATGATAAATATCTACACAGACTGCAAAACCATAATAAATATAACGGAGGGTAGTCTGCATAGATCGAAGTCTACACTGAATTGCTGGAAAGCCCTGAACAAGCTGGGGGAATTCAATGCAAGTGGACTGCACTGGTTCCCGGCCCACTCAGGCTTCTCCGGCAATGAAAGAGCAGATGAAATAGCGAAGAGTGCTATAAGAGAACATAGGACGGATACAAAACCGATAGGGCTCTCACACATAGAGGTGAAACGGTTTACAAGAACCTGGGCTAAAACCCAGGCAAATGAACAATGGCTAAACTCCACCGGATCAACTCATACCAAGAGTTTCTGGGAACGAACAAATAGCAAGAAAACGAAAAAGATCCTAAAATTAAAAAGGGAGGATCTTAGAGATCTTAATGACAGGGATAAGCAAGGGCCACCAAATGCTCAGAGCCCATGCTGCAAAAATAGGTAGGGCAACTACGAGTATATGCAGAGGCTGTGGAAGTGAGGACGAGACAGGTCTCCACGTCCTATGCCAATGTGTAATTTTAGAAATCCTAAGACTGAGAACCTTAGGAGGAACGTACTGGGATGACTTCAGCACAGTAAGGGAATTAGACCAGGGAAAATTGATAAGCTTCATGAAGGGTATAGAATGGCTCAATGAGGCGATGTAAGTATTACGAGCTACTCTGAGAGCAGGGATGCACAACAACAATTGTTTACTAAATAAAAAAAAAAAAAACGACAACTGCTTTTAAAAGCTTTAAAAATTTTTAAAAAACAAATGTAAGGGATTGTCATGCGTTACTAAAATTTACTGTTATCAAAAACCCAATTTTTGAAAAATTTTCGGCCCTACATAAGTTCTGAACGCCTCAAGCTAGAAAATTGAAATTTTGGAGAAAATTTTTATGTCACGTCCCTCGTTTAAAGGCTGTAAATTGAAATGTAGCTATTTTTAAGCACCTGTAACTTAAATACCCGTCCAAATTTTTTTTTAGTATAATACAAAATTTTAAGTTCCAACATTGTATTTTACCATATAATCAAGACTTTTCTTAAATTTAAACAAGTTTTTTAACATTGCAGAAAGTGTATCCAAGTTTTGGTGAAAAACACAATTAACAAAACAAAATTCCTAGAACCTGAAAATTAGCTTAGGAAGAATTTTGAAACCGTCCCCATTGAAGGGCTATTAGGACAAAAAAAATTCGTAGTTTTGTAAATCTGTAACTTAGTCACGAGCGCATATATTTCCAAAATTTAACGTTAACATTCAAGATCCAACATTTTAGCTATTTTGAAACTTGTTAACAGGTTTTCTTTAGTACATCCGGATTATATTTTAAGTATTGATTTGACTATTACTCATAATTAATGAATTGATGAAATAACTAGATTATATTATTGATTGATTATAATAATGAGAATATTTTTTTTTAGTTTTAAACAGTAGAATACAAAAAGTGCGTTCAAAAAATAGCCGTACTTTAATAGATAGATTAAAGTTGGTTATATTACTCTTTTTAAAAATATAAATTAAATTTTTTCAATGTTCGGTTCCTGGGTATAACTCCAATTATAATTCTAGTCTCTGAAAGCTTAGTAAAAAGCTTTTAAAAAAAGTAAAATATATAGGTTATTTTTTCAAAAGAGAATTTCTGAATTAAAATATTAAAATTTTTTATATTTGAATATATTATAAGAATTTTAAAAGAAGGAATTTTACGGTCATCTGTGAATCAAATTAAAAAAATTACAAATTTATGAGTTATTTTAAAACCAGACTCCGAATCAAAGCTCCTCATTCCTATAAGACAAGGTGTTAAATCCGCCTCCTAATAGCTTTTGTTTCTCTTTATGTCATGGCCTGAAGATATTGTACGTCGTCTTTGAGTAATTATAAGAATTTTAAGACAGGATTTTTCGGTCACTTTTGAACGATATTAAAAAGGTTACAAATTTAGTAGTTATTTTAAAATCAGCCTCCGAATCAAAGTTCTCTATTCCCAAAAGACTCGTGGTTCAAAGACGACGAACAATATCTTCAGGCCATGACATGAAGAGAAACAAAAGCTATTAGGAGGCTGATTAAACACGTAGTCCCGTAAGATATTGTACTTCGTGTGTTTTTAATATTCCTGCAATAAATTTAAAAATTTAAGCGTTTTTTTTTGATTAATGATATTGGATAACATATTTTTTTTAAAGGCAGTTTATTTAAAAAAAAAATACTGAAAAATAACATAATTTCAAAATTTTTCTAATTCATGATATTAATTTTTCCTCGTCTAAATCACTTTGTAATGATTTATCTTTATTGGGGTCGTATCCATAAAGAAATATTGACACTATTACAAGTAAAGCTCCTAATGAAAACTGAACTGTTAACTGAAAACTAAATAAATATATTGAAGCTACGCAAGAAATTATAATTGCTAAAGAGGTCGCAAAACCCTTTAATATATTATCGGCATATTTGACTACAACTGCAACAATCAAACCCCCGCAAGCTTGTAATAAAATTAAGTACCAAACAAAAAAATCATATCCAAAAAAAAATCCAATTCTAGGTATACGATAACCATCGTTTATTGCACATGTTAAGACCCCGAAAGGTAAACTAAGTAAGCTTAATTGTACATTTCTCATCCATACTGAAATACTCGCACCTTTTAAAATCTTTTCAAAATAAATGCCCGCAAAACCTGATAAAAAACAAGCTCCTAGCGCTGCCCACAATCCTAAAATTCGGTTTTGTTCTGGAACTCCTGGTGATACGTTGTTTTTATTAGTTTGTGCCAATTGAACTAACACAACTCCAACCACAAGCAATATCAATGAAGCCCATTGGGAACTTAAAAGTTTCCTTTTTAGAATTAGTACTGCAAATAAGGCTGTTGTTAAGATTTTCATTTGATAAGTTACTTGGTACGTTGCCGCATCTAAATGTGAAGCAGACAAATACAACAAATTATTTTGAACAATATAAACTAATGACGGCACACACACTTTCAAAGTATCAAAAAAATTTTCAACTATTGTTTGATGTAAAGTTTTTATAAATTTTTTTAAATTCTTATCTTCTTCATTGAAAACAAGAAATAAGCAAACAAATAATTTAACTACTTCTGACATTAAAACAGCTAGAAAAAAGTTTTTTAAATAATAATTTTTTTTTTAGAGTAAAAATTCACCTGTGGAACTTAGAAATATATCACCGGTTTTCGTTCGAGCATGTCGCATACTAAGTCCAAGCATAGCATTTTGAAGGGTTAATGTGACTAAACTAATATTTTTTAAAGTACTCGCATTTTCTGAAAATAATTTTGCTTTAAATATTATTAAAATTAAATCAAAATTGTTAAAGCACAAAAATATTGGATTCATTAATTTTTTCTTTGTTCATACAAATTCTTCAAAAAGATTATAGATCAAATAAGATTTTTATTAAATTTATTCATTAGTAATATAAAAATTTTAATAGTATTTGAAAAAGAAAATTGCTCTTACTTTGAATAACCATTTTGAGAAATTTATTTCACTCACTCATCAGTCATCACCAGTCAGCACACTGCAATTAGAGCTACAAAACAATGAATACATACACAGTGCGTTCACTTAACGTTTAGATTTTCTTTCGAACTGTTTTCTGTTGAACTGTCAATATGGAATAAACATACACAAATATTTTTATATAATCGCCATAAGAAATTTTTCAGATTGTAATTTTTTTGTTTGTTTTACAAAATCCGCCATTATAAAAATGGTTTTTCAAAAAAATTAATTGTGTTTGTAACATGTTAAGATAATAAATATAAAAAAAAACTAAATACAATATATTAATATAAAACTTATACAGGATGTTTCAAGAGTAAACGCATCCTTGTAAGGGGAGATAAAAACAAGCAAAAAACTTACAATTGAAATAGGTCTATTCCTAACTATCTTCGAGATAAAGGGATTTAAAAATTTTTTCTAGTTTTTTGTTTATAATTAAGAAACTTACAAACACGTAAGATAACCCTTAATACAATTTCCGGAAGCTTACTAAATTAGCTATTTAACGCAACTTGATAAAAGGCTGGAAGTTTCATACTTCTTTTGAATATATAATGTTTATATATATATTATTGTGTATTAAACATAGAATTACTAGTTCTAGAATGGCAAAAGAATGTTCCTGACTCTTTTCTTCTAATGTGATTTCCTATCCTGAGGTATTCAGATAAAAAAATACATATGCAATTTCGTATGCGTATACAAATGGTACGGCTACTTCATCTGTCATTGCTTAAATTTGAGTAAATGAGAATTTTTATTAGGCAGTTTCTCATTAGGATTGGGCAGTTTGTATATTGTAAGTTATTTCGAATAAAGATTTCAACTATTTAATTTAATTTACTTTTTAATATTGAATGTATAATTGAACAAAACATCAAGAAAAAAATTTGAATAATATTAAAAGAAATTGCAGTAAATTATTTTTAAAAATAATGGAATATCTATAAGTATATTTTTAGTTTAATTTTAATTAACTTACATATCTATTTTGATTTATCTTTATCGAAAATAAATAAATCAAAAACAAATCATAATTTTTTGAACAAAACAAAAAGTATTTATAATCTTGTGAATATATAAACATTTTTAGCTATTTTTAAATATGAACGAACCTTTTGCAAATATGAAATCTACATTTATGTTAACCGTAAGGAGAGTTTTGATTTCTGTTTCGAATAACTTAACGTTTCCGAATAAAAAATTAAACGGCTTTTTCTTTACCCTTTTTTTATTCAATCAAAATTTTACTTATTATTTAAAAAATTTAGCATTACAATATGATTTTCAAATTGATTCTATTCGAAAATATACTATGTTTTGGTAAATTTACAGAATGGCCACTTAATAATAATGAAAAATGGAAAACAAACACCAAAAGGAAAATTAAAACCTTTAACATTTAAAATAATTTAAAAAAAAATCGGCTGATATTTGTAAAATCCTCAAGAAATAAAAAAAAATCTTTAAGCAACACTTTCTTCCCATCTTAATAATCCTTTATTCAATTTAATGTTTTTTTAAAAAACTTCAAAAAGCACAACGACACACAAATTTTTTGAATATAATATTTTCTAATTTGTTTTCATTTACTTTTAACTTTGAAATCTTACTTAAATCGTACTTAAAAGTTTCTTTTATATTTCACTTTCAAAATGAAATGAATCGCGGAGAAACTAGTAAATACATACAAACGGTACACGTACTAGTACTAGTAATTCTATGGTATTAAAGAACACAATAAAAAAACCACAATGTTTCCGCCAAGCCAGACGATGAGCAATGGGAAGTTGCAACACGTAATTTTCCATTATGAATAACGTAAGTGAATATTACTTAGTCCCACACGAGTGTAGTTACCAATTTATGAACTTATGAATGCATGTGTAAAATTTAGTTTATTCGAAGATAGTTATCGTCGGAGAATGTCTAATCAGCTGATTTTTCAAAAGCGGAAAGTTTTTGTAATTTTTTATTCATATAAAAAAAAAAGGTTTGTAGCTTAAATAAAAAAATGGATTTGCAGATAATATAAGAGATTTAATTTTTTATTTACATTGAGTAAGTAGGTAATTTTATTTTACTTATATAATATCTAGGTCATTTAAAAATGGATTATTATTTTAATTAACATCTGTGGGACTGAGCAAATATTCATAACTATACAATTTTAAAAATAGGTTCTAAATCTGTTCCTTAAACTAGTTGTCTTTTATATCATTAATTATTTTTTGTTATTAATATTAACTAAATTATATATTTTATTAATCAAAATATATTTATATATTTAATATAATACAAATATATTTGTTCATTTTTCTTTTTTTTTAGTATTTAGTTTGAAAGATAAAAAATAACAAAAAGAAATAAAACCTAATATGGTAATCTTATATTGATTTTTATCAATTTTCCAATACCAGAAATTTTTATATCCTACACCTATAGAATAGGTAAAGGGGTATATTAACTTTGGTATGGTGTTTGTAACCACCTAAAGGAAGCGAGCTAGATTTGGAAAAGTATATATATTTGTGATCTGCGTGACCTCCGAAGTCGATATAGCCATGTCCGTCCGTCCGTAGGCACGATAACTCAAAAAATAATAGAGCTATCTTGATGAAACTTTAACTGTAGGTTACTAGGACTGAAAGTACGGCGGGGATTGCATATGGGCGAAATCGGCCCATGGCTTCGGATTCTAAACCCTTTAATTGTTCTAAGGGCCAAGGAACATATAAAAAAAAGGTTAACTCAACAACTAACGGCGTTACAATCATGCATTTTATGATGTAGGTTACTAGTAATGAGACTAAGGCGGAGATTGCGTATGATCAAGATTGGATCATGGGTTCGGAACCTAGAACTTTTTGATCGAATTTAGGCCAAACTGGCATAATTCTGAAACCAATGAAGATAGAACCTCCAAATTTGGTATGAGTGTGTCCCTTCTTATTTCCTTAGTGTCCTTGTGATTTGGGAGTAGTGGGTCGGGGACCAGCCACACATTTCGGAAGACCTTAAAGCATATCTTTAAAATCAATGAAGATAGCAATTTGAAAACATGTAGAAGCTTCAAATTTGGCACAAGGTTGTTCTTTACTATTTCTTGTGTGCCCCTCTAATTTGGGATCGATTGGAGTGGTGGTTCAGTAACCCTCTTAAACCTCCGAAGGTTTAAAAGCTTATAATCGAAATTAATAAAAATAGTAACTTAAAATTAATATAGAACGTTCCACTTGTGTACAAGGGTTAACTAGTATTTAAAATACAGCGCGCACTGCATATGGATGAAATCGGCCCAAGGGCTTGGATTCTGGACCTTTTAATCGTTTCTAAGGGCTAACGAACATATACAATAAATCACGATAACTCAACAACTAATGACGCTATCTTTATAAAATTTGTGTTGTAGGGTACTGGTAATGAAACTACGGCGGTGATTGTGTACGGAAGGGAATGGACAATGGGTTCGCAAATTTGAACTTTTTGATTGAATTTCGGCCAAACAAGCATAATTCCAAAACCAATGAAGATAGAACCTCCAAATTTGGTGTCAGGGTGTCTCATTTTATTTCCTAAGTGTCCTTGAAATTTGGGACCAATTGGAGTAGTGGGTTGAGGACCAGCCACACAGTTCCGAAGACCTTAAAGCATATTTTTGAAATTAATAAAGATAGTAACTTCAAACAAATTTAGAAGCTGCAAATTTGGCACATGGGTGCTCTTTACTATTTCCTGTGCGGTTCCTCTAATTTTGGATCAATCAGAGTGGTGGTTCAGTACCACTCTTAGACTCCCCAAGGTTTAGAAGCTTATCATCGAAATTAATAAAAATAGCAACTTAAAATTAAGATAGAACGTTCCAATTGTGTATAAGGGTTAACTAGTATTGAAAGTATGACGGGGACTGCATATGGGCAAAATCGTACCATGGTTTCGGGTTCTGGAACTTTTGAAAAACTCAAGGGCTAAAGAACATATATCTTAAAAACAGTATAACTCAAAAAATGATGCCGCTAGTTTGATGAAATTTAAACTCTAGGTTACTAGTAATGAAAGTATTATGGGAATTGGTTCTGGTCGAGTTCTAACAATGAGTTCGGATTCTAGAAGCTTTTGATCGATCTGAGTCCAAACGAGCATAATTACAAAGCCAAAGAATATATTTCCTATTTCCTATGTGTCCCCAAAATTTAGACTTAATTGTATTCGTGCTTCAGGTGCCTCCTAAAAAATCCCAACATTAAAAAGCTTATCTTCGAAATTCATGAAGATAGAAACTTTAAATTTGATACACTTTTATATTTTTAAAACGCCAAGAATTTTACCATAAAACATATTTAGTATAATATTTTATAAATTAAAAACCATAGGTGATATATAATTAAGACATCGTGTACAATACTTAAGCTATATTCAAAGGTACTTGCTGCATTTATGTAAAATTTATTGTTATATTTAAATGATCTATATGAAAAGTATTTTAGAAATACATTTATTGCATATTTGGGGCTTATAAGCTTTTCTAATAGGTACATAAACTATCAATTTAAAATAATTGCAATTTTAAAAAATTTTAATTAGTAAATATTATGCTTGGATTAGCTTTTTATCACAAAATTTAATAATTCAATTTTTTGAATTTTTAGTAATTGTAGTAATTTTAGTAATTGAATTTAAATAAATATATTTTCATTTATTTCAAGTTTTTTTGTTTTTTAATATTTTTAAATAGATAAACAAGTAAAGAAACAGTCAGTCAGTGCAACCGACTTAGAAATACCCTACACCTATTTGGTTCAAATTTAAGGACATATCCATAAGTCATTTTAACACCATAAAAGCTGTTATTAATTTGATCGTAAGAAGTAGCTAAAATAACTTTATAATACTAAAAACTTTTCTAATTACACTATCTATTAAAAAATATTACAAATTCTTACTAATTTATATATTTAAAAATATTAAAAAACAAACAAACTTGAAATAAATGAAAATATATTTATTCCAAATCAATTACAAAATGAAAAAATTCTAATTATTAAATTTTGTGATAAAAAGATAATCAAAGCATAATATATCCAAATTTTTCAAAATTGCAATTATTTTAAATGGTTAGTTTATATACCTAATAGAAAAGCTTATAAACGCAAAATATGCAATAAATGTATTTCTAAAATACAATTACAAATTTACACCTTTTCATACAATTCATTTAAATATAAAAATAAATTTTACATAAATGCAGCAAGTACCTTTGAACATAGCTGAACCAATACAATTAAGTCTAGATTTCGGAGACACATAGGGCATAGGAAATATATTCTTTGGCTTCGAAATTAAACTCGACCACAACCAATTCCCATGGTACTTTCATTAATAGTAACCTAGTGTTAGATTTCATCAAAATACCGGCATTATTTTTTGAGTTATGGTGTTTTTAAGATATATGTTTGGTAGTTCTTGAACTTCTCAAGGGTTCCAGAACCCGAAACCATGGTACGATTTCGCCCATATGCAGTTCCCGTCATACTTTCAATACTAGTTAACCCTTGTACACAATTGGAACGTTCTGGCTTAATTTTAAGTTACTAGTTTTATTAATTTCGATGATAAGCTTTTACACATTGGGGGGGTCTAAGAGAGGTTCTGAACCACCACTCCAATTGATCCCAAATTAGGGGGACACGCAAGAAATAGTAAAGAACACCCTAGACCAAATTTGAAGCTTCTACATTTGTTTCAAGTTGCTATCTTTATTAATTTCGAAAATATGCTTTAAGGTCCTTGGAACTGAGTGGCTGGTACCCGACCCACTACTCCAATGGGGCCCAAATGTCAAAGACACTTACGAAATAGGAAGGGACACCCTGATACCAAATTTGGAGTTTCTATCTTTATTGGTTTCGGAATTATGCTCGTTTGGCCTAAATTCGATCAAAAAGTTCTAAGTTCCGAAACCATTGTCCAATCCTCACCGTACGTAATCACCGCCGTAATTTCATTACCAATACCCTACAGCACAAATTTCATGAAAATAGCCTCATTAGTTGTTGAGTTATCGTGATTTTTTATATATGTTCGTTAGCCCTGACACCGACTAAAAGGTCCGGAATCCGAACCGTTGGGCTGATTTCGCCCTTATATAGTCCGCGCTGTACTTATAGTACTAGTTAACCCTTGTACACAATTTGAACGGTCTATCTTAATTTTAAGTAACTATTTTTAGTAATTTCGATTATAAGTCTTTAAAACTTGGGAGGTCTGAGAGGGGTACAGAAACACCACTCCAATTGATCCCAAATTAGGGGAACACGCAAGAGATAGTAAAGAACACCCTTGTGGCAAAATGGAAGCTTCTACATTTTTTCAAGTTGTTATCTTTATTAATTTTAAAGATATGCTTTAAGGTCTTCGGAAATGTGTGGCTGGTCCCCGACCCACTACTCCAATGGGGCCCAAATTCACAAGACATTCAGGAAATAGGAAGGGACACCCTGATACCAAATTTGGAGGTTCTATTTTCATTGGTTTCGGAATTATGCTCGTTTGGCCTAAATTCGATCAAAAAGTTCTAGGTTCCGAACCCATGGTCCAATCCCGACCTTACGCAATTCCCGAAGTAGTTTTATTACTAGTAACCTACAGCACAAATTTGACAAAGATAGCGTCATTAGTTGTTGAGTTATCGTGATTTTTTATATTAGTTCGTTAGCCCTGAAACCGATTAAAAGGTCCAGAATCCGAACCCATGGGCCGATTTCGTCCATATGCAATTCCCGCCGTACTTTCAGTCCTAGTAACCTACAGTTAAAATTTCATCAAGATAGCTCCATTATTTTTTGGGTTATCGTGCCTACGGACGGACGGACGGACGGACGGACATGGCTATATCGACTCAGGCGGTCACGCTGATCACAAATATATATACTTTTCCATATCTAGCCCGCTTCCTTTAGGTGGTTACAAACACCATACCAAAGTTAATATACCCCTTTACCTATTCTATAGGTGTAGGGTATAATTAGTAAGAATTTGTAAATAAATTAGAAAAGTAATTAGAAAATGTTTTTAGTATTATAAAGTTAATTTGGTTAGCTATGTCTTAAGAAAATTGACTAACATTTTTTATTCTAGATGAATTCTCTATGTAAATGATTTCTTTATGATATTACTTATTTAATGCTTCGGGAAAATATTTTTGAATAATATTTTGAAATATCAAGAAGAGGTTTTCATCCTCACAATAAAGCCCGATAATTTCTTTTATAGGGAAAAATGATTTTAAGATTTCCAGCAAATATTCCTCAGCATAATTTTTCAGATTGATGATTAATCTTCGTTTAGTTTTATACAAAAATTTATTTTTATTTAAATTTCTTTTACAGTTTTTTATTCCTTTTTCATTTTAAAACAGTTGATTGGATTTTCACTATTTTTAATCAGATTGTTATGGGTAGTTTGGCTTGTAAGTACGGAGTAAATAAGTCGACTTAAGGAATCCGCTGCACCATTTTCTTTTTCTTTCTATTTGAAACGTACTCTATTTGAAAATCATACTCGTTGACTTCAATTTTCCACCTTACAAGCTTAGAAGAGGGTTCCTTTACCGAATTTAACCTTATTAATGGACGATGATCTGTATGAATTTTTAATCTTCTACCATATATATATAGTCTGAAAAATTTGGTAGATCAAACAATTGCGAGAAATTTTTTTTCAATGGTACTATAATTTCTCTCATGATCATTGAGAGTTCTACACGAAAATGCAATTGGATGGCCTTGTTGGGATAATACAGGTCCTAGAGCTACATTACTGGCATCGGTTGAAAGTATAAATTTTTTATGGAAATCAGGATAATCTAATACAGTAATCAAAAATTTAAATTTTGTAAAGAAGTCGATGTAGTTTTTTAATCGATATTACTGTATTTCTTTAAGCAATTTGTCATTGTAACTGCTACTTTTGAGTAGTCCCGCATAAGTTTACCGTAGTACCCCGTTATTCCTAAAAATGATCTTATTTGTTTAACCGTAGTAGGAAGTTTGAACTCACCAATAACTTTTATTTTATTGGGGGTAGTTTTTATACCCTCATTAAAAATAATATGCCCCAAATTTTATAGATGTAGTCGTATACAACTTTATTCATCATTCTTTGGAATGAAGCTGGTGCATTCTTAAGACAGGCATACGAGTGAGTTCGTAATGCCCACTTGGTGTTGAGAATAATTGAGAATAAAGTAATGAATGTCTTTTTCAAGTATTGGAAGTTGGTGGAACCCTTTTACTAGATCGAATGTGGTAAAATAAAGTTTTCCCAATTCATCAAAAATATCCTCTATATTAGGAATTGGGTTTTTACTCTCTATTGTGACCAAGAGTAATTTCCCATAATCGACAACCAAATGCCATTTTTGACAACCAGAGTTGTCCAATTTTTAGGTACAACCCATAAAGGTGTATTGTAAGGATTTGATGAATTTCTAATGATCTCTAATTTAAGCATATCATTAATTGTTTGATTATCTTTTCTTTGTGTACTTAGGGATATCTGTATGTTTTAGTAAACACAGGTACCTCATTTATGGTCGGTATTTTGTGTGTATATGTTGTTACTGTGGATAGATTGTTCCCTTCTTTATAAAAAATATTATTATATTTATGTATAAGATTAAAAAGAAAGTGATTTTCTTCTTTATTTAAATCTTTAATGTTTAGATTTATCTATTATCACTTGTGAATCCAGATATTTCAAGGGAAAGTCTAAAATTTAATACTAAAGTTATTTATTGGGTTAAGAGTCTATAGTACAGGTTATAATCTGTATTAAGGACAAGCAATGCCTTGAGTTACGTGTCTTTACAGTTGCCTCCCAACGGGGATCACCTATGCCGAGGTGGAGGAGGCTTAAGTACGACCAGTCATCCTCATGAGCAAGTCAGGGATTTCGGCAGGTTCAACCATACTAATAAGAGCGCCGTTCCAGCCTTGAGCAACCTCTACTAAGACCGGCGCGATAAAGAAAGATATCTGCACCTGCAACATGCAGTCCACTCACAAGTAGAACTGATTGAAAGAGAACACGGTACCATGTCTTTGACAATAGAAGAATCCCTGGATATCCTAATAGCAAAAAACTTCTTCAAAGGGCGAAATACATAGTGACTAACAGAAACTTAAACACTAGATCAGTATTTGATCTGGAACAAAAATTGAAGTACTGATAACAGATAAAAAGGTTACCTTAGCGACCAGAACCGTTCAAATTTCCGGGCCAGACAATCTTTACACAAAACATACTCAGGAAGGTATGGGACTCCTGAAGAGGAAAAGCAGAGCAATCTATAAAGGCTGTTTAAAATTAAAGTATACACCACTTTATACCACTTGATGTGGGAAGAATGGAGAATAGTTTTATTGCCTTAGCCAAATAAACCGAGCTATAACAAAGCTAACGTGTATAGGCCAATAAGCATGACTTCATTCCTCCTAAAGGGATTAGAAAAGATAATAGA
Organism: Dolichopus griseipennis; assembly: GCA_963082915.1. Lineage (NCBI taxonomy): Eukaryota > Metazoa > Arthropoda > Insecta > Diptera > Dolichopodidae > Dolichopus > Dolichopus griseipennis. Next base: position 264,188,720 of record OY720441.1, read on the forward strand.
TCTGGAAATAAGAAACCAGTTAAATCCGGTATTATCGTTGAACCAACATGCATATATCAAAGGCAAATCGGTAGACACGGCCTTACATGAGGTCGTACAAATAATTGAAGAAGGTTTCAACAAAGGGTAATGTTGTTTTATCGACATAGAGGGGGCCTTCAATAATGTGAAATCCAAAAACATAATCGATAACCTAAAAAGAAGAGGTATCGATGAAATGCTCATTGAGTGAACCAACGAAATGTTAAGAAACAGGGTAATAACAGCAACCTATCGGTCAGCCACCAAAATTAAAGTGGTAGCAAGAGGGACTCCTGAAGGAGGAATACTATTACCACTACTGTGGTTAATAGTCATTGATGATTTACTACATAAATTAGTAGTTGAGGAACACAAAGTAGTATGTTATGGACGATGTTGTAATAATAGTCACCGAAAAGGAGACTAACAGAACAACACCCAAACTACAGGCTGCGATTGACAAAAGAACGAAATGGGCAGTCGATAACGGCTTGAAAATTAACGCAACCAAGACAGAAATATGTCTCTTTAATAGGAAAAAAAATGTGGTCTACCCACAAGCACCGAGAATAGCTAATGACGTGTTGGAATTTTCTGACAACGTCAAATACCTTGGTATACAACTAGATGAGAAACTCAAATGGGGCAAACATTAGAGCGAAAAGAGCCCTATGGGGCTGTTGAAATGCAGTCGGCAAAACCTGGTGCCTATCGCTAAAAATAATGATGTTGATATACACGCGTGTTATAAGACCTATGATAACATACGAAGCGCTAGTCTGGTGGACGGCCATCAAAAAGAAGAGATATGTTAAAATATTGAAACAAGTCCAGCGCCACGGCTGCTTTGGGATAACTGGTTCAACTAGAACCACATCAACCAAGGCCATGGAAGCAATCTTGGACATAGAACCAATTGAAATAGAGGTAAAGAGAAGAGCAATAGATACCGCATGACAGGTAACTGGCTAAACAATGATAGTCAGTACGGACACTAAATAACTTAGGCGATTTAATGAACTTAGCAACGAGCCCCCTATCAATCAGTGACGACATAGCAGGGGAACCTAGGCTAGATGGTAAATTCGATACTGAAACGGAAACAGCCCGTATCAATATTAGAACGTCACCAAATACGGTAGACATTTATACCGACGCGGCTAAAAAAGATAACCGCTGCAGTATAGGGATAGTATGTGACGAACCAGATGTAAGGATTGCTAAATCACAAGCCACACAACGGTACATCAACTACAAGCAACTGCTATAGAGAAAGCAGTGCAAGCATTTCAACGAAGGCAGATTCGACACAATATGATAAATATCTCTACGGACTGCAAATCCATAATAAATATAATGGGGGTAGTCTGTATAGGTCAGAATCACTGAATTGCCTGAAACACAGAATTGCTGGAAGGCCCTGAATGGCTTGGGAGAAACCAATGCAGTTAGACTGGATCTCGGCACATCCAGGTTTCCCTGGCAATGAAAGAGCAAAAGAAAAAGCAAAGATTGCTATAAAAGAACAAAGTGTGGGAACATAACCGATTGGGCTCTCACATTCAGAGGTGAAACGGTTTACAAAAGTCTGGGCTAAAACCCAGGCTAATGAACAATAGTTAAACTCCACCGGATCAACTCATACAAAGAGTTTCTGGGTAGAAACAAGTAACAAGAAAACGAAAACGATCCTAAAACTAAAAAGGGAAGGTCTTAGACTAATGCCAGGGATAAGCACGGGCAACTACGGAAATATGCAGAGGCTGTGGAAGGGAGGACGAAACGGTTCTCCATGTCTTATGCCAATGTGAAACCCTTGAAAACCTAAGACTAAGAATCTTAGGGGAAAGGTACTGGGATGACTTCAACATGGTAAGTGAGTTAGACCAGGGAAAATTGATTAGCTTCCTGAAGGGTATAGAATGGCTAAATGAGGCACTGCAGGAAATACGAGCGACTCTGAGAGCAGGGTGCACAATGGGCCGCAAAGAATAGGGTAAGGAAGACTCGCTTCCCCCCCCCCCCCCCCCCTTCTAAACAACAGCAAAGAAACAGTCAGTCGGTGTAACCGAAATAGAAATACCGTTCACCTATTTGGTTCAAATTTAATGGGAACTCCATAAGTAATTTTAAAAAAATAAAAGCTTTTATTAGTTTGAGTGTAAGACGTAGCTAACGAAATCAACTTTATATTACTTAAAATATTTCCTAATTATTTTATCAATTCAAAAATATTAAAAATTCCTACAAATTTATCTATATTTAAAAATGTTGAACAACAAATAAACTTGAAATAAAGGGATTCGTAACGGAAATAGAAAACAGTGTATTTGAGGTTTCTATCTTTATTAATGTCAAATATATCCTTTAACGTCTCGGGAGTGATGGGGTGGTACGCAAACCGCTATTCCAATTCATCCAAAATTTCATGTACACAAAACAAATAAGAAGAAACACCTGTGACCCAAGTATAAGGTCTATCTTCTTTGGTTTTGAAATTTTACTCGTTTGGCCTCAATTCGATAAAAATCCGAACTCATTGTATGAACTCGACCAGAACCAATTCCCATGGTAATTTCATTACTAGTAACCTAGAATTTAAAATTCATCAAAATAGCGTCATTAGTTTTTGAGTTATGCAGTTTTTAAGATATATGTTTGTTAGCCCTTGAACTTTTCAAAAGTTCCAGAACCCGAAACCATGGTACGATTTCGCCCATATGCAGTCCCAATCATACTTTGAATACTAGTTAGTCCTTGTACACAATTGGAAAGTTCTATCTTAATTTTAAATTTCTATTATTATTAATGAGAACACCCTTGTGCCACATTTGAAGCTTCTACATTTGTTTGAAGTTACTATTTTTATTATTTTCGAAAATTTGCTTTAAGGTTTTTAAAACTATGTGGATGGTCCCCGACCCACTGCTCCAATTGGTTCCAATTTTCGAGGACACTAAGAGAATATGAAGGGACACCCTTATACCAAATTTGGAGGTTCTATCTTATTTGGATCCGGAATCAAGCTCAATTGGCCAAAATCTGAGAAAAAGTTCCAGAATCCGAACCCATGGTCGGGTTTCGGCTATATGCAGTCCGCGCCGTTCTTTCAATACTAGTGCATCCTTGTACACAATTAGAATGTTCAATTTTAAATTTTAGGCTACTTTTTTTTATTAATTTTAAAGATATGCTTTAAGGTGTTCGGAAATGTGTGGCTGGTCCCCGATTGACTACTTTAATTGGTCCCAAATATCAAGGACACTAAGGAAATAGGAAGGGACATCCTGATACCAAATTTGGAGGTTCTACCTTCATTGGTTTCGGAATTATGCTCGTTAGGACTAAATTCAATAAAAAAAGTTCTAGGACCCATTGTCCAATTCTGACCGTACGCAATCCCCGCCGTAGTTTCATTACTTAAATTTGATGAAGATAGCGTCATTAGTTGTTGAGTTATCATGATTTTTTATATATGCTCGTTAGCCCTTGGATATATTAAAAGGTCCAGAATCCGAACGCATCGGCCGATTTCACCCACATGCAATCCCAGCAGTATTTTCAGTCCTAGAAACCTACAGTTAAAATTTCATCAAGATAGCTCCATTATTTTTTGAGTTATCGTGCTAAGGACGGACGGACGGACGGACATGGTTATATCGAGTTAGGAGGTCACGCTGATCACAAATATATATACTTTTCCATATATAGCTCGCTTCCTTTAGTTGGTTACAAACACCATACCAAAGTTAATATACCCCTTTTAACTATTCTATAGGTGTAGGGTATCAAAAAGGATAAATGACAATGTGAAAAATTTTGTAATGGTCGTTAAAAAATGAGGTGGAGGTTCTACGTAAATTGACAGCAAAAAGAGAGCAGCTGAAAAAAAAATATATTTTGAAGTCAACTAACCTTGCCTAGGTATCTACTCTTTTTGCTTAAAAATAACGTAATGTAGCCCATACATAAAGGAGTAGGTTTTTCGAGTGGGTACGCGGATATGTCTACATCCTGACCATACACTGTCCAACCTACCATGGAACCATCGTATAATTTTTTTTTTTTTTTGTTTTTAAAAATATGTTAAATGTCAAAAGAAACTGAAAAATTTTAAATATAAATTTTTAACAGTTTTTATTTAAATATATTGTTCTGCCTATTTAATTTTTTTCTTCTAAAATTATGATATTTAATATTTTTTTATATTTTAAAATATTTTTCTAACTTAGTTTTATAATTATTTCAAATTCTTTGTTTAATTGTTTGTTATTTTATACATTTTAGTTTTCTTATTTTTTCAAATCGGAATATCTAAACGTTCTTCATGTCAAAAAATGAAAGATACAAAAAAAAAAGAAAACAAAATGAGATTTAATTTGTTCAACTTTGCCATACACGATAGAACTAAAATGCAGACCAAAGACTCCGCCCACAAAAAATCTAAATTTTTTGATTTTCTTCCTAGCAACTTTTCAAGCTTCAAAATGGTTTTTGAATTTGCCCATACACGATTCAACTTCGCAAGGACATGTACCAAGTTGAAGACCCGGTCCATTGTGTATGGGTTGCATAAATTGCATTATATACATTTAATACAATTATCAATTGTCACTTTATTGGTTTATATTGGTCCAATTTTCATGGGTTATATATTCTATTCTAACCAAATACAAAATTATAATTCTAATTCCTTTCTATATTCAAAATTGGCCAAAATTAATGGGTGGAGAAGTTAAAAAAAGTTTTTTAAAATATTTTTAAAAACACAGTGCAAAAATATGGAGAAGCAACCAGATTTTTCTCTTTTGCATGAAATGTTTGGTAGGCAACATGAATTTATTAATAACAATAAAAAAAAAACTTTTTTCAGGAAAAGCTTTAAATGATTACGAAGACGAATTTGCAGTATCTATGTTTTCAACAATTATTAGAAATGATTCATCTCTAATACAAAAAGCTATTCACCTAGTAATGTTATGCTATATGGTTTTAAAGGAAATACTTAAATTACTTTTTCAGATATTAGATAAAATAAAATTAAATAATTCTGTTGAATCTTTAAGATCGATAGAATTATTGGAAGAGTGCATGAATAAAAGTGGACCGGAATTTCAGAACGAAATATCAAAATACCGATTCTTAAATGAACTCAGCAAATTGGTGTCTATCAGATATATGGGGAAAAATACATGTAAAGAAATAAAAGACAAAATAATGGATTGCTTTTTATTATGGACTGCTCAATATCCAGAAAAGGGTACGTATATAAAATGATATTTTATGTAAAATTAGAATTGCCGTAGCTTTTTAAAGTTATATACGTGCAGAATTGAACAGTGTTCGAAAGTGTTCTGCAAACCCAAGTTTACATATGCAAATTAGACAATGCACAAAAAATATACTGCAATAAAACTCAAATTGTAACCAGCTTTTTTAATTAATTTTGTAAATAGATAAAATTAAATCCGTCTATGAATGTCTTAAAAATGAAGGAATTCAACACAGTCATTATTTAAACAATGAACCTATCAACTGCGCTTATAAACGAAAAGCCGATATTGTAGATGAAGAAAATGAAAAAAAATTGAAAAAACTTTTGCAATCAACTAATAAAGATGACGTTAAAAAAGCTAATTTATTGATTCAACATCTTGTAAAACAAGTATTATTTATTAATTTATTTGATAAAATAGTATAATTTAAAAATATTTTTTAAAATCAAGGATGAAAAAAAACGGGAACGAAAAATTAAACAAAAATCGGAATTAAAAGAAATCGAAAATACAGTGTTCCTTTTTAATCAAGTAATTGATACTTTTATGAAAGAACATCTTCAAGATAAAGAATCCAATTGCCTTTTGGAAGATTTGTTTGGATCATGTACAAAATACAAATATATGGTTAGCAAAATGCCAGATATTATGGAAGATTCAGAAGAAGAATTAATTCGTAAGAGATTTGTACTATGAATTTTAATTCTTCTTTTATGTTTATTATGATCTTTTAAGGTTATACTATAAGAGTTAATGACTATCTTCTTGAAGTTATAGACAAGTATAACAGAATGCAATTTTGTAGAAATTCAAATAAGACTAGCAATAAGGCAGAAATTAAAAAGAATATAAATAACGAAATCAAAAATGAATCCTTACAGGATTCTTGGTCGGCTTCTATAGATAAAAAAAAAACAAAATCATTATTGAGTGAAGAAAATCCGATAGATGACTTAGTTCAAATTTTCACAGATTTAAGTACTGAGTGTTTAATTCCAGCAGTTGTTAATAACGAAACAACTTTACGACGAGACTTTGGACAAGAGGTGGAAGTACCAAAGAAAGGATTTTTATATTCTACAATTGATGAATTAAGTGCAGATTTATTTGATAACTCTTTCAATTTTCAAGATTTTAAAACTTTTCCAAAGTACGAAATCAATAATTAATTAATAATAAGATTAAAATCAAATAATTATTGAAAATAATTCTAATCAAATACTTTTTTTTTACATATTTTTTTAAGAGAAAATTCCAAAGTTTCGTTGAATGAACTTTACCAATCAAAAAAAAAATTAGATTATGATCCAAAGCGTATTGAAAAAACCTATTTATTTAAAAATGAAGAGAATAATAATTATAAAAAAATTAGCGAGGGAACGCAAATAAATTCAAGTACAATAAGTGAAGGCATTTTATTTCCAAAATATGAAAATATATCCAAATCAGAACATAAAGGAACTTCACCAAAAGAACCTAAATATTTAAGTGATATAGTAATTAATATTGACGACATATTACCCAGTAATCATCAACAAATAATACTAACAGATTCCAAAGAAGGTTTAAAAGTTACACTAGACTTTGCTAAAAATAAACCATTAGAACATACTTCTATTTTAGTAGTGTCAATTACTAATCAGAGTCAATTACCTATTGGTGATTTCAAGTTGGATGCTTTTGTAAATAAGGTAAGTAACGTTTTATTTATAGAATTTTTTTAATGATTTTTTTGTTTAGCCGGGTAAACTTCGTTTATTTCAAAGAGATGGGAATTTCCTAGCCGGCGTTAAACCATTTCACCCACCATTAGACTGCTTACATCAACTCATGCTAATATATAATCCAACACAAAAACCTCTTGAAGTTACTTTTACATTATGTTACATTCAAGGTGAAGATCCAGTTCTCATCAAGAAATCGTTAGCAAGTTCTGTACCATATTTCAATTAAAATGCATCTAAATAAATTTAAAACCCTAAAAATTGGATTTTTTGTTTTTGAAGTTATTAATCACCTAGAATAAACATTTTCAGTATGTTGTTTTTTGAATTTTTAAATTAAAAATTATTTATTTCTTTATGAAAGTACTTCATCTTTAAATGATAAAGCAGTTATTGCTTTTTGGTGACCTATATATTCACGTTCAATATCTCTAGTATCTATTTTCCACAATCTAGCTAAACCATCTGAAGAAGCAGTAAATATATATTTTGAATCTGCAGAAAAAGAAACGTCCCAAATCCATTTTTTATTATCTAAAGAAAATTGTCGGTATAATGAAAAGTCAATCGTTCTGTACAACTTAAATGTGCTATCGGCTGATGTTGTAACCTTTAAAAAGTTAATTTATATATGTATAATTATAAATCAATCAATACACTTAAAAAAATACCAATAAGCTTGAGTCCGGACTAAACTTACATCGAAGCACATATCTTTTATGGGCTGAAATTTTGAGTTTTGGTTTTAAAACACTTAAATGTTGATCACTTGTACTACTTAAGCTCCAAATATATAAATTTCCCTTATTGTTCACTGCAGCCATATACATTCCGTTGAGACTAATTGCAATATCATGAATTGAGGCGTCAACCTCCGGAATAAGTTGTTCATGTCTATCTGATTTAACGTCCCATAAATAAACTCCTCCACCTTGTGATCCTATAGCCATTTCTACTTGATTTGGATGTAAACATGCAGCATTGATTGGTGTAAGGCAGTCAAACATTCTTTTGCATTGTGGATTTGAAAAACTCATATCCCAGATTCTAATCCTACAATCTTCTCCTGCCGTAAACATCCATTTACCATCTTCCTAATAAAGTCTTTTTTTTCAAATTTTCAAATAATTTTTTCTTTTTCGCTTACTTGAAATCCTAAACGAGTTACATTTTTCATCATTCCCTCAAAGTTTATAACAGGAGTACACGAGTTGGAATTTAGATCATATAAACGAATGCTCATGTATCCACATGATGCCAACATTGTTTTATCTGGAGTGCGATCTAAAGCATTAACCTGCTAAAGAAATAAGATTAATATAATCACAAATCTAAAAAATTTATTATGAAAAGATTTTATTCTTGTTAAAAATTTGGAAACCTTGTTTGTATATTTTATTTTATAAGAAATACTTACAGAGTCTTCATGTTGCAGTGTTCTTACACAATGACCCGTGTGTGCTTGCCATAATTTGATGGTATGATCATACCCTCCGGTAGCTAAAATTAATTGATCTCCATTATTTTCTGCCATTCAAAAATTTTAATAAACAGTAACAGAATTTTGGGTATTAGAAAATTTAAACGTCTTTTTATTAAATATTGAAAAAATTGGTTTTGGTCCTGCTAAAACTAAAAAAAAAATTTTATTTATCCTTCAAAATTAATATTATGCTTCGTTCCTTTATGACGAACAAACGATGTATATTTTAAATTGAATATATATTATCCATGTTAGTTTATATATACTTTTTTATTTTTTGTATTAGCAGCACGGTTGATTCACTTAGAAATAAAATTTTTCCAGCCGTTTTTTGTTCATCAACAATCATCCACAGCTTTTTTTGACCGCCATTCGTCGTTTTGACAATCCATCTACCGACGATGGAGCGCATTTTAATTTGTATATTAATTTACGTTTTATTTACCCTTTAAAATATCAATTCAAAACTTATAAGTTTTTGGAATCAAATTAAATATGGCAAATTACTGAAGACGATTAGATTATTTAAAAAATGTAAATAATACATATAATTTAAAAAAAAATCATATTATTTTTTGCCAAATACAATTAAATTTACCTTTAACTAATCTGAAAACTTGTAATTTAGTAATTTATAGTTCATTTTCAAATAGTATTGAAATTATAAATGTAGAAACAGATGAAGAATTTATAGAAAATCACATAAACATTTTTACTGATATATATTTTAAATATGGCTGCTTAAAAAAATTTTATTAGAATTTTTATTTATTTATTTTTAAATGAAAAATAGTTTTTGTTAAATTTTTTTTTTATTTATTTGCAATTAAATTTTCAAATATTATATAGTTAATGAAGTTATTTATATTTCCTAAATTAATATTAATGTATGTATTTATTTTAGTTTATTATTATTACCTACATATTATTTTTCTAAATGCATTTAAAAAATTTAGATATACTATTTTGTTTTTTTAAATGAATTTAAAGAATTAATTATATTATTTTATGTTTTCTAAATGAATTTATTTTTTATATATTTTATATATTGTTTTAAGAATTTAAGGAATTGAGTTTCGAAATAAATGAATTTTTGTGATAACTGAATAATTTTTTTTGACTAATGAATAAATGAATTTTTGTGATAAATGTAAATAAAAATCATAATAAAGTTGTTTTCTTCATGTTTTATTTATTTTTGATTTTGTTTCGACTTCGTGTTAGGAATTTATCCTCGCCAAGAATTGGATTACTTAAATTTGATATTACTCCAATCACTATAAGAATGCCATCTATATAAGGCAAAATACTCGAATAAATTTTATCCAACCGAATTCTAAAATTTTTTAATCGGCCAATACGTTTTTCGAACATAAAAATATACGAACACTAGATATATTCGTGGATTTTTGTATACCTTCTTTATCTAAATTGTGTAAAAAATGTGGTCTTATCATGTCGACACCAGCTTTAGCTAATTCATTTACTATTAGAAAAGCTTTATCTAGTGTCACAGCATCCACCGGTTCAAGTTTATTAATTATATTAGACATGTTAAATAAGTCCTTGTCTGAGGCCCTACCAGCAACGGCAGACCTAGTAAAATTTGAATAGTATGATAGCTTTTATAGAGTGAGTAAGTTGATTTACGACATGATAAACAACCCTAACATCGTAAATGTGTTAAAAATTGAGTATCGAAAATTTTTTGGATACACAATAAAAAAATTAAAAGTTATTTGAATTTTCGTCAGTTGAATTTTATTTTTGTGGTGGTGAAGTCCCTAATTTAAAAAAAAAACAAAAAACCATGGAAGAAAAGTATGTAAATTTTTTATTTTTTTATTACAATTGTTAAAATTTTTGACATTACATTTTGCCGCAATCGGAATTGTAAACAAATCGACACAATGTGTTCAGAAATTTTACATTGTGTTATTTTCACATTGTAGCAGTTTGAAGCTTTTTTTACGACATTTACGATGTCACCCCAACTAAAAGTAAATGTTTTTGTTTCTGTGCAATCTAATACCGTCCTAACATTGGGAAAATTTTTTAAGTTTTTAAATTTTCTTCCCGTGACTGCCAATAAAAATAACGAAAAAACATTTACAAGCAGTTAAATTGTTTCTGCAAAGTATTTTTTAATTGTATAAAAAGTACCCTCAAAATTAACAATTAGTTGAACAAAATTTACATTAGATTTTAATTTTCGCATTGTTAAAAGAATGCGATCTTTCATTAATCTACATTTTACTTGCACTGAGTAACAATTTTGTCTTGCAAAGCATGTGACGGGATTCCGATCATAACCCTAAGGTTCTCATTCGTGGACCAAAGAGATGTAATAAAATATTTCATTGTGCCGATACTTACTTGAACTTCACATTATTTTTACATTAGAAGATATTAAGGAACATTGAACCTCTTTTGATTGGATTGTTTCTTCCATTATATTGGAAAATGATTGCAGAAAATGTTTCCGTAGTGAATGCGCAGGGCTGGATATCGAAGAATACAAGGAACTGTGTTCGGATGACACCAAACCTTGGAGTTGTAATATTTGCATAAGCAATCGAAGAAAACGGCGCTCCTCTGGCGTAAATGCTACTGCGACCAATAATACCGCATTGAATAAAAAAAAGATAGCAATGATATTTTTTTAGAAAAATTAAATAAGATAATAAATAGAATGAAATCACAAGAAAATTAACTAATTGAAGTAAAAAATGAGGTTAAAGAAATAAAAGGAAGTTTTGATACTCTACTAGAAGAAAATATAGCACTAAGGAACGAGAACGCTATATTAAAAGAAAGAGTTAATGACAACCAAATTTAAATTGAAAAACTTAACCAAAGCAAAAATCGAAACATATTGGAAGTGTCTGGAATAGATGAACTAAAAGACAAAACACCAGGTAGAAAAATTGTGCATCGAATTCAAAGCAGATGACTTTAAAAATTGCTTCAGAAAGCAGAAAAGATCGAACAATTCAGATGAGCCGCCAAAAATAGTTTTAGAACTTAACAGTGTTGAGCTAAAAACCAAATAATGATAAAGAAAAAAAAAGTAAAACTGAATATGTCAATCTTTAAAATAAATGAAGGTGAAAAAACATATAATAATACAATATTCATAAATGAACCACTTACGCAGTACTTTAACTTACTTTACAAAAAAGCAAGAGACTTGGAAGAGAAGCAATATTATTAAATTTGCATGGGTAACAGATGGCAAACTACTAATTAGGAAAACAGAAAAAATTAAAATAATCAGAGTTTTATCAGAAAGCTGTGTAAATGTTGAATAATGAAAATTTTATCTTGCCACTGAAAACCCATGTAAATAGTTGAGATTGTGCCGATCAAATCAAATTCCCCGGTGCAAACTCTCTAAAGATATTATATCTTAATGCTAGAAGTCTTAGAAATAAAGTAGATGAGGTGTCACTAATATTTGATGGTTTAAACACAACAATACACTTAATTATAGTTATTGAAACATGGCTAAATAAATTCGAAATAAATCTTATTAATATCCAAAGTTATGAAAATGTTTTCTCTTATAGAAAAACACGGAATGGTGGTGGAGCAGGTATATTTATTCACAATTCGATAACTTACAAAATACATGAAATTTTCTGTGATGAATAAAATAGTATAATAAATATAATGGTTTTTTTTTAACGGTCAAAATATAAATAAATCCACAAGTTAACATGCATATAACTCACCTGAATACAGATCTCGGATCATCAAATTTTAATTACCGAAATAAAAAATTATACAATTTTGCCACAATCAATACAAAATATTTCAAAAATAAATTGTGTTAACATAAATAAAATAAAACAAGTAAAGAAACAGTCAGTCGGTGCAACCAACTTAGAAATACCCTACACCTATTTGGTTCAAATTTAAGGACATATCCATAAGTCATTTTAACACCATAGAAGCTGTTATTAATTTGATCGTAAGACATAGTTAACCAAATTAACTGTATAATACTAAAAACATTTTCTAATTACCCTATCTATTAAAAAATACTACAAATTCTTACTAATTTATCTATTTAAAAATATTAAAAAACAAACAAACTTGAAATAAATGAAAATATATTTATTCCAATTCAATTACAAAATGAAAAAATTCTAATTATTAAATTTTGTGATAAAAAGATAATCAAAGCATAATATATTTAATAATCCAAATTTTTAAAAATTGCAATTATTTTAAATGGTTAGTTTATATACCTAATAGAAAAGCTTATAAACGCAAAATATGCAATAAATGTATTTTTAAAATACAATTAAAAATTTACACCTTTTCATATAATTCATTTAAATATAAAAATAAATTTTACATAAATGCAGCAAGTACCTTTAAACATAGCTGAACCACTACAATTAAGTCTAGATTTCGGAGACACATAGGACATAGAAAATATATTCTTTGGCTTCGAAATTAAACTCGACCAGAACCAATTCCCATGATACTTTCATTACTAGTAACCTACTGTTAAATTTCATCAAAATACCGGCATTATTTTTTGAGTTATGGTGTTTTTAAGATATATGTTTGTTAGTCCTTGAACTTTTCAAGGGTTCTAGAACCCGAAATTATAGTACGATTTCGCCCATATGCAGTCCCCGTCATACTTTTAATACTAGTCAACCCTTGTACACAATTGGAACGTTCTATCTTAATTTTAAGTTACTAGTTTTATTAATTTCGATGATAAACTTTTACACATTGGGGGGTCTAAGAAAGGTGCAAAAATAGAGGGACACGCAGTAAATATTAAAGAACACCCATGTGCCAAATTTGAAGCTTCTCCATTTTTTCAAGTTGCTATCTTTATTAATTTTAAGGATATGCTTTAAGGTCTTGGGAAATGTGTGCCTGGTCCCCGACCCACTAGTCCAATGGGGCCCAAATTTCAAAGACACTTACGAAATAGGAAGGGACACCCTGATACCAAATTTGGAGGTTCTATCTTCATTGGTTTCGGAATTATGCTCGTTTGGCCTAAATTCGATCAAAAAGTTCTAAGTTCCGAACCCATTGTCCAATCCTCACCGTACGTAATCACCGCCGTAGTTTCATTACTAGTAATCTACAGCACAAATTTCATGAAGATAGCCTCATTAGTTGTTGAGTTATCGTGATTTTTTATATATGTTCCTTAGCCCTGACATCGATTAAAAGGTCCGGAATCCGAACCGTTGGGCTGATTTCGCCCTTATATAGTCCGCGCTGTACTTAGAGTACTAGTTAACCCTTGTACACAATTTGAACGGTCTATCCTAATTTTAAGTAACTATTTTTAGTAATTTCGATTATAAGCCTTTAAAACTTGGGAGGTCTGAGAGGAGTACAGAACCACCACTCCAATTGATCCCAAATTAGGGGAACACGCAAGAGATAGTAAAGAACACCCTTGTGGCAAATTGGAAGCTTCTACATTTTTTCAAGTTGTTATCTTTATTAATTTTAAAGATATGCTTTAAGGTCTTCGGAAATGTGTGGCTGGTCCCCGACCCACTACTCCAATGGGACCCAAATTCACAAGACACTTAGGAAATAGGAAGGGACACCCTGATACTAAATTTGGAGGTTCTATCTTCATTGGTTTCGGAATTATGCTCGTTTGGCTTAAATTCGATCAAAAAGTTCTAGGTTCCGAACCCATGGTCCAATCCCGACCTTACGCAATTCCCGAAGAAGTTTCATTACTAGTAACCTACAGCACAAATTTGATGAAGATAGCATCATTAGTTGTTGAGTTATCGTGATTTTTTATATTTGTTCGTTAGCCCTGAAACCGATTAAAAGGTCCAGAATCCGAACCCATGAGCCGATTTCGCCCATATGCAATCCCCGCCGTACTTTCAGTCCTAGTAACCTACAGTTAAAATTTCATCAAGATAGCTCCATTATTTTTTGAGTTATCGTGCCTACGGACGGACGGACGGACGGACGGACGGACATGGCTATATCGACTAAGGCGGTCACGCTGATCACAAATATATATACTTTTCCATATCTAGCTCGCTTCCTTTAGGTGGTTACAAACACCATACCAAAGTTAATATACCCCTTTACCTATTCTATAGGTGTAGGGTATAAAAACAGCTGATAAGTGACCCAATTATTATTAAAAGTAATCAGCCAAGCCACATGGGTAGTATCAACTGTTGCATCGAGGTATTTTGCCGTAATGTTGACGTAATCGGTGAAAATTCTGTATACAGAATATTATAATTCTTGTAATCACAAAAAACCGGTTTCGTTGTCATCAAATTTTACTAGTCATACTCGATGCATTCACCAATCCAAACAAAAAAATGTTTTTGTTTTTATTTTATTTTTTTGTTGTTTTTATTTTTTTTTCATTATTTAAATAATTTTGAACTGTGCGCATCTTAAATAAAAAATATTTGAGACCGGACAAAATATAAAATATTTCTGGCATTGGAAATTGATAAAAATCAATATAAGATTACCATATTAGGTTTTATTTCTATTTGTTATTTTTTATCTTTCAAACTAAATACTAAAAAAAAACAAAAATGAACAAATATATTTTTATTATATTAAATATATAAATATATTTTGATTCATAAAATATAAAATTTTGTTAATATAAATAATAACAAAAAATAATTAATGATATAAAAGACATTTAGATTAAGGAACAGATTTAGAACCTAATTTTAAAATTGTATAATTATGAATGTTTGCTCAGTCCCACAGATGTTAATTAAAATAATAATCCATTTTTAAATGACCTAGATAATGATATAAGTAAAATAAAATTACCTACTTACTCAATGTAAATAAAAAATTAAATTTCTTATATTATCTACAAATCCATTTTTTTATCTAGTTAGCTACAAACCTTTTTTTTTTATATGAATAAAAAAAAAAACTTTCCGCTTTTGAAAAATCAGTTGACTGATTATTCTCCGACGATAACTATCTTCGAATCAACTAAATTTTACACAAACATTCATAAGTTCATAAATTGGTGACAACACATAAAACTACACACGTGTGGGACTGAGTAATATTCACTTGCGTTGTTCATAATGGAAAATTATGTGAATGCAACTTGCCCATACTCACCGTGTGGCTTGACGGAATGATGTCAATACTAAATGTTCGCAATTAATTTCGAAATTACAAAATAAAATAAGTGATGCCCATAACAGAAAATATCGGCAAAAGTGAATAACAAGTAAAGAAACAGTCAGTCGGTGCAACCAACTTAGAAATACCCTACACCTATTTGGTTCAAATTTAAGGACATATCCATAAGTCATTTTAACACCATAGAAGCTGTTATTAATTTGATCGTAAGACATAGTTAACCAAATTAACTGTATAATACTAAAAACATTTTCTAATTACCCTATCTATTAAAAAATACTACAAATTCTTACTAATTTATCTATTTAAAAATATTAAAAAACAAACAAACTTGAAATAAATGAAAATATATTTATTCCAATTCAATTACAAAATGAAAAAATTCTAATTATTAAATTTTGTGATAAAAAGATAATCAAAGCATAATATATTTAATAATCCAAATTTTTAAAAATTGCAATTATTTTAAATGGTTAGTTTATATACCTAATAGAAAAGCTTATAAACGCAAAATATGCAATAAATGTATTTTTAAAATACAATTAAAAATTTACACCTTTTCATATAATTCATTTAAATATAAAAATAAATTTTACATAAATGCAGCAAGTACCTTTGAACATAGCTGAACCACTACAATTAAGTCTAGATTTCGGAGACACATAGGACATAGAAAATATATTCTTTGGCTTCGAAATTAAACTCGACCAGAACCAATTCCCATGGTACTTTCATTACTAGTAACCTACTGTTAAATTTCATCAAAATACCGGCATTATTTTTTGAGTTATGGTGTTTTTAAGATATATGTTTGTTAGTCCTTGAACTTTTCCAAGGGTTCTAGAACCCGAAATTATAGTACGATTTCGCCCATATGCAGTCCCCGTCATACTTTTAATACTAGTCAACCCTTGTACACAATTGGAACGTTCTATCTTAATTTTAAGTTACTAGTTTTATTAATTTCGATGATAAACTTTTACACATTGGGGGGTCTAAGAAAGGTGCAAAAATAGAGGGACACGCAGTAAATATTAAAGAACACCCATGTGCCAAATTTGAAGCTTCTCCATTTTTTCAAGTTGCTATCTTTATTAATTTTAAGGATATGCTTTAAGGTCTTGGGAAATGTGTGCCTGGTCCCCGACCCACTAGTCCAATGGGGCCCAAATTTCAAAGACACTTACGAAATAGGAAGGGACACCCTGATACCAAATTTGGAGGTTCTATCTTCATTGGTTTCGGAATTATGCTCGTTTGGCCTAAATTCGATCAAAAAGTTCTAAGTTCCGAACCCATTGTCCAATCCTCACCGTACGTAATCACCGCCGTAGTTTCATTACTAGTAACCTACAGCACAAATTTCATGAAGATAGCCTCATTAGTTGTTGAGTTATCGTGATTTTTTATATATGTTCCTTAGCCCTGACATCGATTAAAAGGTCCGGAATCCGAACCGTTGGGCTGATTTCGCCCTTATATAGTCCGCGCTGTACTTAGAGTACTAGTTAACCCTTGTACACAATTTGAACGGTCTATCCTAATTTTAAGTAACTATTTTTAGTAATTTCGATTATAAGCCTTTAAAACTTGGGAGGTCTGAGAGGGGTACAGAACCACCACTCCAATTGATCCCAAATTAGGGGAACACGCAAGAGATAGTAAAGAACACCCTTGTGGCAAATTGGAAGCTTCTACATTTTTTCAAGTTGTTATCTTTATTAATTTTAAAGATATGCTTTAAGGTCTTCGGAAATGTGTGGCTGGTCCCCGACCCACTACTCCAATGGGACCCAAATTCACAAGACACTTAGGAAATAGGAAGGGACACCCTGATACTAAATTTGGAGGTTCTATCTTCATTGGTTTCGGAATTATGCTCGTTTGGCTTAAATTCGATCAAAAAGTTCTAGGTTCCGAACCCATGGTCCAATCCCGACCTTACGCAATTCCCGAAGTAGTTTCATTACTAGTAACCTACAGCACAAATTTGATGAAGATAGCATCATTAGTTGTTGAGTTATCGTGATTTTTTATATTTGTTCGTTAGCCCTGAAACCGATTAAAAGGTCCAGAATCCGAACCCATGAGCCGATTTCGCCCATATGCAATCCCCGCCGTACTTTCAGTCCTAGTAACCTACAGTTAAAATTTCATCAAGATAGCTCCATTATTTTTTTAGTTATCGTGCCTACGGACGGACGGACGGACGGACGGACGGACATGGCTATATCGACTAAGGCGGTCACGCTGATCACAAATATATATACTTTTCCATATCTAGCTCGCTTTCTTTAGGTGGTTACAAACACCATACCAAAGTTAATATACCCCTTTACCTATTCTATAGGTGTAGGGTATAAAAACGTACCTATATGGTTCGATCATGAATGTGCAAATATTAATAAAATTAAGCAATACCGGCATAGAAAACATGTAAAAAATTATAATGATGAATATATGATGATATATTCTGTAGCCCCGCAGCAGGTGGGGCTACAGAAAAAAATTCTTCTACGAAATTATTTTTTTTGCAATACCTAGCCATGGTTAAAATTTCTTTACTCTATTTCAAACGGTATAAAAGTTTTTGTAAAAATACGGACGGACGGACGGACAGAGTGTAGCTACATAGGCACATTTTTACAAAGTTTTTTGAAAATGTGCTAAAAATTAATAAAATTCAACAAGCTTTCTTACAAATTAAACAATTTTTCATACATATTCAACATTTTTTCATACAAATTAAACAATTTTTTTTTTAAGTTAAGCTTTTTATACCCTACACCTATAGAATAGGTAAAAGGGTATATTAACTTTAGTATGGTGTTTGTAACCACCTAAAGGAAGCGAGCTAGATATGGAAAAGTATATATATTTGTGATTAGCGTGACCTCCTGAGTCGATATAGCCATGTCCGTCCGTCCGTCCGTAGGCACGATAACTCAAAAAATAATGGAGCTATGTTGATGAAATTTTAACTGGAGGTTACTAGGACTGAAAGTACGGCGGGGATTGCATATGGGCGAAATCGGCCCATGGGTTCGGATTCTGGACCTTTTAATCGGTTTCAGGGCTAACGAACAAATATAAAAAATCACGATAACTCAACAACTAATGACGCTATCTTCATCAAATTTGTGCTGTAGGTTACTAGTATGAAACTACTTCGGGGATTGCATAAGTTCGGGATTGGTCCATGGGTTCGGAACCTAGAACTTTTTGATCGAATTTAGGCCAAACGAGCATAATTCCGAAACCAAAGAAGATAGAACCTCCAAATTTGGTATCAGGGTGTCCCTTCCTATTTCCTTAATGTCTTTGAAATTTGGGCCCCATTGGAGTGGTGGGTCGGGGACCAGCCATACATTTCCGAAGACCTTAAAGCATATCTTTAAAATTAATAAAGATAACAACTTAAAAAAATGTAGGAGCTTCAAATTTGGCACAAGGGTGTTCTTTACTATCCGTTGCGTGTCCCCTAATTTGGGATTAATTCGAGAGGTGGTTCAGTATCCCTCTTAGACCTTTTAAGTTTTAAAAGCTTGTAATAGAAATTATTAAAAATAGTAACTTAAAATTAAGATAGAACGTTCAAATTGTGTACAAGGGTTAACTAGTGCTTAAAGTTAAACGTGGACTGCATAAGGGCGAAATCAGCCCAAGGGTTCGGATTCTGGACCTTTTAATCGGTTTCAGGGCTAACGAACATATATAAATAATCACGATAACTCAACAACTAATGACGCTATCTTCATGAAATTTGTGCTGTAGGTTATTGGTAATGAAACTACGGCGGCGATTGCGTACAGTGAGGATTGGACAATGGGTTCGGAACTTAGAATTTTTTGATCGAATTTAAGCCAAACGAGCATAATTCCGAAACCAATGAAGAAAGAAACTCCAAATTTGGTTTCAGGGTGTCGCTTTCGATTTCCTTAGTGTCCTTGAAATTTGAGCCCAATTGGAGTAGTGGGTGTGGACCAGCCACTCAGTCCCAAGGACTTTAAAGCATATTTTCGAAATTAATAAAGATAGTAACTTGAAACAAATGTAGAAGCTTCAAATTTGGCACATGGGTGTTCTTTTCTATTTCCTGCGTGTCCCTCTAATTTTGTACCTTTCATAGACCTCCCAATGTGTAAAAGTTTATCATCGAAATTAATAAAACTAGTAACTTAAAATTAAGATAGAACGTTCCAATTGTGTACAAGGGTTAGCTAGTATTGAAAGTATGACGAGGATTGCATGTGGGCGAAATCGTACCATAATTTCGGGTTCTGGAACCCTTGAAAAGTTCAAGGGCTAACAAACATATATCTTAAAAACACCATAACTCAAAAAATAATGCCGCTATTTTGATGAAATTTAAACTCTAGTTTACTAGTAATGAAAGTACCATTGAAATTGGTTCTGGTTGAGTTTGGCCAATGAGTTCCGCTTCTAGAAGCTTTTGATTGATTTCAGGCCGAACGAGTATAATTTCGAAGCCAAAGAATATATTTCCTATTTCCTATATGTCCCCGAAATTTAGACTTAATTGTAGTGGTTCAGCTATGTTCAAAGGTACTTGCTGCATTTATGTAAAATTTATTTTTATATTTAAATGAATTATATGAAAAGGTGTAAATTTGTAATTGTATTTTAGAAATAAATTTATTGCATATTTCGCGTATAAGCTTTTCTATTAGGTATATTAACTAGCCATTTAAAATAATTGCAATTTTGAAAAATTTGGATTATTAAATATATTATTCTTTGATTAGCTTTTTATCACAAAATTTAATAACTAGAATTTTTTCATTTTGTAATTGAATTGGAATAAATATATTTTCATTTATAACAAGTATTTTTGATTTTTAATATTTTTAAATAAATAAATTAGAAAGAATTTGTAATATTTTTTGAGAGATAGTGTAATTAGAAAATGTTTTTAGTATTATAAAGTTAATTTGGTTAGCTATGTCTTACAATCAAATTAATAACAGCTTTTATTATGGCGTTAAAATGACTTATGGATATGTCCTTAAATTTGAACCAAATAGGTGTAGGGTATTTCTAAGTCGGTTGCACCGACTGACTGTTTCTTTACTTGTTTTTATATGTTTTGACAAAAACAAATTACATAACCTTATTTATTAATTTTTAAATTTATATTTCGAGAATTTTTCAATTTTAAGTTAAAATTTTATTAATTTAAAATAAATGATAAAATTTTAATCAATTGCAAATAATTTTAAATAAAAATTCGTTCATCACCATAATATAAGTTTTTTTTTTGGTTTACAAAACTCAAATGTCATGTATTCATAAAAATATTTATTAAAAAAAAATTTTTGTGTAGAATCAGAACCTATATTAATTCTTTCAGAAGGCCTGGACATCGAAAATATTTAAATGCATTAGTACACATTGTTAATATGTGTGAGAGAAAGCTCTTCTAAATGACGTTTCTTAAAAAATTTTTTGCTATTTTATGTTTGTTTTTTTAGGTAAAATTCCCATTTTCTTCAATTTTATTTAGTTTAATGTGTTGAGTAGTATTTTACAAGTACCTATATAAAATAAAATATTATTTTTGATTTCAATTAAATATTATTTTAAAAATAATATTTAAATATTTTTTCTTAAGAAAATTTAATATTTATGAATAAAACAATTTTTTATGAGTACACTTTAATAATATTTTATTTTATATACAACACAAAGGGTACTTGTATTTTAATTATCAAATTTCTAATTTAAGTTTTTTAATTGAATTAACTTTCTAAAACATTATATTTATTTGAAATTTAACAAAGTTAATTCAATTATTTAGTGTGTTATATTGCCTTTTTTCATGTTATATTGTCTTTTTTCATAGTACAGTTGGTAAAATGTATTTTGAAGACTCGGGCTTAACTGTAGACAAATCTTAAAGAACGCGTTTATTGGCAGATGCAGTTTCAAGTATTTTCCCCAAGAAATCGGTAGAATTAACTTCTTAGAATAAAAATTCAAATATTGACGAAGGTCTCATTTTAAATTTTTCTAATTTAGTTGCAAATATTAATAAAATAGTAAATTTAAATATATATCAAATAGTAAATTTAAATATATATCAATACTGAAAATGGACCTGCTTTCTTGTTATTTATCCCATACGAGATGTTTTCAACTTGGTACGCGTACTTGCGAAGTTGCATCGTGTATGGGCAAGTTGAACAAATTAAATGTCATTGTTTTATTTTTTTTTTGTATTTATCTTTTTTTGACACGATAGAACTTTGAGATATTACAATTTGAAAAAATAATAAAACTATTGTCTACAAAATAATAAAGAATTAAGTAAATAATTTGAAATAATTATAAAATTAATTTAGAAAAATTTTGTAAAATATAAAAAAATATTAGATATCATAATTTTAAAAGAAAAAAATTAAATAGGTAGAACAAAATATTTAAATAAAAACTTTCAAAAATTTAAACTCAAAATAGTCAGATGTAAAGTATACTGGATGGTATTAAAAATGTATTGATGACAAATCAAATCGAATACGGTACTGTGTGATCTTCTAACAGAGGTTGGCCTATGACACAGTATAGTTCCGTAATTGATTTGGATAATTTTTAGTGCATTATCCAATGCACTTTTTCAAACATTTAGGCGTGCTGCGCCGCTATCCAGTTTTAAAAAAATAAAACAATTATTTCCTTTATTGGCAAAGCTAAAAATAACATTATCTTTATTTTACCAAAAACCCTTGGTATTTATACTTTTTTTTCAATTACAAATACATATAATTTAATTACAATAAAGATTACTAATTTCTACTAATATAATTAATATTACACAAATTAGTTCTTAAATTAAAAAATTTGGTTCTAGTTACTTTAACCCAAGTTTATTTATATATTGGTATGCTACAAATAATAATTCGCATAGTGCATTCCAAGAACCACTTTAAGTGGGTCACTAGGTATTCTGTACACTCCGTTCATTAACACTAAGAATATACCACACACAATGTAATGCATTGCTTATAATTATTATTAGAAACATATGGTATATTCATATTACGAACGAAATGAAAACAGAAAGAAAAAAAAAACCAAAAATATAGAATGCGATGTGATCCTTTAATTTGTAGCATATAATTATTTTAATTATAAGAATTGTCACAATAATGCTGAAACAATTATTTGCGGTGTATCACGGAATACAATTTATTGCAGTGTATTATGGAATTGAATGTAGAGTATATACACTACACCCTCACCCTTAAGAGAAAAGTTATTTTGTTTTTGAAAGAATAGAAAATAACTTTTTATTTTGTATTTAAGCATTATAGTTTACAAGTACAAATTCTTATTATTTTATTTTTGTTAAAATTATTTTGAATTTTTTTTTTATTTTTAAATGAAAAATTTATTTAAAATTGTATTATTAAAATATTTTTTTTTTTTTACATTTATCTTTATTTTGATTAATTTTAAAGTAATATTTATTTTAGAGTTAATAAGTAATTTATTTATTTTAATATTATTATTTTCAATAGTAAAATGTTTTTCTTTATAATGTGCAGTACAACTAGTTTAATTTGATATCTCAATTAATTTATAAACTAATTTAAAAAAAAAATGTTATTGTATGTTTTTAAGAAAATAATCTTTTTTTGTTTTTTTTTTTTTTTGTGTTACTTAATATTGTGATATTTCAATGTCTTCTAAATTACATAAATTTTTTTTATTTTTTGCTTTTAGCAAATAATTTATTATTTATAATTGATGTAGGTTAGTATCGTTAGAATGAAAAAAAAACAATCCTTTCTATATAATTTCTGTAAATTTCTTTAGCATATTGTTATGTATTTCTTTGGTTTTCCCGTTCATTTCTACAATCGAATTTACGTTATTTTGTCTAATAATTTTGTACGGGCCTTGATAAGGTGTTTGATGTTTTTTTTTATTACCTAACTTAACTAATACTAAATCTCCTACTTTAAAATTTGAAGGGTTGACATTTTCGTCAAATTTTTCCTTCCTATTTATTTTTACTTTATTTATAATCTTTCGTGTTCTATTTATAGATTCACGGAGTCTAACTTTTAATTCATTATTATAATCATCTAAATTATACACAGGATTTTTACTCGTTATAATGTCATTTGGTAAATATGCAATTTTTCCAAATACTAATTCGTATGGTGTGTAAATTGTGTCTATATGTGGTGTCGTATTGTATGCAAAAGTGTAGTAAGGTATCCATTTGTCCCAGTCATTGTCATTTGAAAATGCAAGTAGAAATTCATTTAAAACTCTATGGTTCCGTTCAATTGAACCTAAAGTTTGGTGGTGATATGGAGTTGAAAATTTTTGTTCAACATTAAAACTTTTACAGATATTGTCCATTAATTCATTATTGAATTCAGTACCTCTATCTGATTTTAATATTTTGAAACATCCACATTTAAGAATGAATTGTTCTACCAGTGTTTTAGCTACTGTAACGGCTTCTTTTGTTTCCATTGGATAAGCTACTACATATTTTGTCAAGTCACATTGTATTGTTAATATATATCTAAAATTCTTAGACATTCTTAACGGTCCGACTGTATCTATAGATACTATTTCAAAACTTGTTGTTGAAGTATCAGTTATCACCATTTTTTCTTTTACGTTTCGTACTTGTTTATTATAAGCGCATAGTTTGCAATTAGAAATGTACTTTTTTACCATTTTAGACATGTTTTTCCAAATATATCTTTGTTTTAATTTTATGACGGTTTTTCTTATTCCCAAATGCCCTCCGTGTGGTGCATTATGGTATTCATCAATTAATTTATATTGCATAATAGCATCATTTATTTTCTGTGGGGGTATATATATAAGTATGTTAGTGGAAAAGTGATTCATATTATTTTTATTATTCAATATATTTTTGTGCAGATTATTATATAAATTTTTAAATTCCATTTTCGGAATATACTGGAATATATCATCAGTATCACTTAATGCAAGCTTGCTTATTTTTAATTTGTATATTTCAGATAATAGCTTCTCAACTGTCAAAACGGATTTCGCATTATTATCACTACATCTTACTAAAACTTCATTTTTAATTTTATTTATTTAGGTACCTTACTATTTGAATCAACTATAAATTTTAATTTTATTAAATTTTTGACGTCAGATATGGACGTACAGTCCCAGATATGAAGTTGCGCAGGCTTCCCTTTTATTTTTATCATTTTTATTATTATCAATGCCTCTATTTTTTATAGCAGACATCCCCCTAGTAATCACTAACATCTTTTTCACGGATTCATCAATATTTTCCGGAATCATACTCTTACGTATGTCCGAGTCAATTTTTATTCTAGACAACGCATCAGAGTTAGTATTTATTGTTCCCTACTTGTAAATTATTTCGAAATCATAATCAGATAAATCTAGTCTTATTCTTGTTAATTTTGAAGATGCATTTTTGTGTGAAAAGAGCGAAACTAAAGGTCTGTGATCTGTGACCACAATAAATTTCTCCTTGCGAAAGAACTGCGCCCAGTGCAAAATCTGAAGCATCAGTTGTAAGTACAAAAGTTTTATCAAAATTAGAATATTGTAAAATAGGTGGACTCAATAATTTATTTTTTAAAGTTATGAATGCATTTTCACATTCATTTGACCATATAAATGGTTGATTTTTCTTTAATAACGAATTTAGACATTTAGCTGTTTATGCAAAATTTGCAATAAATCTTCTGTAATAATTACAGAAAGCTAAAATCGAAAGATAAATCGTCTAACTTCGTCAGCATTTTTGGGTACCGGGTATTCTTTTATTGCTTTGTGTTTTGCGGAATCAGTTTTTATACCTTCGATTGTTATCAAATGTCCCAAGTACACAACTTCGGGTTTTAAAAAACAACATTTATTTGGATTTAGTTTTAGGTTGTATTTATTTAATCTTTCAAAAGTTTTTATTAAATTTTCATTATGATTTTTTATACTACAACCAAAAACAATTATGTCATCGACATAAAGAAAAGCATTTGAATTTAAACCGGTTAATGCTATAGTCAGCATTCTTTGAAATTGCATTCTGATGAAATTTTTAGACCAAAAGGTAACCTTTTGAATTTAAAATGACCATCTTGGATCGAAAATGCGGTTAGTGGTCTAGAGTCCTTATTTAGTTTAATTTGATGAAAAGAACTAGTCATGTCTAAAGTTGAAAAGTATTTGGCTCTTCCTAATTTGTCGAGAACGTCTTCCAAACGCGTTAAAGGAAATTTGTCATTTACTATTTTATCGTTTAGTTTACGAAAATCAACTACTAAACGCCATTTCTTTTCATCATTAGTACTTTTTTTAGGTACTAGTAATAATGGTGAGTTGTAAGGGCTTATAGATGGTTCTATTAAGTCATCATCTAATAATTTTTGAACTTGTTTCTTGATTTCCTCTTGTTGTGATTGAGGTAATCTGTAATTCTTTATATATACCGGATTGTTGTCTACGGTATTTAAATTTTGAGTATAAAAATTATTTGTAGATAGTGGTTCATTATCTAAATAGAAAATATTATGATATTTTTCAAATATTTTTAACAAAGTATCCTTTGCATGAACATCATTTGTTTTAATATTTATTAGTTTTAAGATTTCTTCTAATCGTTTTTTATCTTTTGTTATTGTTTTTGTATTGACTAAAATGTCATATTGTTTTAAAGAATTACATTGGATTTTAATTTCAGAATCAAGTACTTCTACTTCATGGTTATTGGTGTTCAAAATTTTTATGTGACTAATCCCTTTACATGGTATGATCGTATTGGCTATAAATACACCATCTTTTATTTCTTTATTTAAGACTATACTATCTTCTTTAATATTAATTTTTATTGGATGTATAATTTCACTTCTAGCGGGAATTGTAATATGTTTTATGTTCAAAGGTCTAGTTCTAATTTGAATGGTTATTTCTTCTTCATTGATATCTAATGTTAAAGTATACGTTTCATAGTCTATTTTACACATATACTTTATTAAGAAGTCTCTACCACTTATACCGTCAGTAGATATTGGAAAATTTTCATCTACAAGATGAAAAGTATTATATATCAATTTATTAGAAATATCTAGTTTTATATTTATTGTACCGAGTGAGCATACTTCTTCACTCGTTATACCTGTTAATTTACATTTTGCTCTTTCGTTAATTTCATATGAGCTATTATTCGACTGACAATTTTCTTTAAAAATTGATATGTCAGCACCTGTTTCTATCAAAAATTTTAAATCTTTATTATTATATCTTAAAATTATAAAGTTTGTCAAATCATGATTAAAATTATATATCTTTAATGGAGAATATATCCGATCAGTTGAATTTTCTATTAAACTATCGGTCCTTCTATACCTAAAAAATGGTTTTGGTTTTGGTCCTCTTCTTGGTTATTTATTATTTATTCTCCTAGAGTTATTATTATTGTTCCTGTTCCTATTAAAATTATTTCTATTATTATTATTATTATTGTTATTATTTCTGTTGAAGTTGTTATTACTATTGTTTCTATTGGAATTATTGTTATTATTGTTATTCCTATTAAAATTATTGTTATTATAATTATTCCTGTCAGAATTGTTGTTCCTATTATTATTTCTAAAATTGTTATTCCTATTGTAGTTGTTATTATTAAAATTGTTGTTATTATTCCTGTTAAAATTGTTATTATTAGAATTGTAATTCCTACCTTGATTGTTATTATTTGAACGAAAATTGTTTTTGTAGTTGAAATTACTATTTATATTCCTATTGTTATTATTGTTTTTGCGACTACTAAAATTGTATACCTTGCTTTGGTTTTGTCCATTACTAGTATCCAACTCCAAAGCAAGATTTACAGCTTCCGTGAAACTCTTTGCTTGTGAAGCAAATATGGTACCTTTATTTGGTTCGTTTAAACCATTTTTAAACACAAAAAGTGCATTTTTTTCATTTAATTTTGTTACAACATCTTTTTCTTGTGTTGTAGCAGTTGTACCTAGTGATTCGATTTGCAATTGATTCAAATCAGTCGTTAAGGATAATATTTTTTCTTTATACGAGTGTATAGAGAAATTATTTTGCTTTATATTATTGAGTAAATTTTGTATTTGAGGAACCGTTTTGGTGCATTTATATCTTGAATTTAAAGCATTTTTCAAATCGGAATAGGTCGTTATTTCAGGAGTTGAACCAATGGTAGTTCTCACGTCATTACTGAGTTTCACATTTATAACAAATTTAATTAGTGTTGCTTGACCAACTGCAGATAATGTATCATTTATTATCTGCAAAATGGTTAAGAATGAGTGGAGTTCCTTGGAATCTCCTTTAAAAATAGGAATTGTTATACTGGCAGTATCTAAATTAAACTCTGACATGTTTGAATCTATGTTTGGGTCAGGAATAGTTGGATTAGGTTTAGGATTTTCGTAGTACTGTAACTGTTGATTTAAAATTTCCTTAGTCTTGTCATATAATTTTTCAAATGAAAGAGTTGTAGTTACTTGTTCATCTTTTTCTATTACTAAAATTTCTTTTTCATATTTTAATTTCAATTTTGCTATAATGCTAATTTTTCTTCTATTGTCTTTTTGGCTAACAATCTGTTATTTTTCTTTACATTAGTATGCAAATTTCCTAATATATCTAAAATAGAATTGATTTCTTCCATTTATTAGACTATAAAAAAAATTTTTTTTTTTTTTCTGAAAGAGAAAACCAAACAACTATCGAGTAAAAAAAATATTATTTTCCTTTTTAAGATTTATTTATTTACATTTTTAAAAAAAAATTTTATTTTATGAAGAAACAAACATATATATATATATTTTTTTTTTTTCTTTTGAAACTTAAAATTATTTACAGATCCAAAACGTTTAATTTAAATTTTGAGTATAGTAAAGAATAGTTCAACGGGCGTCAAAGTATTTTTTTAGGTAAAACAAAAGTACAATTTTATTTAAATTTACTCACATTAGGTACGATTTCAATCTTACACAAAAATGACAAATCAATTAAAATATGATTTAGTTTTGTAAGACCAAAATCGAACCAAATGTGAGTAAATTTATATTGAATTGTACTTTTGTCTCATACAGAAAAAAATATTCACATCTAGTGCTACAAGAAAGATGCAACGCACGATAAAACTTTCTACTGAACGAATTGTATTTTGTAGCGATTTTCAATGGACGTTTAAGTGTAAGTGTTTACATTTTAATGTAAAAAGTGTTTGTTTACAAGATTTTCAGATAATTTTTCAGAAAGTAAAGCATTTCTTATAAAATTACAAATATAAATTGATTTAAAAAATAAAAAATATAAGATTAAAAACAAAATACGCATTTGATTAATTTTTAAAATTTTAATTTTAATAATATTTTAAATAAAAAAAATAATAAGCATAGAAATGATTTTGAATACCATAGATATATTCCATTGTGTCCATAATTTAAATAATTTGAATAAAATTAAAATTAATAAAAAACAAATGTCAATGTTGCTGCAAATTGTTTAATACAACAATTTAGCGTAGATGCTACCCCTCTGGGATTCTGTGTAGCGCTACTTCATTCTTAACGACTATTGCTTAAATTTTCTCAAAGATTTTTTGCATAAAAAAAAAGTGTTAAAAACAAATATATTTTCAGAGTGGGTTACTTGCAAAAAAAAAATAAAACTTAATAAAGATATTTTATCAGTGGTATGGTGTTTTTCGTTGCTTATTTCAAATGTTATAGCTATTTAACATCGCAATTCATTTTCATACAATGAAATTCGATCATCAATGGACAACAACAGATATACATTTGAAATATAGGCAAATATAAAAAAAATTAATATGAATTCACATTCACATTAATATAAAAATTATTAAGTTTTTAGTTTTTCACTAATCAAATTGGTAACGCGTTCGAAAAAAATTTTTTTTATTTTTTAATAAAGATTATTTATTTTTAGTAATATTTATACAAAACGTAATTTAAATATTTGTGGAAGTATAAAAAAATTTTCAAAAGTAACTCAGTATTGCAAAGCATTTCAAGATGACAGTATTAGGAGATAAAATACTTTAGCAAAAATGCCTAAAAAATCCAGTGTAATTGCACAGGAGTCCTACTATGTAGTTAGTTTTAATTAATTATTATATAATTAATAAATTAAACGAATACTTATCTTTTAATAAATCGGCTGTATATTCAATGAATGGAAATCTTTTGTTTATGTATGAATTAAGTTTTTTTATAAGTTTTTTTTAATTGTCGATTAAAAATATTTTATAAATTCTCATTTGACACTTTTATTTTGCAGTTTTACAAATTCCGCCATTGTATAAACAGCAGTTTTTTTGTAGTTAAATTTTTGTAAAGGGTGATTTCAAGACTATTTTCGCCCATCCGTCCCCGCAATCCACCCGCAACTGACAAAACACGTATGCTTTTAACCGTTACTTTGCGGCGGTAGTTTTTTTTAAGCCGTTTTCCCAATATTTTTGTCGAAATTTTAATTTTTTTTCTATACAAAATGTTTTGTAGAAAATTAATGGTGATTGAGATTTTCGTTTGATACATCTAAATTCAAAAGTGTGCATAATATTTATATAGAGAGTATTAAAAAAATACTTAGTAGCAAGAGACGAAACTAATCAAGAAAATAATTATATTTAAAAATGTACACAAGAAAAATTTTATAAAATCATCTAAAATTTAATTGAAAATTATTAAATAACCAAAAACATAATAAAATTATAAACTTCTGTAAATTGTTTTAACATTTTATAAGGAAATTTAGAATTTTATCAATTTTATGAAATATGAATGCTGAATTCTAATGATATGGTATGCATAATATGCAGTCGCGATGCTTCCTCGAACTTCTTCCGGATTTTCCATGCAAAACTAAAATCAAAAAATTTTTTTATGAATTCCGCATACCCTTTCAGATTTCCCAAACGAACCAAAAAAATTTTTTATGGATTTCGCATACCTACTTCATAAAAAATTGGAAAAACATTGAACGTTTATTAATTTATTTATTTGTTTCATGCTTAACTCAAACACTTTACAAATTTTTACTATTATCTAACAAAGTATAATAAAAAATATTAAATATCGCAAAACTAACAATGTAAAAGTTATATCAAAAAATCATAAAAACAAGTAAAGAAACCGTCAGTCGGTGCAACCGACTTAGAAATACCCTACACCTATTTGGTTCA
This sequence comes from Dolichopus griseipennis, assembly GCA_963082915.1. Lineage (NCBI taxonomy): Eukaryota > Metazoa > Arthropoda > Insecta > Diptera > Dolichopodidae > Dolichopus > Dolichopus griseipennis. The sequence goes on from OY720441.1 coordinate 264,219,623, forward strand.
AATTTAAGGACATATCCATAAGTCATTTTAACACTATAAAAGCTGTTATTAATTTGATCGTAAGACATACTTAACCAAATTAACTTTATAACACTAAAAATATTTTCTAATTGCACTATCTATTAAAAATTTTACAAATTATTACTAATTTATCTATTTAAAAATATTAAAAAACAAAAAAACTTGAAATAAATGAAAATATATTTATTCCAATTCAATTACAAAATGAATAAATTCTAATTATTAAATTTTGTGATAAAAAGATAATCAAAGCATAATATATTTAATAATCCAGATTTTTAAAAATTGCAATTATTTTAAATGGTTAGTTTATATACCTAATAGAAAAGCTTATAAACGCAAAATATGCAATAAATGTATTTCTAAAATACAATTACAAATTTAGACCTTTTCATATAATTCATTTAAATATAAAAATAAATTTTACATAAATGCAGCAAGTACCTTTGAACATAGCTGAACCACAACAATTAAGTCTAGATTTCGGAGACACATAGGACATAGGAAATATATTCTTTGACTTCGAAATTAAACTCGACCACAACCAATTCGCATGGTACTTTCATTACTAGTAACCTAGAGTTTAAATTTCATAAAAATACCGGAATTAATTTTTGAGTTATGGTGTTTTTAAGATTTATATTTGTTAGTCCTTGAACTTTTCAAGGGTTCCAGAACCCGAAACCATGGTACGATTTCGCCCATATGCAGTCCCGTCATACTTTCAATACTAGTTAACCCTTGTACACAATTGGAATGTTCCATTTTAATTTTAAGTTACTAGTTTTATTAATTTCGATGATAAGCTTTTACACATTGGGGGGTCTAAGAGAGGTACTGAACCACCACTCTGTTTGGTCCCAAATTAGGGGGGCATGCAAGAAATAGTAAAGAACACCCTGGTCCAAATTTGAAGCTTCTACATTTGTTTCAAGTTACTATTTTTATTAATTTCGAAAATATGCTTTAAGGTCCTTGGAACTGAGTGGCTGGTCCCCGACCTACTACTCTAATGGGGCCCAAATTTCAAAGACACTTACGAAATAGGAAGGGACACCCTGATACCAAATTTGGAGGTTCTATCTTCATTGGTTTCGGAATTATGCTCGTTTGGCCTAAATTCGATCAAAAAGTTCTAAGTTCCGAACCCATTGTCCAATACGTAATCACCGTACGTACGTAATCACCGCCGTAGTTTCATTACCAATAACCTACAGCACAAATTTCATGAAGATAGCCTCATTAGTTGTTGAGTTATCGTGATTTTTTATATATGTTCGTTAGCCCTGACACCGATTAAAAGGTCCGGAATCCGAACCGTTGGGCTGATTTCGCCCTTATATAGTCCGCGCTGTACTTATAGTACTAGTTAACCCTTGTACACAATTTGAACGGTCTATCCTAATTTTAAGTAACTATTTTTAGTAATTTCGATTATAAGCCTTTAAAACTTGGGAGGTCTGAGAGGGGTACAGAACCACCACTCCAATTGATCCCAAATTAGAGGAACACGCAAGAGGTAGTAAAGAACACCCTTGTGGCAAATTGGAAGCTTCTACATTTTTTCAAGTTGTTATCTTTATTAATTTTAAAGATATGCTTTAAGGTCTTCGGAAATGTGTGGCTGGTCCCCGACCCACTACTTCAATGGGACCCAAATTCACAAGACACTTAGGAAATAGGAAGGGACACCCTGATACTAAATTTGGAGGTTCTATCTTCATTGGTTTCGGATTTATGCTCGTTTGGCCTAAATTCGATCAAAAAGTTCTAGGTTCCGAGCCCATGGTCCAATCCCGACCTTACGCAATTCCCGAAGTAGTTTCATTACTAGTAACCTACAGCACAAATTTGATGAAGATAGCGTCATTAGTTGTTGAGTTATCGTGATTTTTTATATTTGTTCGTTAGCCCTGAAACCGATTAAAAGGTCCAGAATCCGAACCCATGGGCCGATTTCGCCCATATACAATCCCCGCCGTACTTTCAGTCCTAGTAACCTACAGTTAAAATTTCATCAAGATAGCTCCATTATTTTTTGAGTTATCGTGCCTACGGACGGACGGACATGGCTATATCGACTCAGGCGGTCACGCTGATCACAAATATATATACTTTTCCATATCTAGCTCGCTTCCTTTAGGTGGTTACAAACACCATACAATACAAAGTTAATATACCCCTTTACCTATTCTATAGGTGTAGGGTATAAAAAGGAAAAATTAATTAAAATAAGAAACAAATTCATTAACAATAATCTTTATAATAATAATTCAAGGAATAAACAAAATTATTAAACAAATTTAAGTATAAATTTATCATGAAAAAAAACAAAAATAATAATAAACTTATGATACTCCCAACATTTCAATGATGCAAATATAAATTTTTCTTTAAAGTAAATTTGGTTAGTCGAAGGTTAATACCGTGTTTATATTTATTAGAGAAATATTATTATTGTAGTATTTACCATAATTGCCACAGTGAAACTGGGGATAAAACATGTTATTTGTTCTTAATTTAGAAACTGGACAAAAGACCCCATCACGTAATTCCGTAGAAAAAATATTGCCTTTGAATAATTCTGTTAAAAATATTATAGTGCCGTTATCAAGACTCTTCGGATTAGAATCCAAAAATAAATCGATTTAGCTATGTATGTTCGTCCGCACGATAACTCAAAAAATAAAGAAGTTAAAGTTTTGAAATTTCCAAAAATTCGTTTTTATGCGATAGCCGTCATCGCTATTGAAATGCAGACAATTTGGTTTACGGGTTCGAGTAGCTGCCAGCATGAGGCTGAGTACCTGAAATTTTGTCAAAATTAGTTTAGTGTAATGGCCAAGGTTACTGCAAAATTTGGTTGGTCTACTGCAGAGGGTTCGAGCTGAATTTTTGAAATTTGGCCAAAAGCAATTAACTGGATAATATAATGTTTATTTATTTTTTTATTATTTTAATTTGTTATCTCAAATAAGCTATGATAGTTCGTACAGAATGAATAAAATGTTTTTACAAAAAAAATAGCAGTACGAGAACTTTTTTTAAATTTCTAATGTAAAACTTAAACAAAAACATTTTATTTTTTCCATTTACATTTTATTTATATTCTTTTTCTCGTATTCTATATTTTTAAAATTTTTTCATTAAAATTTGTTTATCTACTGTTTCAAATGTCCGTTTGAGATCAACAAAAACAGCGATTACAATTTTTTTGTTATGTATGGAGACTTTCCAATTGCTGGCTACAATTTTTAATAATGTTTCAAAACTGTGATTTTTGCGAAAACCTGGCTGATTTTCAGAGGTTAGTTGATGTTTATCTAAAAATTCTTCCAGTTGTATATTTACTATTTTCTCTAAAATTTTTGCTTCGCATGGGATCATATTTATCGGACGAAATTCCCTACTTTTTTTTGTATTTTTAATCTTTTCTATTGGGATTACTGTCGTCTCTTCCAATTTCCAGGGAATTTACCTGTAGCTAGTGAGTCATTAATTATATCTTATAAATTTTCCCCAATAATATCAAAATTATCTAAAATTATTCTCTTATTTATAAAATGTACATCTCTATTATTATTCATGCTTTTAGTAATGTATTTTAACTTACTTAAGGTTATTAATTAGATTTTTAAATTCACTATTTGGATATTTGCATTTATTTCAGTTATGTTATTAATAAAAAATTCATTAAATTTATTTACTATGGTTACATTATCGACATATTTCCTATGATTAAATTCAATTTCATTTACTTCTCTAAAAGTGTTAGTCTTTCAAACATGCGATTTTATTATTTTCCACATTGATTTTTGATCATTAGCATTCTTGAGTTTATTAATTAAATATTTACTTTTTTAATTTTCAAGCTGTTTTTTATACCCTACACCTATAGAATAGGTAAAGGGGTATATTAACTTTGGTATGGTGTTTGTAACCACCTAAAGGAAGCGAGCTAGATATGGAAAAGTATATATATTTGTGATCAGCGTGACCTCCTTAGTCGATATAGCCATGTCCGTCCGTCCGTCCGTAGGCACAATAACTCAAAAAATAATGCAGCTATGTTGATGAAATTTTAACTGTAGGTTACTAGGGCTGAAAGTATGGCGGGGATTGCAAATGGGCGAAATCGGCCCATGGGTTCGGATTCTGGACCTTTTAATCGGTCTAAAGGCTAACGAACATATATAAAAAATCTCGATAACTCAACAACTAATGACGCTATCTTCATAAAATTTGTGTTGTAGGGTACTGGTAATGAAACCACGGTGGTGATTGCGTACGGTGGGTATTTTACAATGGGTTCGGAACTTAGAACTTTTTGATCGAATTTAGGCCAAACGAGCATAATTTCGAAACCAATGAAGATAGAACTTCCAAATTTGGTATCAGGATGTCTCTTTCGTTTTCCTTGGTGTACTTGAAATTTGGGCCCCATTGGAGTAGTGGGTCGGGGACCCGCCACACATTTCTGAAGACCTTGAAGAATATCTTTAAAATTAATAAAGATAGCAGCTTGAAAAAATGTAGAAGCTTTAAATTTGACACAAGGGTGTTCTTTACTATTTCTTGTGTGTCCCCCTAATTTAGGATCGATTGGACTGGTGGTTCAGTACCCCCCTAAGACCTCCCAAGGTTTAAAAGCTTATAAATGAAATTACTAAAAATAGTAACTTAAAATTAATATAATAATTTCGGGATTGGACCATGGGTTTGGAACCTAGAACTTTTTGATCGAATTTAGGCCAAACGAGCAAAATTCCGAAACCAATGAAGATAGAACCTCCAAACTTGGTATTAGGGTGTCTCTTTCTATTTCCTTAGTGTCCTTGAAATTTGGCACCAATTGGAGTAGTGGGTTGGGGACCAGCCACATTGTTCCAAAGAACTTAAAGCATATTTTCGAAATTAATAAAGATAGTAACTTCAAACAAATTTAGACGTTTCAAATTTGGTACATGGGTACTCTTTACTATTTCCTGCGCGTTCTCCTAATTTTGGATCAACCAGAGTGGTGGTTCAGTTCACCCCCCAAGGTTTAAAAGCATCATCGAAATTAATAAAAATATTAACTTAAAATTAAGATAGAACGTTCCAATTGTGTACAAGGGTTAACTAGTATTGAAAGTATGACGGGGATTGCATATGGGCGAAATCGTACCATGGTTTCGGATTCTGGAACCTTTAAAAGGTCAAAGGCTATCAAACATATATCTTAAAAGCAGTATAACTCAAAAAATAATGCCCCTATTTTGATGAAATTTAAACTCTAGGTTACTAATGGGAATTGGTTCTGGTCGAGTTCGGATTCTAGAAGCTTTTGATCGATCTAAGGCTAAACGAGTATAATTTCGAAGCCAAAGAATATATTTCCTATTTCTTATGTATAACTGTAGTGTTGATTTAGATACCTCCTAAGAAATCCCAAAACTAAAAAGCTTATATTCGAAATTCAAGAAGATAGAAACTTTAAATTTGATACACGAGGGTTCTTTCTTATTTCCGTTTATATTTATCAATTTTATATTTTTGAAAGGCTAAGAATTTTACCATAAAACATATTTTGTATAATATTTTATAAATTAAAAATAAAATATTTTTTTAATAAACGGTTAAATTCCTTTTTTTATACCCTACACCTATAGAATAGGTAAAGGGGTATATTAACTTTGGTATGGTGTTTGTAACCACCTAAAGGAAGCGAGCTAGATATGGAAAAGTATATATATTTGTGATCAGCGTGACCGCCTTAGTCGATATAGCCATGTCCGTCCGTCCGTCCGTCCGTCCGTAGGCACGATAACTCAAAAAATAATGGAGCTATCTTGATGAAATTTTAACTGTAGGTTACTAGGACTGAAAGTACGGCGGGGATTGCATATGGGCAAAATCGGCCCATGGGTTCGGATTCTGGACCTTTTAATCGGTTTCAGGGCTAACGAACAAATATAAAAAATCACGATAACTCAACAACTAATGACGCTATCTTCATCAAATTTGTGCTGTAGGTTACTAGTAATGAAACTACTTCGGGAATTGCGTAAGGTCGGGATTGGACCATGGGTTCGGAACCTAGAACTTTTTGATCGAATTTAGGCCAAACGAGCATAATTCCGAAACCAATGAAGATAGAACCTCCAAATTTAGTATCAGGGTGTCCCTTCCTATTTCCTAAGTGTCTTGTGAATTTGGGTCCCATTGGAGTCGTGGGTCGGGGACCAGCCACACATTTCCGAAGACCTTAAAACATATATTTAAAATTAATAAAGATAACAACTTGAAAAAATGTAGAAGCTTCCAATTTGCCACAAGGGTGTTCTTTACTATCTCTTGCGTGTTCCCCTAATTTGGGATCAATTGGAGTGGTGGTTCTGTACCCCTCTCAGACCTCCCAAGTTTTAAAGGCTTATAATCGAAATTACTAAAAATAGTTACTTAAAATTAGGATAGACCGTTCAAATTGTGTACAAGGGTTAACTAGTACTATAAGTACAGCGCGGACTATATAAGGGCGAAATCAGCCCAACGGTTCGGATTCCGGACCTTTTAATCGATGTCAGGGCTAAGGAACATATATAAAAAATCACGATAACTCAACAACTAATGAGGCTATCTTCATGAAATTTGTGCTGTAGGTTATTGGCAGCGAAACTACGGCGGTGATTACGTACGGTGAGGATTGGACAATGGGTTCGGAACTTAGAACTTTTTGATCGAATTTAGGCCAAACGAGCATAATTCCGAAACCAATGAAGATAGAACCTCCAAATTTGGTATCAGGGTGTCCCTTCCTATTTCGCCCCATTGGAGTAGTGGATCGGGGACCAGCCACTCAGTTCTTAGGCCCTTAAAGCATATTTTCGAAATTAATAAAGATAGTAACTTGAAACAAATGTAGAAGCTTCCAATTTGCCACAAGGGTGTTCTTTACTATTTCTTCCGTGCCCCCCTAATTTGGGATCAATTGGAGTGGTGGTTCAGAACCTCTCTTAGACCCCCCAATGTGTAAAAGCTTATCATCGAAATTAATAAAACTAGTAACTTAAAATTAAGATAGAGCGTTCCAATTGTGTACAAGGGTTAACTAGTATTGAAAGTATGACGGGACTGCATATGGGCGAAATCGTACCATAATTTCGGGTCCTGGAACCCTTGAAAAGTTCAAGGACTAACAAACATATATCTTACAAACACCATAACTCAAAAAATAATGCCGGTATTTTGATGAAATTTAACAGTAGGTTACTAGTAATGAAAGTACCATGGGAATTGGTTGTGGTCGAGTTTAATTTCGAAGCCAAAGAATATATTTCCTATGTCCTATGTGTCTCCGAAAGCTAGACTTAATTGTAGTGGTTCAGCTATGTTCAAAGGTACTTGCTGCATTTATGTAAAATTTATTTTTATATTTAAATGAATTATATGAAAAGGTGTAAATTTTTAATTGTATTTTAGAAATACATTTATTGCATATTTTGCGTTTATAAGCTTTTCTATTAGGTATATAAACTAACCATTATCAAATAATTGCAATTTTTAAAAATTTGGATTATTAAATATATTATGCTTTGATTATCTTTTTATCACAAAATTTAATAATTAGAATTTTTTCATTTTGTAATTGAATTGGAATAAATATATTTTCATTTATTTCAAGTTTGTTTGTTTTTTAATATTTTTAAATAGATAAATTAGTAAGAATTTGTAGTATTTTTTAATAGATAGGGTAATTAGAAAATGTTTTTAGTATTATACAGTTAATTTAGTTAGCTATGTCTTACGATCAAATTAATAACAGCTTCTATGGTGTTAAAATGACTTATGGATATGTCCTTAAATTTGAACCAAATAGGTGTAGGGTATTTCTAAGTCGGTTGCACCGACTGACTGTTTCTTTACTTGTTGTTAGAAAAATTGGCTCTACACATAGAGATTTTTTAATTGTTCTTATAATTTTACCCTCAATAATAGCACAGTTTTTATACCCTACACCTATAGAATAGGTAAAATGGTATATTAACTTTGGTGTGGTGTTTGTAACCACCTAAAGGAAGCGAGCTAGATATGGAAAAGTATATATATTTGTGATCAGCGTGACGTCCTGAGTCAATATAGCCATGTCCGTCCGTCCGTCCGTAGGCACGATAACTCAAAAAATAATGGAGCTATCCTGATGAAATTTTAACTGTAGGTTACTAGGACTGAAAGTACGGCGGGGATTGCAAATGTGCAAAATCGGCCAAGAGGTTCGGTTTCTGGACCTTTTAATCGATCGAAGAGCTAACGAACATATATAAAAAATCACGATAACTCAACAACTAACGACGCTATCTTCATAAAATTTGTGCTGTAGGTTACTAGTAATGAAACTCCTTCGGGTATTGCGTAAGTTCGGGATTGGACCATTGGTTCGGAACCTAGAACCTTTTGACCGAATTTAGGTCAAACGAGCATAATTCCGAAACCAATGAAGATAGAACCTCCAAATATGGTATTACAGTGTCCCTTCCTATTTCCTAAGTGTCTTTGAAATTTGGGCCCCATTGGAGTGGTGGGTCGGGGACCAGCCACACATTTCTGAAGACCTTAAAGCATATCTTAAAAATTGATAAAGATAGCAACTTGAAAAAATGTGGAAGTCTAAAATTTGGCACGAGGTTGTTCTTCTGTATCTCTTGAGTGTCCTCCTAATTTGGGATCAATTGGAGTGGTGGTTCAGTACTCCTCTGAGACCACCCCAGTTTTAAAAGCTTATAATCGAAATTATTAAAATAGTAACTTAAAATTAAGATAGAACGTTCAAATTGTGTACAAGGGTTAACTAGTACTTAAAGTACAGCGCGGACAGTATAAAGGCGAAAACATCCAAAGGGTTCGGATTTTGCACCTTTTAATCGGTTTCAGGGCTAATGAACATATATAAAAAATCACGATAACTCAACAACTAATGACGCTATCTTCATAAAGAGTGTGCTGTAGGTTATTGGTAATGAAACTACGCCGGCGATTGCGTACGGTGAAGATTGGACAATAGGTTCGAAACTTAGAACTTTTTGATCGAATTTTAGGTCAAACTAGCATAATTCCGTAACTAATGAAGATAGAACCTCCAAATTTGGTATCAGGGTGTCTCTTTTTTTTCCTTAGTGTCCTTGAAATTTCGGCCTCATTGGAGTAGTGGGTCGGGGACCAGCCACACATTTCTGAAGACCTTAAAGCATATTTTTAAAATTAATTGAGATAGCATGTAGAAGCTTCAAAATTTGCACAAGGTTGTTCTTTGCTATTTCTTGTGTGTCTCCCTAATTTGGGATCTATTGGAGTGGTGGTTCAGTAACCCTCTTAGACCTCCAAAGGTTTAAAAGCTTATAATCAAAATTACTAAAAATAGTAACTTAAAATTAATATAGAACGTTCCACTTGTGAACAAGGGTTAATTAGTATTTAAAGTACAGCGCGCACTGCATTTGGACGAAATCAGCCCAAGGATTCGAATTCTGGACCTTTTAATCGTTTCTAATGGCTAACGAAGATATATAAAGAATCACGATAACTCAACAACTAATGACGCTATCTTTATAAAATTTGTGTTGTAGGGTACTGGTAATGAAACTACGACGGTGATTGCGCACTGAGGGGAATGGACAATCGGTTCGAAACATAGAACTTTTTGATCGAACTTAGGCCAAACAAGTGTAATTCCAAAACCAATGAAGATAGAACCTCCAAATTTCGTGTCAGGGTGTCTCTTTCTATTTCCTAAGTGTCCTTGAAATTTAAGACCAATTGGAGTAGTGGGTTGAGGACCAGCCACACTGTTCCAAAGACATTAAAGCATATTTTCAAAATTAATAAAGATAGTAACTTCAAACAAATTTAGAAGTTTCAAATTTGGCACACGAGTGCTCTTTACTATTTCCTGTGTGGTCCTCTAATTTTGGATCAATCAGAATGGTCGTTCAGTACCCGTCTTAGACTCCCCAAGATTTAAAAACTTATCATCGAAATTAATAAAAATAGTAACTTAAAACTAAGATAGAACGTTCCAATTGTGTATAAGGGTTAACTAGTATTGAAAGTATGATGGTAACTGCATATGGGCAAAATCGTACCATGGTTTCGGGTTCTGAACCTTTGAAAAGTTCAAGGGCTAAAGAACATATATCTTTAAAACAGCATAACTCAAAAAAAAATGCCGCTAGTTTGATGAAATTTAAACTCTAGGTTACTAGTAATGAAAGTACCATGGGAATTAGTTCTGGTTGAGTTCGAACAATGAGTTCGGACTCTAGAAGCTTTTGCTCGATCTGCGGCCAAACGAGCGTAATTACAAAGCCAAAGAATATGTTTCCTATTTCCTATTTTTCCCCGAAATTTAGACTTAATTGTAGTCGTGGTTCAGATGCCTCCTAAGAAATCCCAAAATTAAAAAGCTTATCTTCGAAATTCATGAAGATAGAAACTTTAAATTTGAAACACAAGGGTTCTTTCCTGTTTCCGTTTTTATTTAACACTTTTATATTTTTAAAAGGCTAAGAATTTTACCATAAGACATATTTAGTATAATATTTTATAAATTAAAAACCATAGGTGATATATAATTAAGACATCGTGTACAATACTGAAGCTGTATTCAAAGGTACTTGCTGCATTTATGTAAAATTTATTGCTATATTTAAATGAACTATATGAAAAGTTCTAAATTTGTAATTATATTTTAGAAATACATTTATTGCATATTTTGCGTTTATAAGCTTTTCTAATAGGTACATAAACTATCAATTTAAAATAATTGCAATTTTGAAAAATTTTAATTATTAAATTTATTATGCTTGGATTAGCTTTATATCACAAAATTTAATAATTAAATTTTTTGAATTTTTAGTAATTGTAGTAATTGAATTTAAATAAATATATTTCCATTTATTTCAAGTTGTTTTGTTTTTTAATATTTTTAAATAGATAATTTAGTAAGAATTTGTAAATAAATTAGAAAAGTAATTTGTAAATGTTTTTAGTATTATAAAGTTAATTTGGTTAGCTATGTCTTACGATCAAACTAATAACAGCTTTTATGGTTTTAAAATGACTTATGGACTTCCCATTAAATTTGAACCAAATAGGTGTAGGGTATTTCTAAGTCGGTTGAACCGACTGACTGTTTCTTTACTTGTTTAATGTTAATCATATCATATATTTTATTGAATTATTACCAAAGGTGATATATAATTAAGACATTGTGTACAATACTTAAGCTATATTCAAAGGTACTTGCTGCATTTATGTAAAATTTATTTTTATATTTAAATGAATTATATGAAAAGTTCTAAAATTGTAATTGTACTTTAGAAGTATATTTATAGCATATTTTGCGTTTATAAGCTTTTCTAATAGGTACATAAACTAACAATTTAAAATAATTGCAATTTTGAAAAATTTTAATTATTAAATATATAGTTAACCTTTGTACACAATTCGGAATGCTTTTTACGCCCTCTACTACTTTTTGCATTAACAGATTTACTACTTGCTGAAAATAAAAATTTTTATGATAGTCTTAATTTTGTTTCATTAAGAATAAAGAATAAAGTAGGTATACTGGGTCGGTAAGGGTCATGTAGGTATACTGGGAGATTCAACCATGGGTTCGGAATCTAGAACTTTTTGATCGAATTTAGGCCAAACGAGCATAATTCCGAAACCAATGAAAATAGAACCTACAAATTTGGTATCAAGGTGTTCATTCCTAATTTTTTAGTGTTCTTGATTTTTGTACTTGATTTTTGGAGTAGTGGATCGGTGACCAGCCACACATTTCCGAAGACCTTAAAGCATATAGATAGCAACCGGAAACAAATGTAGAATCTTCAAATTTGGCACAAGGATGTTCTTTACTATTTGTGTGGCCTTTAAATTGGGATTAATTGGAGTGTCGGTTCAGTACTCCTCTTAGACCTACCAAGGTTTAAAAGCTTATAATCGAAATTATTTAAAATAGTAACTTAAAATTAAGATAGAACGTTCCAATTGTGTACAAGGGTTCACTAGTATTTAAAATACAGTGCGGACTGCATATGGGCGAAATCGTACCATGGTTTCGGATTCTGGAACCTTTGAAAAGTTCAAGGGCTAACAAACATATATCTTAAATATAGCATAACTCAAAAAATTATGCCGCTATTTTGAAGAAATTTAAACTGTAGGTTACTAGTATTGAAAGTATCACGAGAATTGGTTCTGGTCGTGTTTGGTTAATGAGTTCGGATTATAGAAGCTTTTAATCGAATTGAAAAATTTGAATTATTAAATATATTATCCTTTGATTAGCTTTTTATCACAAAATTTAATAATTCAAATTTTTTAACTTTTGTAATTGAATCGAAATAAATATATTTTCATTTATTTCAAGTTTTTCTGTTTTTTAAGATTTTTAAATAGATAAATTAGTAAGAATTTGGAATATTTTTGAATAGAAAAAGAATTAGAAAATGTTTTTTAGTACTATAAAGTTAATTTGGTTAGCCATGTCTTAAGAACAAACTAATAAAATCTTTTATGGTTTTAAAATGACTTATTAACTTCCCATTAAATTTGAACCAAATAGGTGTAGGGTATTTCTAAGTCGGTTGCACCGACTGACTGTTTCTTTACTTGTTATAATTATTTCTTAGTTGCATAAACCTTTCCCAATCTAGCTCAGTGTTTGAATATGTAGCTTTTCGGTATTGAACTATTTTATTATGCATTTTAAAGCCACATATTGTTGCTGTTATTTATATGTTTCGTTACAATAAATTTATTTGCTATCTTTTCAAATCGATTGATATTTCCTTATCGATCCAAAATGTCGCATAGCATTTTAAAAATTTGTACTTTTAACTTCAATTATTTAAACTATGGAGTACTTCAATTTCGACAATACTTTCGTGATCACTTAATTTTTACGAATTATCAATTTTCTGTGATTTTATTGGAATGTTTTTAATTATAAAATCTATTAGTGTACAGCATATTCATGGTAATTCTAGCTGGTTAATTTAGCATTTGTTTGAATTCTATTATCTTGACTATGCGGACGATATATGCCTACTATCAACTAGAAATACCGATCTGCAGGAAAAATTGAACGATTTGGCACAAGAGTCTGAACTGCGCGGACTAAAAGTCAATGTAAAGAAAACAAAAGCAATGAAAGTAAACTCACCTAATGTAAACAATTTGATGTTATATGATGAAGAAATATCTAATGTTACCAACTTTTGTTACCTTGGTAGCGTAATAACGCCTGAGGGAGGAACAAAAGCAGATATGACCGCTAGAATAAATAAAGCTAAACAAGTGTTTGCACAACTTCGAAAAACCTGGAAGTTTGCAATCATCTCTAAGGAAACAAAAATTCAAATATTTAATTCAAACGTCAAATCTGTTCTGTTATACGGTTGCGAAACGTGGTTAGTACCGGAGGAACTTACCAGCAAAATTCAAAGCTTCGTTAACACTTGTCTCCGTCGAATACTGAAAATATGGTGGCCAAACAGAATTAGGAACGAGGAATTACATGCCAGATGCAATCAAGTACCTATAGCAGAGGAGATTTTGACAAGAAAATGGAAATGGAGTGGTCATACACTCAGAAAAGATCAGTCCGAAATCTGCAGGTAAGCGCTTGATTGGAACCCGCAAGGTGCAAGAAAACGCGGGCGTCCGAAAAACTCGTGGAAAAGAACAATTCATTCCGAAATTACCAAATCAAGAAAAACATGGGGTGAAATAAAAATGATCGCACAGAACCGTACTGAATGGAAGGATTTTGTTAAGGCTCTTTGCTCCACTAGGAGCTATAGAAATTAGTAGTTGTAGTAGTGTTTGAATTCTGCATCACTTATTATTTCTAACATTTCTAATTTCTTGGAAGTATTATTCAACCGATCACTATTAAAATCACCAACAATTAACATCATAGTTTAATTCGGTCAATTTATCCGTACTACTGAAACTATAATAAAATTCATTAAATATTTAAGCCTGATAGGGCGATTTGTATACTTTGACTAAGTAAATTAGTATTGATTTCATATATACTGATCAAATTAGACACCACAAATTTAATCCAATGCAAATTTTTTTAATAACCTCATAATTCCAAGACATGCTTACGTAATATAAAACACCACCTGTATGTCTAGAGTTGGAATCAATTCTTATTATATTTTAGCCATTTATCTGCACTAAGTTAGCTTCTTCTTCTTCAATTAGTTGCGTTTCTGTCAAACTATTTAAAATATTTATTTTCAATTATACATTCTAATTCATTAAAGTTATTTATTACTCCTTGTACGTTTAAGTATAGAAGTTTTGCACTATTAATACTCCTTTCTTCATGTATTGGTTGCTAGAATATTTTCTTCTTTTCTAGTTCAATTTTTTTCTTATTCACCTTACAGTTTTTATCTAATGCATTATGATTTGTGTCTAGATTAAGACTATTTTCTATACTTACATTTATAGAATTACAACATTTTAGGTCATTTGGATTACATGGCCTTTACATATTCATTTGCACAATCAGCGCATATTTTATTTTTGGCAGTACATTGTGCCGCTTCATGACCAAACCCCATACATTTTTAACATCTTTTAACTGAAATACTATGCATTATTTTGCAGATATCCCAGCCAATTTTAACTTTTCCTACTTTCATAACTTTATTAAAAAAATCTTTATCTATTTCTATAACTGCAACATAGGGGTTAAACTTAAACTTATTTCTATAAAAAACTTTTAATTCTAATTCACTATTTTTAAGTATTTCGTTTTGGTTCCTAAGTTTTTTAATTAATTCATCTCTATTCGTTTCTTCAGAAATGCCTAGAATTTTTATTCTTGGTTTTCTACCCTTATCAACTTTAATTTCATATGAATCTTTAATATTTCCTTCAGCCAAATTTTTAAGTTTTTCTACAGATGCATGATTTTCACACGAAACTACTACGATACCACTTTTTGCATTAACTAAAGAAGAGACAGCTAATTTTCTAAATCCTTCTTAGGTTTTTTATTATCTTGTACAATTTTTGGCTTTTTAATTACATTTGATAGTCTTTTAGAAATTTCTGCATAAGATGCTGTTTTCATATTATTTTTACATAGCTCTTCAATGTGGTTGACAATTTCTTAATCGTTCTCACTTATATTTTTAAAATTTTGCTTTATCTCATTCCAATTACTTTTTTGCTCACTAATACAATTTTTGATTTCATTTATACTTTCTTCCATAGCTTCAACATGCACTTCAATAGATTTTATTTTATGATATCTATCTTTGCACTCTTCACACATTAAAAAAATATATTGGTTGGTTCCTAATAAATTTATAACATAAGCTGAAAATCATATACACTTTATGTGAAATGCCATATTGCATCCTACGCTACACTTTATTGAATCATATTTTGAGCGAGAGGAATTATCTCTGCATATGATGTAGTTTTCTCTCATTGTGTTCTTAATTATTGTTATTGTACGTATTTACTTCAGAAAAAAAAGTTTTTTTTTATTTTTTACCTGATATATTTTAATAATTTGATTTTAATAATTTCTTCAAAAGAAGAGAAACACTGAGAATTATTTTTAGCTATACAGTTAAATTTTTTGAGTTTTTACTTTTTAAGATTTATTTTTTTAAAATAGAAATTTTTAAAAAATTCAACTGTTTTAGTCAAATTAGAAATTTAATTTTTATAGAAAAAATACCACAAATACAATATAATTAAAATTTATGATTTAAAATATCAAAAATTGTTTTATATATTTTTTTTCATTCACAAATAAATTATAATCAACTATCTACTTTTCTTAATATTCGCATCAACTTTATAATACTAGAAACATTTTTTCATTAATTTCAGTATTAATTTGTAATAATATAAATATAAAAGTTTTTTATAATATAAATATTAATTTTTATATAATTTGATGGTTTTTAATGTTGTAAAAAAAAATAGGGTCAGTTTTTGAGTTATGGTATTTTTAAGATATATGTTTCTTAGCCCTTGAACTTTTCAAAGGTTCTAGAACCCGAAACCATGGTACGATTTCGCCCACATGCAGTTCCCATAATACTTTCAACACTAGTTAACCCTTGTATACAATTGAAACGTTCTATCATAAAGCAATTATATACATAGAGAATTCATCTAGAACAAAAAATGTTAGTCATTTTTGTTGGTTTGAAATCACCCCAATATCGTATTTGGTATATGTCGTAAAAAGATTACCGTGTTTTTGGTATACATAGTAAAATCAAATTGAGATAAGTTGGAGGATTTCTTTTTAAATAATTTTATTTAATATTTTTATTGTTGTATTTTTTATTTGTATGTCAATCGATGTAACTAACAAAAATTTAAGAAATTTTAATGTACTTTTTGAAAATTTTGAAAATTTTTATTTTGACGTTGTTTTTGCAAAAAACTTAAATTCATTGTTTAAAATTTCAGAAAAATACAGATTTTTATTTAAAAAAGTATTCGACAGTTTATAAAAGGTTAGCTTTCTTTAAGGAACAAAATTTAATTTAGAAAAAAATATTATTTACTTAAAAAATCAAAATAAAAAGTTTAGGCAAAATTAAAAAAAGAAAAACAGGATTTATCTTTATGTAGCATTATTAATAGGCAGTTTCAATTGAGTAACGAAGCAAAAACATTTGGACATTGTTTATCAATATTTTTAGATTTATACCAGCTTCATTCCTCGTTTTATATGTAATATATTTGTTTTTATCAGCAGTTATACTTCATTTGTTGCCTTTAAGCCAATTAATATATTTGTACAAATCCTCATTTATTAATCTTTCTAATTCATCTCTAGTTTTAGCACTGTAAATGAACAATGTGTCATCCGCAAATATCTTTTAATCGGCTTGTAAATTAGCACATTGGATGTTTTGGATATAAAGCAGATACAAAGTAGGCCCGAGTATTGATGCTTGCGGAACACCTATATTTATGGTACGCTGGTTACTCAATACATCATTAACTCTTGTAGTTATTTTCCTATTTTGTAAATAAGATCTAAGAAGATCCAGAGCTGTTTATCTTATACCGATTTCATAGAGTCTGTTTAACAGGATTTTATGATCGACTGTATCGAATGCTTTTTTAAATCGACGAATACTCAACATACATTCAGTGCCCTGCATCTTATTTGCTTACTATAGAGTTGGATGATGCTAAGACTGCAGAATCGGTTCCAATATCTTTTTGAAATCCAAATTAGCTATCATCAAAACCTACTACCTTTTGAATAAAATTCTGTATTCTATTATTTATTATTTTTTCAAATATTTTTCCCAACCAACTTGTTAAAGTAATAAGCCTGTAATTTGATACATCATAAGTTGATGCTGATTTGTATATTGGCACAACCATACTTGATTTTAAACCTTCAGGATAAATATCAGTTGTTAAACAATTATTTATTAAGTAAGCGAGCTTGGGAGCTGTAATGGTTGCCACATGCCTAAGATTTGATGCTGTTATACCATCAACCCCTGGTGAACTATTTTTTAGCAGCTTAACGATTTTTGATACTTCTATTTCATTTGTTTGTCTTAGAAAAATAGATCGTTCAGTAACAGTGTTTTTTACTGTGTATTTTTCTGCATCAATAATATTATTCGCCAACTTATTTTCAATTTCAATAAAATACGTGTTAAAAGTATTAGCAATACAGAAATTATCACATGTTTTAATGCCATTGTTATTTATTTCATTGATTACTTTTCTGCAATTAGACGATTTTTTCAGTATACAGTTGTTTAGCACTTCTCACATTTTTCTATGATCAGACCCAGCTAAGTAGATTTTATTATTAGAATAATTTTGATTTTCTCTCTTTATTTCCTTCGTGATACTATTTACAATTTTTTAAATTTGGCTTGAATTTCTGGGGAGTAAGGATTTTTCTTTAAGTTTTTAAATAATTTATTTCTTTTTTGGATGAGGTTTATTATTTCTTTAGTCATCCAGTCATTATTTTTTCTTGTTCTTATTACTTTTTTTTCAGTGGAGTTTTCTTTGGCCAATTGTATTATTTTCATGAGATCAACTACACTATCACAATTATTTGTTGAAAGTAGACTGCTAACTTGAGTTTTGTAATTTTGGATATCGGATAGACTATGATATCTTTATTTTAACCGAAACTTGGCTTATTTCTTCAATTAACAATTTAGAACTTTTTTCTTCGTCTTTTGATGTTTTTAGAAAGGATAGATATGGTTCCCTTTCCTTGGATAATACTTCTAAAGGTGGAGGAGTATTAATCGCAATAAAAAATTCACTTTGTTCTTCTGAATTGACATGCTCTCACACTGAATTAATTGAAAATACTGAAATTATGGCCATTAAAGTTAAATTGCTGTCCAATATTTTATTAATTGTTATATTCCTCCAGCTTCTAATCTTGAAGTTTAGTCTTATATTAGCAAAATCAACGCAAATTATGATATCATCCTATGTGGTGATTTTAATTTACCTAACATTAGTTGGATTACTCATGATGAAGAGCCTACGTACCAAAAGAACTGAGTAGTAATATCGAGTTCTTAGTAATTGATTCTTTAAACTCCTTTAACCTTCAAAAAGTATCTGCGATATTCAATTATAGAGGTATTCCATTGGATCTTATTTTTACCACGAACTGGAACTATTTGGTTATTTTTGGCCGCTCTATTGAATTAGTTGAAACCGATCCTTATGACCCCCCTATTTGTTTTTCCTTTTGTGCTTTATCCTCTGCAAAAGCTAAATCTACTTTACCACATCGTTTTAATTTTTTAAAAGCCAATGTTGATGATATTAATAACTTTTTGAACTCTCATAATTTTTTCATTTATTTCTTCTTCTAATTTAAATGATTCAGTTAATACCTTCTATGGAATTATTCGGTCTTCTATTTCTCAATTTGTTCCGCTTGTACTTGATACTACGTATGCATCTAGTCCACCCTGGTTTAATAAAAATCTTAAAACATTAAAAAATAATAAAAATAAAGTTGGCGTAAATTTCTTACAAATAACTCGAATTATAATTATAACTTTTTTCTGACTCTATTTAATGAATTTAAATTATTGGCTGATAATCTTTATTCAAATTATGTTCGCAACATATCATCGCATATTAAAGCCAATCGTAAACAATTTCTTAATTATATATTACCTGTGGTAATAATTCAATAAAATATAGATATGATATATTAAAACTTAAAAAAAAAAAAAATTCGTCGTTTATTATAAATATAAATAAGAACGGAAATAGGAAGTAGTGTATCAAATTTGAAATTTCTATCTTTATTAATTTCGAATATATGCTTCAAGGTCTTGGGTTTAGTGGGGGTGGTACGCAAACCGCCATTCCAATTCATCCAAAATTTCACGAAACAAATAAGAAGAAACACTTGTGCTCCAAATATAAAGTTCTTATATAAATCTTCTTTGGTTTCGAAATTATACTCGTTTGGCCTGAATTCGATCAACAGTTTATAGAATCCGAACGCATTGTCCAAACTCGACCAGAGCCAATTCCCATGGTAATTTCATTACTAGTAACATAGAATTTAAATTTCATCAAAATAGCGTCATTAGTTATGGTATTTTTAAGATATATGTTTCTTAGCCCTTGAACTTTTCAAAGGTTCTAGAACCCGAAACACGGAACGATTTCGCCCATATGCAGTCCCCGTCATACTTTCAATACTAGTCAACCCTTGTATACAATTGAAACGTTCTATCGTAAAGCAATTATATACATAGAGAATTCATCTAGAACAAAAAATGTTAGTCATTTTTGTTGATTTGAAATCATCCCAATATCGTATTTGGTATATTTCGTAAAAAGATTACCGTATTTTTGGTATACATAGTAAAATCAAATTGAGATTATTTCTTTGCTTTATTTTTATTTTTCTTATAATTTTGTTTTTATGTCAATCGATGTATGTACAATTGTTTATATATCCTTGTCAAGTTGGACGATTTCTTTTTAAAAAATTTTATTTAATATTTTTATTGTTGTTTGTTTTATTTGTATTTCAGTCGATGTAACTAACAAAAATTTAAGTAATTTTAATGTACTTTTTTCAATTTTGAAAATTTTTATTTTGACGAAAAAAGCTGTTTTTGCAGGCATTGTTTTAAATTTCAGAAGAATGCAGATTTTCATTTAAAAAAGTATTCGACAGTTCATAAAAGGTTAGCTTTCTTTAAGAAACAAAACTTATTTTAGCAAAAAATATTATTAACTTAAAAAATCAAAATCAAAAGTTAAGGCAAAAATTTAAAAAAGAAAAACAGGATTTATCTTTATGTTGTATTATTAATAGGCAGTTTCAATTGAGTAACGAAGCAAAAACCTTTTTAAAAAATAATTTTAAAAGTGTTAGAAAATTGTCCGAAGATGAAAATAAGTAAAGAAACAGTCAGTCGGTGCAACCGACTTAGAAATACCCTACACCTATTTGGTTCAAATTTAAGGACATATCCATAAGTCGTTTTAACACCATAAGAGCTGTTTTTAATTTGATCGTAAGACATAGCTAACCAAATTAACTTTATAATACTAAAAACATTTTCTAATTACACTATCTATTAAAAAATATTACAAATTCTTACGAATTCATCTATTTAAAAATATTAAAAAACAAAAAAACTTGAAATAAATGAAAATATATTTATTCCAATTCAATTACAAAATGAAAAAATTAATATAAAAATATATTTAATAGTTAAAATATGCAATAAATGTATTTCTAAAACACAATTACAAATTTAGACCTTTTCATATAATTTATTTAAATATAAAAATCAATTTTACATAAATGCAGCAAGTACCTTTGAACATAGCTGAACCACTACAATTAAGTCAAAATTTAGGGGACACATAGGAAATAGGAAATATATTCTTTGGCTTCGAAATTAAACTCGACCAGAACCAATTCCCATGGTACTTTCATTACTAGCAACCTGGAGTTTAAATTTGTGTTAAACGTGTTATCTTAATTTTAAGTTACTAGTTTTATTAATTTCGATGATAAGCTTTTACACATTGGTGGGTCTAAGAGAGGTACTGAGCCACCACTCCAATTGATCCAAAATTAGAGGGATACGCGGGAAATAGTAAAGAACAGAAATAATTCGGAACTTAGAACTTTTTGATCGAATTTAGGCCAAACTAGCATAATTCCGAAACCAATGAAGATAGAACCTCCAAATTTAGTATCAGGGTGTTGCTTTCGATTCCCTTAGTCTCCTCGAAATTTGAGCCCAATTGGAGTAGTGGGTCGGGGACCAGCCACTCAGTTCCGAGGACCTTAAAGCATATTTTCGAAATTGATAAAGATAGTAACTTGAAAAAAATGTAGAAGCTTCAAATTTGCCACATGGGTGCTTTTTACTATATCCTGCGGGTCCCATTAATTTTGGATCTATTGGAGTGGTGGTTCAGTACCTCTCTTAGACCCCCCAATGTGTAGAAACTTATCATCGAAATTAATAAAACTAGTAACTTAAAATTAAGATATAATGTTCCAATTGTGTACAAGGGTTAACTAGTATTTAAAGTATGACGGGGACTGCATATGAGCGAAATCGTACCATGGTTTCGGGTCCTGGAACCCTTGAACAGTTCAAGGGCTAACAGACATATATCTTAACAAATCCATAACTCAAAAAATAATGCCGCTATTTTGATGAAATTTAAACTCTAGGTTACTAGTAAGGAAAGTACCATGGGAATTGGTTCTGGTCCCCAATATCGTATTTGGTATATTTCGTAAAAAGATTACCGTATTTTGGGTATACATAGTAAAATCAAATTGAAATTATTTCTTTGCTTTATTTTTATTTTTCTTATTATTTTGTTTGTATGTCAATCGATGTATGTACAATTATTTATATTTCCTTATCAAGTTGGACATTTTTATTGTTGTTTTTTTTATTTGTATGTTAATCGATGTAACTAACAAAAATTTAAGAAATTTTAATGTACTTTTTGAAAATTTTGAAAATTTTTATTTTGTCGAAAAAAGTTGATTTTGCAGGCATTAATTAAAATTTCAGAAGAATGCAGATTTTTATTTAAAAAAGTATTCAAAGGTTCATAAAAGATTAGCTTTCTTTAAGAAACAAAATTTAATTTAGAAAGAAATATTATTTACTTAAAAAATCAAAATAAAAAAAGTTACGGCAAAAATTAAAAAAAGAAAAACAGGATTTATCTTTATGTAGCATTATTAATAGGCAGTTTCAATTGAGTAACGAAGCAAAAACATTTTTAAAAAATAATTTTAAAAGTGTTGTAAATGGTCCGAAGATGAAAAAAACGTAGAATTAAATATTCATTTTATTTCACCTAACGGTTATAAATTTTTGAGAAATGGAGTTAACCTTAATTTGCCCCATTTTTTATACCCTACACCTATAGAATAGGTAAAAGGGTATATTAACTTTGGTATGGTGTTATAACCACCTAAAGCAAGCGAGCTAGATATGGAAAAGTATATATATTTGTGATCAGCGTGACCCCCTGAGTCGATATAGCCTTGTCCGTCCGTCCGTAGGTACGATAACTCAAAAAATAATGTTACTAGGACTGAAAGTACGGCGGGGATTGCATATGGCCGAAATCGGCCCATGGGTTCGGATTCTGGACCTTTTAATCGATCGAAGGGCTAACGAACATGTATAAAAAATCACGATAACTCAACAACTAATGACGCTATCTTCATCAAATTTGTGCCGAAGGTTACAGGTAATGAAACTAACTTCGAGGATTGCGTAAGTTCGGGATTGGACAATGGGTTCGGAACCTAGAATTTCGGCCCAATTGGAGTAGTGGGTCGGGGACCAGCCACTCAGTTCCGAGGACCTTAACGCATATTTTCGAAATTGATAAAGATAGCAACTTGAAAAAATGTAGAAGCTTCAAATTTGGCCCAAGGGTGTTCCTTACTACCTCTTGCGTGTCCCCCTAATTTGGGATCAATTGGAGTTCAGTACCCTTCTTAGACCTCCCAAATTTTTAAAGATTATAATCGAAATTACTAAAAATAGTAACTTAAAATTAAGAAAGAACGTTCAAATTGTGTACGAGGTTTAACTAGTACTTAAAGTACAGCGCGGACTGCATAAGAGCGAAATCAGCCCAAGGGTTCGGATTCTGGACCTTTTAATCGGTTTCAGGGCTAACGAACATATATAAAAAATCACGATAACTCAACAATTAATGACGCTATCTTCATGAAATTTGTGCTGTAGGTTATTGGTAACGAAACTATGGCGGCGATTGCGTACGTTGAGGATTGGACCATGGGTTCGGAACTTAGAACTTTTTTATCGAATTTAGGCCAAACTAGCATAATTCCGAAACCAATGAAGATAGAACCTCCAAATTTGGTATCAGGGTGTCGCTTTCGATTTCCTTAGTCTCCTTGAAATTTGAGCCCAATTGGAGTAGTGGGTGGGGATCAGCCACTCAGTTCCGAGCATATTTTCGAAATTAAAGCATATTTTCGAAATTAACAAAGATAATAACTTGAAACAAATGTAGAAGCTTCAAATTTGGCACATGGATGTTCTTTACTATTTCCTGCGTGTCCCTCTAATTTTGTACCTTTCTTAGACCCCCCAATGTGTAAAATTTTATCATCGAAATTAATAAAACTAGTAACTTTAAATTAAGATAGAACGTTCCAATTGTGTACAAGGGTTAACTAGTATTGAAAGTATGACATGGGCTGCATATGGGCGAAATCGAACCATAATTTCGGGTTCTGGAACCCTTGAAAAGGTCAAGGGCTAACAAACAAATATCTTAAAAGCACCATAACTCAAAAAATAATGCCGCTATTTTGATGAAATTTATACTCTAGATTACTAGTAATGAAAGTACCATGGGAATTGGTTCAGGTGTTGGTTCAGGTTGAGTTTGGTCAATGAGTTCGGATTCTAGAAGCTTTTGATCGATTCTATGTGTCCCCGAAATTTAGAGTTAATTGCAGTGGTTCAGCTATGTTCAAAGGCACTTGCTGCATTTATGTAAAATTTATTGTTATATTGAAATGAATTATATGAAAAGTTCTAAATTTGTAATTATATTTTAGAAATACATTTATTGCATAATTTGCATTTATAAGCTTTTCCAGTACGTACAGAAACTAACAATTTAAAATAATTGCAATTTTAAAAAGTTTTAAATTATATTATGCTTTGATTAGCTTTTTATCACAAAATTTAATGATTCAAATTTTTTCAATTTTGTAATTGAATTGAAATAAATATATTTTCATTTGATTTAAGGTTTTTTAATTTTTTAATATTTTTAAATCGATAAAGAAGTAAGAATTTGTAATATTTTTGAGTAGATAAAGTAATTAGAAAATGTTTTTAGTATTATAAAGATAATTCGGTTAGCTATTTCTTACGATCAAACTAATAACAGCTTTTATTGTTTGAAAATGACTTATGGACTTCCCATTAAATTTGAACCAAATAGGTGTAGGTTGCACCGACAGACTGTTTCTTTACTTGTTTTATAATACAAATTATCAGAATTGTAATATGATATAATTTAACTTATCAAGTTCAATGTTGTAAAATTTTTAATTATTGTTAATGAATGAAATACTATGAACATAAATAATACCAAATAAATATTATAAGTCAGAATTTTTTTATTTTTTAAGTTTGTTCTACTTTAATGACCATTTGGGTTAAAATTGATTATTGTTAAGTAAACATTTCTTATATGAAATTACAAAATGACCATTTGGGTTAAAATTTGTTAATATTGATTTTTGTTAAATAAATATTTTTTTGATTTATAATTTTTAATTTTAATTTTCAAAACTTGAGAATGAGGAAATGCATTTTTAAACTAATTAACTAAATAAATAATTAAATTTAGTTTACCATTTTGAGGTTTTGAGAATAAGGAAGTAAAGATAAGCAAAATATGGTAAAATTGAATATTATAAATAAATGTAACTCTGTAAGAAAATTGTAATTCTTAAATCAGAAGTCTAATAATAAAGACATGATTTTTTAAATTAAAAACAAATCTTTTTATTTTTTAATATTTTTATTAAAAACGGAAACAGATTACCCGTGAAACCTTAACTGGTGCCCGAGCAGGGACCACGATTCGTTTAGTAGCGTGAATAACACTCGGTTAGTGAAAAATCAATAAAATTTTTTAAAGTTATCTAAAAATTAATACTGAATTAAATTTTTAAATTAAACATTGATTTTTACCGTGATCAAGCCCTTTTTCTACGATACCTAGAGTGAGGCAGTATAAGTGAACTAGTAAAGAATTTGTATAAAAAAATTGAAAAAGTACTGAAAGAGTATAAATAGTGACTGAAAAAAAAAACTAAATAAAAATTGGAAATTTTTTTTAGAATTTTATTATAAAAAAATAAACTGAAAGGTGTAAAAGTGTACTGTAAAGGTGAAATAGAAAAATAGGACAACAGATAAAATCAGGCAACCAGCGTAAAGATTGTTCATCTACTAAAGAAGCAGCGGTCTACAATGAATGTAGCAATATTTTTTATATAAGTCGTAAAAATTATCATTATAAATTAATTACTAAGTTAAAATAAATATAATTTTTATTGTAATAATAATTAATTAAACTAAAATTAAATATAATTTTTTTTTTAAAACCAATTAAATATAAAATAGAAATTAAATTTAATTAGGAAAAAAATTGATTTCTAATTTTTGAAAAAAATTATCATTAATAAAATTTAGGAAAAAAATTAAATTTAAGAAAAATATAAGATTTGTTATATTAAATATTATAGAGTCTGAAAATTCGGACACAGAAGACTTTTCAGCCCATTTCGAAGAGTTAATTGGGCGGCTTAAAAAAGGTAAAAAAGTGAATATTAAAAATTTTAAAATAAAAAAAAAAAAAATTGAAATTAAAAAAATTAAATTATCAAAAAAGAAAATATTGTAATGCAGCAAGTTCCTTTGAACATAGGTGAACCACTACAATTAAGTCTAAATTTCGGGGACACATAGGAAATAGGAAATACATTCTTTGGCTTTGAAATTATACTCATTCGGCCTCAAATCAATTAAAAGCTTTTAGAATCCGAACTCATTGACCAAACTCGAATAGAACCAATTCCAATGGTACTGTTATTACTAGTAACCTAGAGTTTAAATTTCATCAAAATAGCGGCATTATTTTTTGAGTTATGGTGTTTTTAAGATATATGTTTGTTAGCCCTTGAACTTTTCAAGGGTTCCAGAACCCGAAATTATGGTACGATATCGCCCACATGCAGTCCCCGTCATACTTTCAATACTAGTTAACCCTTGTACACAATTGGAACGTTCTATCTTAATTTTAAGTTACTAGTTTTATTAATTTCGATGATAAACTTTTACACATTAGGGGGTCTAAGAAAGGTACAAAATTAGAGGGACACGCAGGAAATAGTAAAGAACACCCATGTGCCAAATTTGAAGCTTCTACATTTGTTTCAAGTTACTATCTTTATTAATTTCGAAAATATGCTTTAAGGTCCTTGGAACTGACTGGTCCACACCCACTACTCCAATTGACCTCCTGAAAATTAAAATTTCAAGGACACTAAGGAAATCGAAAGCGACTCCCTGAAACCAAATTTGGAGGTTCTATCTTCATTGGTTTCGGAATTCTGCCTAAATTTGATCAAAAAGTTCTAAGTTCCGAACCCATTGTCCAATCCTCTCCGGACGCAATCGCTGCCGTAGTTTCATTACCAATAACCTACAGTACAAAGTTCATGAAGATAGCGTCATTAATTGTTGAGTTATCGTGATTATTTATATATGTTCGTTAGCCCTGAAACCGATTAAAAGGTCCAGAATCCGAACCCTTTACGAACGCTTTACTTTAAACACTAGTTAACCCTTGTACACAATTTGAACGTTCCATCAAAGACTCTTAATATACACAAAGATACACAAAAATTAAAAACGAGCATTTTTTTTATTTCTATTAAGAAAGCGAGATCAGAAACTGGTATACTAAATATCAAAGACAAATACCAAAAACGGTTATACTCTTATAAAAACTCTTATACTAATTCAAAAATTTATTATACAACTTCAGTAATACCAGAATACAAAGTTATTATATATATATGATTATATTCACTTATATATATTATATATTATGTGCGTGCATATGTGTTTATGTTAAAAACTTTGCTAGTAGATGTATGAATTTTGTATAGTTTTTGAAGCATTTATCACAGTTTGTTGACAGGCTGTTTGCGGGAACGAAGAAATTGTATATGCATGTGTGCATTGTGTCTATTACCTATGTATGAATTATTATCAAAGCTATTAAACTAAAAAAAGGCTGTTAAAAATATTTTTTTTTAAGTTCAAATAAAATTGAATGAACAAGTGCCATATGTATTTATAAAAAAAAAGCGCAAATTTAAAATTGAGGTTTATTAATTTACGTAAGTACGTACTTATTGAAAATAAAATATATTTTTAAAATTTGTATTTTTATACCCTACACCTATAGAATAGGTAAAGGGGTATATTAACTTTGGTATGGTGTTTGTAACCACCTAAAGGAAGCGAGCTAGATATGGAAAAGTATATATATTTGTGATCAGCGTGACCGCCTTAGTCGATATAGCCATGTCCGTCCGTCCGTCCGTAGGCACGATAACTCAAAAAATAATGGAACTATCTTGATGAAATTTTAACTGTAGGTTACTAGGACTGAAAGTACGGCGGGGATTGCATATGGGCGAAATCGGCCCATGGGTTCGGATTCTGGACCTTTTAATCGGTTTCAGGGCTAACGAACAAATATAAAAAATCACGATAACTCAACAACTAATGACGCTATCTTCATCAAATTTGTGCTGTAGGTTACTAGTAATGAAAATACTTCGGGAATTGCGTAAGGTCGGGATTGGACCATGGGTTCGGAACCTAGAACTTTTTGATCGAATTTAGGCCAAACGAGCATAATTCCGAAACCAATGAAGATAGAACCTCCAAATTTAGTATCAGGGTGTCCCTTCCTATTTCCTAAGTGTCTTGTGAATTTGGGTCCCATTGGAGTAGTGGGTCGGGGACCAGCCACACATTTCCGAAGACCTTAAAGCATATCTTTAAAATTAATAAAGATAACAACTTGAAAACATGTAGAAGCTTCAAATTTGGTGTTCTTTACTATCTCTTGCGTGTTCCCCTAATTTGGGATCAATTGGAGTGGTGGTTCTATACCCCTCTCAGACCTCCCAAGTTTTAAAGGCTTATAATCGAAATTACTAAAAATAGTTACTTAAAATTAGGATAGACCGTTCAAATTGTGTACAAGGGTTAACTAGTACTATAAGTACAGTGCGGACTATATAAGGGCGAAATCAGCCCAACGGTTCGGATTCCGGGCCTTTTAATCGATGTCAGGGCTAAGGAACATATATAAAAAATCACGATAACTCAACAACTAATGAGGCTATCTTCATGAAATTTGTGCTGTAGGTTATTGGCAGCGAAACTACGGCGGTGATTACGTACGGTGAGGATTGGACAATGGGTTCGGAACTTAGAACTTTTTGATCGAATTTAGGCCAAACGAGCATAATTCCGAAACCAATGAAGATAGAACCTCCAAATTTGGTATCAGGGTGTCCCTTCCTAATTCGTAAGTGTCTTTGAAATTTGGGCCTCATTGGACTAGTGGATCGGGGACCAGCCACTCAGTTCTTAGGCCCTTAAAACATATTTTCGAAATTAATAAAGATAGTTACTTGAAACAAATGTAGAAGCTTCCAATTTGCCACAAGGGTGTTCTTTACTATTTCTTGCGTGCCCCCCTAATTTGGGATCAATTGGAGTGGTGGTTCAGAACCTCTCTTAGACCCCCCAATGTGTAAAAGCTTATCATCGAAATTAATAAAACTAGTAACTTAAAATTAAGATAGAGCGTTCCAATTGTGTACAAGGGTTAACTAGTATTGAAAGTATGACGGGACTGCATATGGGCGAAATCGTACCATAATTTCGGGTCCTGGAACCCTTGAAAAGTTCAAGGACTAACAAACATATATCTTAAAAACACCATAACTCAAAAAATAATGGCGGTATTTAGATGAAATTTAACAGTAGGTTACTAGTAATGAAAGTACCATGGGAATTGGTTGTGGTCGAGTTTAATTTCGAAGCCAAAGAATATATTTCCTATGTCCTATGTGTCTCCGAAATCTAGACTTAATTGTAGGGGTTCAGCTATGTTCAAAGGTACTTGCTGCATTTATGTAAAATTTATTTTTATATTTAAATGAATTATATGAAAAGGTGTAAATTTTTAATTGTATTTTAGAAATACATTTATTGCATATTTTGCGTTTATAAGTTTTTCTATTAGGTATATAAACTAACCATTTAAAATAATTGCAATTTTTAAAAATTTGGATTATTAAATATATTATGCTTTGATTATCTTTTTATCACAAAATTTAATAATTAGAATTTTTTCATTTTGTAATTGAATTGGAATAAATATATTTTCATTTATTTCAAGTTTGTTTGTTTTTTAATATTTTTAAATAGATAAATTAGTAAGAATTTGTAGTATTTTTTAATAGATAGGGTAATTAGAAAATGTTTTTAGTATTATAAAGTTAATTTGGTTAGCTATGTCTTACGATCAAATTAATAACAGCTTTTATGGTGTTAAAATGACTTATGGATATGTCCTTAAATTTGAACCAAATAGGTGTAGGGTATTTCTAAGTCGGTTGCACCGACTGACTGTTTCTTTACTTGTTTTAAATAATAAAAGAAATGGCTAATTTAAAAGAAAAATTAGTTGATTCTAGCTTTCGTGTGAATTTGATTTGTAGGGCTAAAAAATGTGAAGGGAAAATTAATGCGGATATACATCTTTATAATTTTCCAACCAACAAAAATTTGTTTGATAAATGGTGTCACAATTTACAAATTAACTTAAATTTTAGTAAAGTAAACAAAATTTGTACACGTCATTTTGATAAAAATTTTGTTGGAAAGAAAAAGCTTTTAAAAGGCGCTATTCCGACATATTTTTTAGGCCACAAAGAAAATATAGATTTGTTTTTACCAATAAATTCGGAAGACAGGGTTAAAAGAACCATTAGAAAAAAATGTAGTGTTCCTTTTTGTCAAAAGTCTGGAGGTAGTAATCGTTTATTTAACGTTCCTCTTGATAATGAAATTAGAAAAAAGTGGTTAGATATTTTAAATTTAAACAATAATTCTTCAAAGCATTTATACGTTTGTGAAAATCACTTTCAAACACAAAATATTGGGAAAAGAAAACTTCGAAAAAATATTTTTCCAACAAAAAATTTAAATTTACAACCTACTTCTTCTAAAATCGACATACAATGTGTTAATGCGGAAAAAGAAAATAATAGTCTTTCTGAAAATTTAGATATATAATTTTGATTTAGAATCTTCTATTTATACGGTTGAAATACCTAAATATGTATATGATGGTCCCGCATTAACAGAAAGAAATGTTTGCTATCAACAATTAACTTTGGAAGACATTTTAAAATTACCATCTCCTTCAAAAATGCGAAAGCCATCAGAATCTTCAGAAATTTTCTGCTATCAATGCAAAATCAAAGATGAAAACGTAGCTTATTTTAAAAATCAAACAAAATTGTATGCTGAAAAGTGTTTGAACCTGCAAAAAGAAAACGCCACATTAAGGAAAAAATTACAAAACCTTGAACAGAAGCAAGTTAGTATAGAAGCAAGAATAGATGTAATAGATAATATTACTACTAACGCAAAAGAATTTTGTAAAATGTTATTGTCAAGAAAACATAGTTATAATCAGCAGCAAAAAATTTTATCGCAAAATATCAATTTCAGATCTTCATCATTTTATTCATTTTTAAGAGATGATTTAAAATTACATTTGCCAAGCCAATCTTCAATTTATAATTGGTGTTCAATAAAAAATCTTCAGCCTGGATTTAATGAATGTTAACTCTTGAATAACTTAAAAAATCTTGTTAATAAAATGGATACTCAATCAAAACAAGTTGTTTTGTTGATAGATGAAATACATATTCGAAGAGATTTGACATATAATTTATCAAGAGATCTTATTGATGGACTTACGGATTTAGGTGAAACTAAAAGAGGAAGTTCTTTTGCAAACCAAATATGTGTGATAATGCTGCGGGGTCTGTTTTCTAATTGGAAATATGTCTTAAGTTATTTTGTAACACAAAAAGGCCTCTCCGCAGAAAAACTAAAGGATATTATAGAAGAAAATTTGCAGAAATGTTTTGAAATGGATTTAAAAGTAAGATGTATTGTTTGTGATCAAGGACCTAATAACAGAAAGTATTATAAATTACTGGGTATTACAGAAGATAAGCCGCACATGTCATTCAATGGAAATAAAATATTTTGTGTATTTGATACACCTCATCTAATAAAGTCCATGAGAAACACTCTTTTGGCATGCGACATTACATCAGAAGATGGTATTATAAGTTGGGAAGTCATTTCAGAAGTATACAAATTAGATGAAAAAAATAAATCAATTAAAATGTGCCCAAAGCTAACGAAAAGACATATGGATCCATCACCTTTTGGCAAAATGAACGTACCTTTGGCAGTTCAAACTTTAAGCAGGAGTGTAGGTGCTGCAATCGAGACTTGTTTGGTTAATAATTTCTTTTCAGCGAAAGCTAAAGCAAATGCAAAGGCTACGAGCAACTTTGTTTATATAATAAATAACACTTTTGATATTTTAAATTCTAGAAATTTGAGAGAAAAACACTCTTTCAAACAGCCTTTGAAAAAAGATGATGCAAAAACTCAATATCTTAATAATGTAATAATATATTTAAAATCATTGAAGCTTCCTTCCGGAAAAAAGAATTTTTGCATTTCAGGATTGGTTCTTACAATAAATGGTATACAAGGTTTATGCGAGGAACTTTTCTCTTGTAAACTTCTAACTACGAATTTTCTACTGACGTCAAGAATAAATCAGGACCCACTTGAAAATATGTTTGCAAGAGTACGTTCAAAAGGTGGAAATAATAGAAACCTTTCTGTGTCCGAATTCAATTGGATTATTGCACGAATAATGTGTATAGTGACATTTATGCATAGTAACAAAAATTGTGAAAACGATACAGATATTATGCTAGATTGGGAATCTGCACTTGATAATCATATTGACATTGATTCTAATGATCAGGAAAAGGAAATATCAGTAGAAGTTGAGGAATCTCTAAAACAATTCATTAATGACGAAAATGACACCAACGACATAAATACATTAGAAGCTGATCCAGCAAAACGATATTTTTTCGGTTATGGAATTTTTAAAATATTGTCCAAAAAAATTAATTGTTCCAAATGTTCCGAATTAATGATCAAAGCTGATTCTTCCTTAAATTTAGCATCCGAGCAGTTATTAAAATTCAAAAACTTTGACTCAACAACAGAGAAGGTTTTTCTTAAAGCACCTACTGATGAATTTTTTGAAATTTGCAATTTACATTATAATATATTTAAACATTTTTTTGATAATTATTTACATTTCAATAATTTAAAGAAACAAATAATTGACTCATGTATTTCTAAAACAAATGAACTTTATCCCTACTGGTTTCAAACAGAAGACGAATGTTTTAATCATCGAAAAATTTTTTTAGATTTCCTTATTTTAGTTTTAATAAGAAAAAACTGCTGCTGGGTAACAAAAAACTCAACTCAACTGTTAAGCAGAAGTTCTACAACACATCCCCGTTTAATAATTCTACAACAATAAAATATTAGATGGGTCTTTGAACTTTTTCCGAAAGTTTTTCCTTTTAAACTTTTTCTTGCATGTTCTAGGACTTGCTTCTACCTTGTCCATTTGAAATTATTTTATTTCTTTCTTGTTTGTCTATTCGCTTGTTTATATTTGCCACATTTTTGAACAATTAAAGGACATTTTTTTTTCTTTTGGTAAAAATAAGGTAAGCTCAGAAACAGTATAAAAATATTATAAATTTTAAGACATTTTGATATTATTTTGAAAATATTGTTTTGCACATACATATATGTACTTTAATTAAATTTTATTTTGGAGTTTCGTTTCAGTTACAGAATTTAGCATGAAAATGTGGGATGTTGTATTATTGTTCTGTTGTTGTATTCTTTTTGTTTCGTTAATTTTTTTTTATATATTTTTTTTGTTAATTTTTTTTTATTAATCAATGCATTTTTTTTCTATTGATTTTGTTAAATTTTGAAATTTTGAACTTGTATATGTTATATATATTTTTAATATTATTTTTAATTTTTTGTAAATATTTTGTTTTGTTTGAATTATATTTTTTCATTTATGAATTTTAATTAGGTAGGTACATATTTCTATTTTAATAAATAAAAAAGGGTTTTTTATGCCAATTGGAAAATTAGTTTTATATTTTAGTACGAATACTGTAATTAAAAATTTTCCAGTTGGCTTTTTCCCTTCTGAAATTAACTTTATTCTTAGCTTTTTTTATTTTTTCATATTAATACCTACATATTTCTAGCTTTAATATTTTATGTATTACATATACTTAAAAATATAAAATATCTATTGCACATTTTAAATTTTTCTTTATAAAAATTTTCAATTCAATAAATCAATACCACCCGCCCGCCACCCGTAAAGAAAAATAAAAAAAATTT
The DNA here is from genome assembly GCA_963082915.1 of Dolichopus griseipennis. Lineage (NCBI taxonomy): Eukaryota > Metazoa > Arthropoda > Insecta > Diptera > Dolichopodidae > Dolichopus > Dolichopus griseipennis. The sequence goes on from OY720441.1 coordinate 264,253,426, forward strand.
TAAAATTTTCTAATTAATTTTCTTACTTATAATACAAAAGCTGAGCAAACAGAGAGTCTGGCAAAAGTGTAATGAATAAACCAAGATGATATTAAAAAAATTTTAACAAAAGAGATAATTTTGATAAAGTAAACATTCAACATAAAGAATTAAGTATTTCAACAATTTCAAAAAAATGAATTGATGAATAACCAATGTACTACTGCCAAGTACCTACTACTAATAATAAATCTATAAATCTTATAATCTTATTATTCTAAATAAAGTAATCATATTGTAGCAAAAAAATATTGAAAATTAAGAAAGTTAAATTTAATTTAAATTATTCAATTTTATTTGAACTTAAAAAAAAATATTTTTAACAGCCTTTTTTTAGTTTAATAGCTTTGATAATAATTCATACATAGGTAATAGACACAATGCACACATGCATATACAATTACAATTAATTCTCTTCGTTCCCGCAAACAGCCTGTCCCAAAATGTGATACATGCTTCAAAAACTATACAAAATTCATACATACTACTAGCAAAGTTTTTAACATAAACACATATGCACGCACATAATATATAATATATATAAGTGAATATAATCATATATATATAATAATCTTTGTATTCTGGTATTACTGAAGTTGTATAATAAATTTTTGAATTAGTATAAGAGTTTTTATAAGAGTATAACCGTTTTTGGTATTTGTCTTTGATATTTAGTATACCAGTTTCTGATCTCGCTTTCTTAATAGAAATAAAAAAATTGCTCGTTTTTAATTTTTGTGTATCTTTGTGTATATTAAGAGTCTTTGGTTCTATCTTAATTTTAAGTTACTATTTTTAATAATTTCGATTAGAAGCTTTTAAAACTTAAGAGGGTCTAAGAGGGATACTGAACCACCACTCCAATTGATCCCAAATTAGGGGAACATGCAAGGGATAGTAAAGAACACCCTTGTGCCAAATTTGAAGCTGCTACATTTTTTTAAGTTGTTATCTTTATTAATATTAAAGATATGCTTTAAGGTCTTCGGAAATGTATGGCTGGTCCCCGACCCACTACTCCAATGGGGCCCAAATTTCAAAGACATTAAGGAAATAGGAAGGAACACCCTGATACAAAATTTAGAGGTTCTATCTTCTTTGGTTTCGAAATTATGCTCGTTTGCCCTAAATTCGATCAAAAAGTTCTAGGTTCCGAACCCATGGTCCAATCTCGAACTTACGCAATTTCCGAAATAGTTTCATTACTAGTAACCTACAGCACAAATTTGATGAAGAAAGCGTCATTAGTTGTTGAGTTATTGTGATTTTTTATTATGATCGTTAGTCCTTCGATCGATTAAAAGGTCCAGAATCCGAACCAATTGGCCGTTTTCGCCCATTTGCAATCCCCGCCGTTCTTTCAGTCCTAGTAACCTACAGTCAAAATTTCATCAACATAGCTCCATTATTTTTTGAGTTATCGTGCCTAGGGACGGACGGACGGACAGACATGGCTATATCGACTCAGGAAGTCACGCTGATCACAAATATATATACTTTTCCATATCTAGCTCGCTTCCTTTAGGTGGTTACAAACACCATACCAAAGTTAATATACCCTTTTACCTGTTCTATAGGTGTAGGGTATAAAAATATGAAGGAATTTTCAGGAGAAATGGAGGAATATGAATCGTGGAAGGACGATGTTGGTAAAATTTTAAAAGTTTATAATAATATCAAGGAAACAACGAATTATTACGGAATTTTAACAGTCATAAGAAGGAAAATAGTGGGTAAAGCAAACATCTCTTTAAAGTCTGACAAAGAACCTCTAAATTGGGAAAGTATTATAAAATGTTTAGATATGTATTATTCAGATAATAGGGATTTAGATGTATTGGTAAATCAGATGACTAGAAGGAGACAAGGGAAAAAATCAATTCAAGATTTTTATCAGGATGTTCAACATCATCTATCATTAATACTGGATAAACTATCAAGCATGAATTACTGCAAACAAGCCATGATCGCAGACTATAGGAATAAATCTTTAGAAACTTTTACGAAGGGATTAAATGGAGACTTACCAAAGTTACTTGGAAGTCGTGGACCAGTGGATTTGATACATCCAAATCCAAATATGTTTAAAAACTGAGAGTATGGGTTGTCAAAATACAGATCTGATACAACAATCATTTAATGGAAATCCGCAACAATTTCGATAAATTAAAATGGAACCCAGTACATCTAAACAATTTCAATATAGGAATAATTATAACAGGCATTATAATAATAAACAATACTACAATTCTAATCATAATAACAACTTCAATAAACCATTTTTTAGGAACATGCAATATAAAAATGCATTTCCACAAAATAGTTTGACAACAAATAGGATGCAGCAAATTCAATATGTAGAGCCAACCAAGGAAAACGAAGATAAAATTAAAGAACTGCGTTGCAATAAATGCACACATAATATCAAAAATACAGAACAAGATAATACCGGTTCTTTTTTAGATTAAATTCTTCCTCGCTTCCCAATATTGAGCACACAGCGGGGAATGGCGAAATATTAAAATTCTTAATAGATACGGGCTCAAATAAAAATTACATTAATTCAAAATTTATAAAAAATCCAATTCCAAATAATCAAATATTTTATGCAAATACAGTAGGAGGAAAAGTGGAAATAACACATCATGCTTTAATAAATTTTTTTTGGACAAAATTCAAAACAATTGAAATTTTTTATATTAACAAAAAACATGACATTCTATGAAATAATTGGCAATTACAGTTTAAAGGAATTAAATGCGGTTATTCACGTAAATGGAAATTACCTTAACTTGGGTTGTAATATAAATATTCCGCTAAAACAGTATATTTCAGAAAACGTTAATAGTATATTTATAAGAACAGGTCATTTAAACCAGAAACAAAAAGAAAAAATTAAAATTTTAGTAAGGAAACATGTGAATTTATTCTCTGAACCCAACGAAAAACTAACTTATACAACTGTAGTGAAAGGAGAAATTAGAACAATTACGGATGAACCAGTATATACTAAATCGTACCCATATCCAATGTGCTTGAAGGACGAAATAGAAAGACAAATAGAAGAACTTTTATATAATGGAATAATTAGACCATCTAGATCCGCTTACAATTCTCCAGTTTGGATCGTACAGAAAAAAGAAGACGCATCAGGGAATAGGAAATTTAGAATGGTGATAGATTAGAGGAAACTAAATACTATTCAAATCCAGATAAATACCCAATTCCAGAAGTAAATGAAGTATTGGCTAATCTAGGACAAAATAATATTTTTTAAGTTATCGATTTAAAAAGTGGATTTCATCAATTACCATTAAAAGAATCTGATATTGAGAAAACGGCTTTCTCAGTAAACAATGGGACATATGAATTTACAAGGTTACCATTTGGACTCAAGAATTGCAATATTTCAAAGGACTTTAGATGATATTTTGAGGGAACACATAGGAAAAATATGTTATGTCCATATTGATGATGGAATTATATTTGGCAAAAATGAAGAACATCATTTTAAGAATTTAGAAATAATTTTTAATACTTCGGAAAAGGCCAATATGAAAATTCAGCTGGACAAATGCGAATTTTTAAAAGATGAGGTGGAATTTCTCGGCTTTGTTGTTTCTTCAAAAGGTATCAAAACTAACAGGAAACAAATACCAGCAGTTTATGATATACCAATACCAAAAACATTAAAGGATTTCAGATCGTTTTTAGGAATGTCAGGTTATTGTAGGAGATTCATTCACGATTATGCAAAAATTACAAAGCCCTTAACATCGCTTTTAAGGGGGAGAAAGGACGTGTATCAAAGAATAAATCAACAAAGGTTCAAGTTAACTTAAATAGAGAAGCTATTGAAGCTTTTGAAAAAATAAAGAATTGCTTAATATCAGAAGAAGTATTATTAGTACATCCTGATTTTTCAAAAGCATATGAATTAACAACAGACGCATCAGATTATGCAATTGGTGTAGTATTATCACAAGAAAAAGGCCAATAATGTTTTTGTCACGAACACTCACAAAAACGGAAGAGCATATGCTACTAATGAAAAAGAAATGTTAGCTATTGTATGGGCTCTTACATCTTTGCGAAATTTTTTGTATGGATCAAGAAAAGTAATAATTTACACTGATCATCAGCGTCTAACTTTTGCTCTTAGTACAAAAAATAGCAACGCAAAAATGAAAAGATGGAAATCAATAGTAGAAGAATATAATTATGTACTAAAATATAAACCAGTTACAACTAATTCAGCAGCAGACGCATTATCAAGGTTAATTCCTGATATCGAAATTTTTAGCACAACTATGATTATAGTACACGTAGAACAATTTTTAATAATAGTCTTATACAGTCGGTTGAAACACCAATTAATGTATTTAAAAATCGAATCATACTAACAGTGAATGAAAATGAAGATTACCAGTTTTCAAATTTATTTAAAAATTACAGTAGACATAAATTTATTAGAAAAGATTTTACAGAAGTAGACTTGATTTATATATTAAAGAAATTTTTAAATTCAAATATCATAAATGGTACATGAATGCATTAAGCAAAAGTTTGGAAAGTTTGCGGACAACATTTCGAAAGGTATAAAATTAGGATTACAAATATTTCAAGATATTTTAGATGGAACCAAACAAGATGAAATAATAGCGCAAGTTCATCGTAGGGCTCATAGAAACGCAAAGAAAAATAAAAAACAGATTTTAGAGCAATATTATTTTCCTAAACTTACAAGAAAATTAAAGGAATTCGTAAACAGATGTTCAATATGCAAAGAAAATAAATATGATAGACATCCAAATATCCAGATAATTGAAAGTACCCCATTCCGAAATATGCTGAAAATATAATTCACATCGACATATTTTCGACTGAGTCTAAATTAGCTCTGACGGCTTTAGATAAATTAACAAAATTCGCTCAGGTTAGGATCATCAAAAGTAGATCAATTGAAGATGTATGGTTGGCTTTAAGAGACATACTTTTCTATTACGGCAAACCAGAATGGGTTATTATTGATAATGAAAAATCATTAAATTCTGCTTCTATCAAATCCATGATGGAAGATGAATTAAATATCAAAATTTATACAACACCACCTTATAAAAGCTAAGTAAATGGACAGGTTGAAAGATTTCATTCGACTTTAACAGAAATAATGCGCTGTCTCAAGGCAGATGGAACAAACCGGAATTTTGAAGATTTAATGATAAAGGCAGTTAACGAGTATAATTATACTTTTCATTCTACAACAGGAAACAGGCATATTGAATTATTTTTTGGCCGAACTATAAATATGACTCCAGAAGAATTTGAACTAGAAATAACAATGTAGAAAAAATAAAAATTAAAGGATTAAGGATTTAGAATCTCACAATAAGGGAAGAAAAATCATAAAACATTATAAAGTAGGAGAAGTAGTATTTGTAAAATATAATAAAATATTAGGATCTAAACTCACACATAGATATGTTAAGGAAATAGTTAAGGAAGACAGGAATACAACCATTTTAACAAAATCTAATAATGCTTAATCTCGTCATGTTTGGGAAAAGTTCAAATTTTGGATTATACAAACTCACAAATAATTACTATTAATACTGGGAAAGCAAAAATAGAAGAAGATAAATTAAAAATAATTCACATCATTGAAATTGGAAACATACACAAAATATTAGACGATACTAAAAGCATCATATCACAAAGTATTGCTAAAGCACATACCTTATATAATTATTTGGATCATAAAAGTCAACAAATTCAAGAACTGATAGATGAATTTCAGACAAGGCGAAAATAAGATCGATTAATTCGTTTGGAACAGCATGGAAATGAAGCGCTGGACCTCAATAGAAAATAATAACGAACAAGTAATTATTAATAAAATTCACACTGATAGGATAAATGAAATAACTAACAAAATTTTAAAAAATATGAAAAATAAAAGTACTATTGATAATGTACTTCAAATTCAATATAAATTAAAATTAATTAAAGAAGAAGTAATAAACATTAAATATTCTGTCCACTGGGCAAAAATAGGTGTAATTAATTCTATTTTACTTTTTAAACTTGAAATTGAATCTAAAACTAATATATTAGATAAAGAAAATATACCATATTCAACGCCAGAAGAAGCGTTAAATTTTTCAAATATAAAAATTATTAGTAATGGTACTTGCTTATTTTACATTATTGAAATACCAATGACTAGATTTGAAATTTTTTAACAAATATTAATAAAACCTGTAAAACGAAAAAATATTGTAACAAAAGTTAGTTTTAATAAAATTTTAATCAATCAAGAAAAAATATTTGGAATTTTAAATGAATGTAAAAATATTAATTCAATAATTATTTGTAATAAAGAAAATTTAGTAAATTTAGAGAATTCAACTTGTATACCAAATTTGATAAAGGGTGAAAACTCAATGTGCAATATTACTAATAATCAGCATATTCCAACAATCGAAGAGGTAACATCAGGCACAGTATTACTTAATCAATACGAGGGACAAATTAAAATTGACGGTAACAAACAAAATATTAATGGAACATTTTAGTTGATATTTAATAACTCCAAATAAGAGTTTATAACCAAATATTTAGATCAGCAGAGGTTATCAAAGTAAAACCACTACCAGCCATTCTAAAAACGAATTCAACTATTGGTAAAGTACACGAGCATTTGTCTTTGGAATTATTGAAGGAAATAAATATCAATAGTACCAAAGCAATTAAACTAATTGTTGAAGCTAGGCAAAAAGATAAATATATTAATTTCAGTCTTACTACCATTATAATAGTAGTATTGTTAGCACTTTTATTAATTACCAAACGCACAATCAAGTTAATTATCAACAATGAAGGAAGACAAACATCAGAAAATGCAAATTCAAATACAGTTAAACATATTGATCAAAATCAGACTTCAGTCATATTCGAATTAAAACCTACTGAAACGTCGAATGAAGACATTCGAATTTAAAAGAGGAGGAGTTAACGACACTAATTTTAAATTTATTCAACAAAATTTCAAAGTAATACAATGTTTCTATGTAATGCTGTACATTGAGTAATAAATAACTAATAATAAATATTTAAAACCGACTTAGAAATACCCTACACCTATTTGGCTCAAATTTAATGGGAAGTCCTTAAGTCTTTTTAAAACAATCAAAGCTGTTATTAGTTTGGTCGTAAAACATAGCTAACCAAATTAACTTTATAATACTAAAAACATTTTCGAATTAGACTATTTTTAAAAAAAATATTACCAATTCTTACTGATTTATTGATTTAAAAATATAAAAAAACAAAAAAACTTGAATTAAATGAAAATATATTTATTTCAATTCAATTACAAAATTTAAAAAATTTGAATTATTAAATTTTGTGATAAAAAGCTAATATATTTAACAATTAAAATTTTTCAAAATTGCAATTATTTTAAATTGTAAATTTATGTACCTATTAGAAAAGCTTAAAAACGCAAAATATGAAATAAATGTATTTCTAAAATATAATTACAAATTTACACTTTTCATATAATTCATTTAAATATAACAATAAATTTTACATTAATGCAGCAAGTACCTTTGAATATAGCTAAGGTACTGTACACAATGTCTTAATTATACATCACCTATGCTAATAATTATAAAATATTTATTTATATTATAGAATATTTTTAAATCGATAAATTAGTAAGAATTTGTAATATTTTTGAGTAGATAAAATAATTAGAAAATGTTTTTAGTATTATAAAGTTAATTTGGTTAGCTATGTTTTACGACCAAACTAATAACAGTTTTGATTGTTTTAAAATGACTTATGGACTTCGCATTAAATTTGAACCAAATAGGTGTAGGGTATTTCTAAGTCGGTTGCACCGACTGATTGTTTCTTTACTTGTTTTTTATAATAAAAATTATCAGAATTGTAATATAATATAATTTTATTTATCAAGTTCAATGTTTTAAAATTTTTTAATTATTGTTAATGAATGAAATACTATGGACATAAATAAATACAAAATACTACCAATTAAATATTATAAGTCACTATTTTTTTATTTTTTTATTTTGTACTACTTTAATGACCATTTGGGTTAAAATTTGTAAATATTGATTTTTGTTATATAAATATTTCTTTTGATTTATAATTCTTTAATTTTTATTTTCAAAACTTCAGAATGAGGAAATGCATTTTTAAACTAATTAACTAAATAAATAATTAAATTGAGATTACCATTTTGAGGTTTTGTGAATAGGGAAGTAAAGATAAGCAAAATATAGTAAAATTGAATATTATAAATAAATGTAACTCTGTAAGAAAATTGTAATTCTTAAATCAGAAGTCTAATAATAAAGACACGATTTTTTAAATTAAAAACAAATCTTTTTATTTTTTAATATTTTTATTAAAAAAGGAAACAGATTACCCGTGAAACCTTATCTTGTATATATATATAGTTATGTTCAATTAAAACGTTCTCTTGAATGGATTTTAAAAGACTGATTTTTATTTTCACATTCAAAACTTATTTTACTTAAAACTAGTATAATTTGCAAACTGTACTTTTTACATAAAGTGCTTAGCAAGCGCGTTCTGTGATATTCATAAAAAAAAATACTTATGCATTAAACACTGTGATATATTGTGAACAATAATATTAGTTTATGTATTGAAATGCTGCGTTAGCAAAAGTAAGTTATTTTAAAAGATTATGTTAAGCTAATTTCGTGAGAAAGGAAATTAGCTTGGATAATTTAAATGGAAAGAAAGAATTTATAATTTGTAGTGTAGGAGGTTAAAGTTATATTCCGTATATAACTCCTCCACACCTAGATTTTTCCGTCCCGGAAAAATTATTAAGTGTTGCGTTCTCTATCATAGGTGTATCGCAAACTTTTTGTGCAATAGTATTAACTTTATTTCTTTCACGATATTTTAAAAGTATTATAAGCATTATAATGATAAGCATTATTACAAATGTCACAGAGCTTAGCGAGTATTGAAATATTTTGTTCTTAAAATCTATGTATGTAATAGTTTTTCTATTTTCTATATTTTCTAAATTTACATTTTCCAGAGTTAAATTATTTATTATTTTATTTATTTTTAGGTTCAACATTGGTAACATAATTTTGTTTTGATACATTTTAATTTTATTTATAAATATTACATCATTAATTGTTACATCACAATTTATAAATTTTATTAAATTATGTTTTTCAATTATAACATCTTCTTTTTGACAATTTTGTGATAATTTACTTTGTTCAATGTTTTTTGTGATTAACAAGCCCGAATCTATTTCTTCAATAGACGGTTTATTGTTAATTTTAAAGTTACATGTATTGTTTTTATTAAATAAATTTGAAATACAGTTATTTTTATGTGATTTTAATTCTTTTTTTTCAACAATTTGCTTTTCAAATGTAAATATTACTTTTTTTTCAGATACTATAATATTTTCATTACTTATATCTAGTTCTTGTTTTACTTGATTTGGAAATGGAATTACAATAGCACTAAAATATTTTTCAACAGTGAATTTTGGAATTAGAATTGCTAAAATAATTTTTCTTTCTTTTAAAATTACGCTACTTTTAATAAATGGAAAAGTTTCCGTTGTTATATTGAAATCTTGGATTTCGTTAGGCGAAAGAATGTCATGTGCTAGTACGTTCAGTTTACTAAGCAATATTATGTCTTTGATTCCGTCGATTTCTTTGTTTATATGTGCTATGTTTACGTATATTTGTAATACGTATTTTGAATCATCTTGTATCGTTTTGTTTGTTTCAGTAATGATTTTAGATAAATATTTTTGAATCTGTTGTTGTTGATTATTAATTTGCGTTTTTATGTTATTTATTGAGGTTATTAATTTTTGGTTTATGGTTATTTGTTTGTTAGATTGTTCTGTTAATTGTTGTGTATTTTGTTTTAAGTTATCCATGTAGTCAGAAATCTGTTTTGCGTCTTCTGCGTCCATTGTACCAGCGATAAATTTTAATCCCGAGCCTAATACATTTAGCAGGCCCCTTTTATTTCTATGGATGGGGGGAATAATGGTTTCAAAATTTTGTTTCAAATGCTCTAATTCTTTAACAAGTAGTAAAGAGTTAGGATTTGTTTCTCGTAAATTTAACGAATCAATATTTGTTTCAATCGTATTAATTAGATTTTGGTATTGATCTAGGTCTACAATGTGTAGTATTTTCGAATAGCTGTCTACGAGTTGTATTTCGTTTAGTTTTAAGATTGTATTACCGTTGTCTCCGAATAACGGTGTGACTTCTATTTCCTGTGCACGATTTACTTCTAGGTTCAGCAGCATAATTAGTTTAATTATGGCTAAGATTTTAGACTCCATTCCTAAAAAGAGTAAACGTTTGGTAATTAATTTTAAAAAATTTTACAAATATTTTGTATTTCTTTTTGTATTTTTGTCAATTATGTAGTCATTAATTTTTTCATAATTTGTTAGTTTCTTATATTTTGGAGTGCATTTTGCTATGTTTCTATTTTTTACAATATTTTCACTTAAATTAGGAGTGTGTTGCCTAGCTTTATTAACTTTTCCATTATGGGTTAATTTTTGAATTAAAATTTTATTTTTTAGTTTTTCTATATCGGTTTTGTCTAAATTTTTTGTTAAAAAATCGATAGGTTTTAATTTTGTTGTTGAGTGTATAGAATTATTATAGTAATTTATTATTTTAAAAAGATTGTTGTCTAAAGTATCGTTAGTGCGTTCGACATTCATGATTCTCAAGTGTTCGTTCAAAGTTCCATGTAGTCTTTCTATGTCACTATTGCCAGTTTTTAAAGCGGCAGTTGTTTGGTGGAATTCGATACCGTTTTCTTTCAAAAACTCTTCAACGGCATTGTGGATAATGCATCTATCTCCGTCTGATACTAACTTTTTCATTTTACCTAAGTATCTTATTCTTTCTTTAATGCCTTCTAAAACGCTAATCCAATTTCTATCATTTAATTTATGCAATGTAGCATATTTAGAGAATTTGTCAATAGTTGTTAGGTACATTTGGTTTCTTTCTGGAAACCAAATATCCATATGCACTATGTCGTTAAATTGAGCTGGCATAGGGCTCAATTGGAAATGAATTTTTGCAGGATGTCTATCGTGCTTAGCAAGACTGCAAGTTTCACAATTATTTATGAATTTAGTTATTTCTTTGCGAAGATTTGGATAAAAATATTTTTGTGTCAGTTCTAAGAAGACTTCGTTAATACCTCTATGGTTATTTTTTAAGTGCTCATTTTTGATAATTGTAATTAATTCATTTTTGTCTAAAACGTTTATAAGATTTCGAGATGTTTTTAAAATTCTCAAATTTTTATTTGTAGCAAAGTTTCTAGAATAAAGCTCTTGAAATTTTAGGAATAATTTTGTATTTTCACAGTAAACACAGATCATCTGGTAGAATTCTTTGCATTAGCTGTAATAAATTGCTATTTTGTGCTATATGCACTGTATTTTGTATTTTTTTATGCACGATTTTTAAAGAAACTTTTTCTTTATTTCCTTCTTTTAGGAATATTTGGTTTTTAAATAGATTTATAGGTTTTTCCGTGATATATATAAGATCACTAGAATCTTCTTGAGCGCTATGAATCGTGGCGCCAGTTGATATAACATCTTCGTTATTACAATTTAGCCCATAATTCAAACTGTTTATCTCATTAGAAGGTTGGTTTAAATTTTCGTTTAAAAGAGGTTGTATTACTTCATCGTAATTTGTTTCCTCTTGATTTTCGTTTATTTCGTTGTTATATTGTTCGTAATTTTTTTATACCCTACACCTATAGAATAGGTAAAGGGGTATATTAACTTTGGTATGGTGTTTGTAACCACCTAAAGGAAGCGAGCTAGATATGGAAAAGTATATATATTTGTGATCAGCGTGACCGCCTTAGTCGATATAGCCATGTCCGTCCGTCCGTCCGTAGGCACGATAACTCAAAAAATAATGGAGCTATCTTGATGAAATTTTAACTGTAGGTTACTAGGACTGAAAGTACGGCGGGGATTGCATATGGGCGAAATCGGCCCATGGGTTCGGATTCTGGACCTTTTAATCGGTTTCAGGGCTAACGAACAAATATAAAAAATCACCATAACTCAACAACTAATGACGCTATCTTCATCAAATTTGTGCTGTAGGTTACTAGTAATGAAACTACTTCGGGAATTGCGTAAGGTCGGGATTGGACCATGGGTTCGGAACCTAGAACTTTTTGATCGAATTTAGGCCAAACGAGCATAATTCCGAAACCAACGAAGATAGAACCTCCAAATTTAGTATCAGGGTGTCCCTTCCTATTTCCTAAGTGTCTTGTGAATTTGGGTCCCATTGGAGTAGTGGGTCGGGGACCAGCCACACATTTCCGAAGACCTTAAAGCATATCTTTAAAATTAATAAAGATAACAACTTGAAAAAATGTAGAAGCTTCCAATTTGTCACAAGGGTGTTCTTTACTATCTCTTGCGTGTTCCCCTAATTTGGGATCAATTGGAGTGGTGGTTCTGTACCCCTCTCAGACCTCCCAAGTTTTAAAGGCTTATAATCGAAATTACTAGAAATAGTTACTTAAAATTAGGATAGACCGTTCAAATTGTGTACAAGGGTTAACTAGTACTATAAGTACAGCGCGGACTATATAAGGGCGAAATCAGCCCAACGGTTCGGATTCCGGACCTTTTAATCGATGTCAGGGCTAAGGAACATATATGAAAAATCACTATAACTCAACAACTAATGAGGCTATCTTCATGAAATTTGTGCTGTAGGTTATTGGCAGCGAAACTACGGCGGTGATTACGTACGGTGAGGATTGGACAATGGGTTCGGAACTTAGAACTTTTTGATCGAATTTAGGCCAAACGAGCATAATTCCGAAACCAATGAAGATAGAACCTCCAAATTTGGTATCAGGGTGTCCCTTCCTATTTCGTAAGTGTCTTTGAAATTTGGGCCCCATTGGAGTAGTGGATCGGGTACCAGCCACTCAGTTCTTAGGCCTTTAAAGCATATTTTCGAAATTAATAAAGATAGTAACTTGAAACAAATGTAGAAGCTTCCAATTTGCCACAAGGGTGTTCTTTACTATTTCTTGCATGCCCCCCTAATTTGGGATCAATTGGAGTGGTGGTTCAGAACCTCTCTTATATCCCCCAATGTGTAAAAGCTTATCATCGAAATTAATAAAACTTGTAACTTAAAATTAAGATAGAGCGTTCCAATTGTGTACAAGGGCTAACTAGTATTGAAAGTATGACGGGACTGCATATGGGCGAAATCGTACCATAATTTCGGGTCCTGGAACCCTTGAAAAGTTCAAGGACTAACAAACATATATCTTACAAACACCATAACTCAAAAAATAATGCCGGTATTTTGATGAAATTTAACAGTATGTTACTAGTAATGAAAGTACCATGGGAATTGGTTGTGGTCGAGTTTAATTTCGAAGTCAAAGAATATATTTCCTATGTCCTATGTGTCTCCGAAATCTAGACTTAATTGTAGTGGTTCAGCTATGTTCAATGGTACTTGCTGCATTTATGTAAAATTTATTTTTATATTTAAATGAATTATATGAAAAGGTGTAAACTTTTAATTGTATTTTAGAAATACATTTATTGCATATTTTGCGTTTATAAGCTTTTCTATTAGGTATATAAACCAACCATTTAAAATAATTGCAATTTTTAAAAATTTGTATTATTAAATATATTATGCTTTGATTATCTTTTTATCACAAAATTTAATAATTAGAATTTTTTCATTTTGTAATTGAATTGGAATAAATATATTTTCATTTATTTCAAGTTTGTTTGTTTTTTAATATTTTTAAATAGATAAATTAGTAAGAATTTGTAGTATTTTTTAATAGATAGGGAATTAGAAAATGTTTTTAGTATTATACAGTTAATTTGGTTAGCTATGTCTTACGATCAAATTAATAACAGCTTCTATGGTGTTAAAATGACTTATGGATATGTCCTTAAATTTGAACCAAATAGGTGTAGGGTATTTCTAAGTCGGTTGCACCGACTGACTGTTTCTTTACTTGTTCAACATTAATGCGGGACAAACCGTCCGCTACAACATTTTGTTTACCCTTAAGATACTCTATATCAAAGGTAAACTCATTTAGTTTGATTTTCCACCTCTGAAGCTTACAATTTGGTTCTTTCAAATTGTTGAGCCAGATAAGTGGTCTATGGTCCGTTTTGATAGTAAATTTCCTACCATATAAGTAGGATCGGAATTGCTTAGTAGCCCAAACAATAGCAAGTAGTTCCTTTTCTATTGTTGAGTAATTTTTCTCGTGCTTATTTAAAGTACGCGAAATAAATGAAATTGGATGATTATTTTGACTTAACACGGCACCTAGTGCAAAGTCAGATGCATCCGTTGTTAAAAGAAAATTTTTACTAAAGTGAGGATATTTTAGAATGGGATCTGATGTGATCAAACGTTTTAATGTTTCAAAACCTTTAGAATATTCTTTATCCTTTAAATTAATTTTTGCTCCCTTTTTTAAATATTTTGTTAATGGATGCGCTACTTTAGCATAATCACGTATAAATTTTCTGTAATAGCCTGTGATGCCGAGAAAACTCTTTATTTCCCTTTGCGTCGTAGGCAATGAAATTTTTAAAATTGAATCTATTTTTTTTGGGTTGGGTTTAACACCTTCTTTCGTTACGATGTGTCCCAAAAATTCGGTTTCCCGATTTAAAAATGAACATTTGTCTAACTGTATTTTTAGATTTTCCTTCGATAAGGTTTGAAATATTTTTTGCAAAGAGTCCAAATGTTCTTGCAAAGATGAAGAGAAAATAAGGATATCATCCATATAAACTATACAAATTTTGTTTATGTATTTTTCCAACACTTGATTCATTAGTCTTTGGAATGTGGAGGGTGCATTCTTTAACCCGAATGGCATCCTCATAAATTCATAATGTCCCGTAGATGTTGAAAACGCGGTTTCCTTTCTGTCTTTCGGGTCCACTTCTATCTGGTGGAACCCTTTGGCAAGGTCTAAGGTGGTAAAATAATTTGCTTTTCCTAATTTATCAAAAATGTCTTCCAAATTAGGTACTGGGAATTTGTCATCGACGGTTATATTGTTTAATTTTCTATAGTCGATAACAATTCTCCATTTTTGCTTTCCACTGTTGTCAAGTTTTTTAGGGACAACCCAAATTGGGGAATTGTATGGGGAATTTGAGTGTTGAATGATGTTATCTTTCAACATCTCATCTATTTATCTGTTGACTTCGTCCTTATGAATTTCTGGGTATCTGTATAGTTTGGTATATATAGGTATTTCGTTTTGAGTATTTATTGAGTGCTTAATTTTGTTAGTAAATGAAAGATTGTCGTTTTCTTTATAGAAAACATTTTTATTATTCAGTATAATTTTCCTAAATGAATTTTGCTCTTCTTTATTTAAATGTGATATATTTATGTGGTCAAGAACGTTAAAATTATTAACTTCGTTTGAAAATAGTTCAATAGGATTATCTTGGAAACTTTTGGCAAGATAATTTTCCTCATCTCTTGTCAAAAAGAAAGGAAGAATCGCGTTGTTAGTTTTTATAGTTCGATTTTTATAGTCGATAATAGCATTTAGAGGATCAAGAATATTGTTTCCGATTAAACCGTCAAAAATTTTGTGAAAATTTATTTCTAGAAATTCAACTGAAAAGTTTTCTTTAAAGATTTCAAAAAGTGGAAACTTATATTTGGTATTTGTTTGTACTTTGTGTTTTAAAGTTTTAAGTTCTTGGACATTAGAATTAATTTTATATTTAGGATGACACAAATTTGGATTTATTATGCTGAATTCAGCACCTGTGTCAATAATAAATCTCAATATTTTTAAAGGAGTATTGATAATAATATAGGGCATTTGTTTTAGTCAGGCGATCGTCCAGCTTTGGTTGGATGCGATATCCATTTCGTTAGAGCTATTATTATTTCTGGGCGCTCTAGTTTGAATTGTTCTATTAGTTGCAATATCCATTGCATTAGAACTGTTAATATTTCTCGATATTCTAGATTGGTTTGTTCTAGTGTCATTATAAAAGGTTTGGTTATTTGAATTGTTCTTATGAAAGTTGCCTGAGTGTTGATAATTTTTTCTATTAGAATTTAAGTTTGTTTGGTTTGAATTTGAATAGTTTCGTTTTGATGTGAAATTTTTTTTATTATAATATTTTTTGTTGAAATTATTATTATAGTTTAAATTTGGTTTGGAGTTCTCCGCACGGAGGTTTTGATAATTACCTTCTTTTATTATTTCGTATGCCTCGTCTAAGGTCTTGGGTCTCCTACTGTATATAATACTACGTGCAGGTTCAGGTAAATTAGTTTCAAATATTTTTAAAGCTATTCTTTTATTGCTTTCTACATTTTCACTGTTTAAATTTTTATTTAAGAGATAATAGTTGTTTAATCTACAGAGGTAATTATTAATTTCTTCATAAAATTTTTCAATATTTTTTGTGACACGACATAATCTCATTTCGTCTAAGAGTGTCTCAGCTGATAACTTTTCACCATGATTTGTTATCAAAATTTGTTTTATTTGGTCTCAAGTATTAGGATTTCCATTTTTCCTTAATGATGGTATGAGCACATCTACTCGTTCAATAAACTCAGTCAAGTCGTTTGTATTTTTTCCCGTGAAGGGTGAAATTTTGCTCACAACTTCGAGCATAATTTTAAATTTGTCTATTTCCATATTTCTCAATCAAGTAAAACTTACTTAAATAAAATAAAATAGTAGTAGCAAATAAATTTGACAAATCAAAAAAAAATAGGTCTTAGCAAATAAGTAATTAAAATTTTTTTCTTTCTTTTTTTTTTAATAAGTAAATTAATTTTCTTACTTTATTGGTAGATAAATACGTAATTAAAAGAAATTTTATTTTATAAGTAGATCAAATTTTTCACTTTAATGTTAAATAAATAAGTAATTAAAAGAAATTTAATTTTTTTTTTTATAAGTAGATCAATTTTTTCACTTTAATGTTAAATAAATAAGTAATTAAAAGAAATTTAATTTTTTTTTTTTTTTTTTTATAAGTAGATCAATTTTTTCTCACTTTAATTTAATGTTAAATAACTAAGTGATTAAGTAAATAAATCAGTATACAAATTAGTAAATAAATTTAAGAAATTTCCTTAGAATAAATAAATTACTTCGGTTCACAAAATTTTTTCGTACTATATAAAAATTTTATTAAATATTAAAAATGATTGACTAACCAGATGATGTTGCCATGGTTGATTGATGTTAGATTTTTGTTGCGTTACTATTGCTGCTTTGGTTGCCTTTGTTGGTTTACAGTTGTTGGTTATTTGTTTTTGTTGCCCTTGTTGGTTTACTGTTGTTGGTTATTTTTTTTTATTGCCCTTGTTGGTTTACTGTTGTTGGTTATTTTTTTTTGTTGCCCTTGTTGGTTTACTGTTGTTGGTTATTTTTTTTTGTTGCCCTTGTTTTTATTTTATGTTTTGGTTTTTCGTAGTTAAATTGTTAAGTTTATGTTATTTGTATTTGTTTTTCAAAATTTCAAATAAAAATCAAATTAATTAATTTACAATTTTGTAAATTTAATTTTGGATCTCATATATAAATTAAATAATTAAATCCGTTAATAAATAGTAAAGTGTAGTTTAATGTTCAACAATTAACAAAAATAAATTTTTATTTAAAAATCTTATATGATAAAAAGTGTAATATTTTTTTTCTTTTTTTTATTTTTTTTCTACTTGTTTTTAATTGTAATTTGTTATCCAAATCCAAATTTGAAAAAATTATCTTATAATTTTTTTTTAATTTAAAAACTTTAGTAGTTATTATTTTCACTGTTTTGTTACTGTTTTTTTTTTTTTTTTTTATTAAATTTTTTTTTAAAACTATTTATGCCAAATGTTTATTTCAAAATATAAAATTGGCTTGAGGTTCGAACGGTCAGCTAAATCTTTTTCACTCGACCGTTAACGACTGCGCCAGTTATGTTCAATTAAAACGTTCTCTTGAATGGATTTTAAAAGACTGATTTTTATTTTCACATTCAAAACTTATTTTACTTAAAACTAGTATAATTTGCAAACTGTACTTTTTACATAAAGTGCTTAGCAAGCGCGTTCTGTGATATTCATAAAAAAAAATACTTATGCATTAAACACTGTGATATATTGTGAACAATAATATTAGTTTATGTATTGAAATGCTGCGTTAGCAAAAGTAAGTTATTTTAAAAGATTATAGTTAAGCTAATTTCGTGAGAAAGGAAATTAGCTTGTATAATTTAAATGGAAAGAAAGAATTTATAATTTGTAGTGTAGGAGGTTAAAGTTATATTCCGTATATAACTATATATATAAGTTATGTAAATATACTTGTTAAAGTTATAATATTAATTACATTATTATTATATTAATACAATTATTAATTCTGTAAGACGCTGTCAAGCAATATGGTATTACGCTTTAGTAAGCACTTCAAATTTTTAACAAATAATTTGATGTTAGAGCTCTGTTTAAGATCATTTGGCAGCTTGCTGTAGATTCTTATAGCTGAGGATAGTCCGCTGCTGTGGAATAACTCCGTTCTAGATCTTGTTTGATTTAAATAGTTCAGGCTTCTGGTGTTATAGTTATGTGATATAAATGTATTATTATTTTACTAGGACCTTTGTAACAAACCTCAAGCTTAATAACTGTTTTCAAGTTTTTCAAATTCAATAACAACATTACCACCGGCGTTAGACCCTCTTTTGCCGGCTGTTGTTAAGGTTACACTCAAATCTTTAGAAGATAATAATAATAGCAGTTAAGTTTTAGCCGGGCTCAGGGATAGTAGAATTTTTGAAAATGTTAGACTTTATCTATAATAAGTCGAATGAAGTATGTATAGGTGGAAAAACTAATACATCACTGAAAATTGCAATTCAACAAGAAGGATTGCCAACTGATGTTAATGAGTTGCGTGATATTTTTATAAGATATCATGACACATTTGGAATTTCTGTCGAAAATGCCTTGAATGATCTTAAGTCATATGCTTCTCATAGTTCGTCAAATAGAATTAATTATCTCCAAAGGGTAAGGGAAAATCATAATAAGTACTTTCGTCCACTCCCAAGTGAAAGAAAATCTAGTTAACATTACTTTTCTCCATTAATTTAGTTAGTCCTTGCAACACCAAATTGTCTATATATTACCAAAACGTAAGAGGTCTACGCACCAAAACGAAAACGGTTCTCTCTAATTCTACGCTTTTAGACTTTGATATATTTATTTTAACTGAAACTTGATCTACTTTTTCAATTAACAATTTAGAACTTTTTTCTTCATCTTTTAATGTTTTTAGAAAGGATAGATATGGTTCCCTTTCTTTGGATAATACTTCTAAAGGTGGAGGAGTATTAATCGCAATAAAAAATTCACTTTGTTCTTCTGAATTGACATGCTCTCAAACTGAATTAATTGAAAATACTGATATTATGGCCATTAAAGTTGAATTGCAGTCCAATAATTTATTTATCATTAATTGTTATATTCCTCCAGCTTCTAATCTTGAACTTTATTCTAAATATTTATCAGTAATTAAGTCTTATATTAGCAAAATCAACGCAAATGATGATATCATCCTATGTGGTGATTTTAATTTACCTAACATCAGTTGGATTACTCATGATGAAGCGCCTACATACCACAAGAACTTAACAGTAATATCGAGTGCTAAGTAATTGATTCTTTAAACACCTTTAACCTTCAAAAAGTATCTTCGATTTTCAATTATAGAGGTATTCAATTGGATCTCATTTTCACTACGAACTGGAACTATTAGGTTATTCTTGACTGCTCTATTGAATTAGTTAAAATTGATCCTTATCACCCCCCCCTATTTGTTTTTTCTTTTATTCTTTATCCCCTGCGAAAGCTGAATCTACTTTACCACATCGTATTAATTTTGTAAAAGCCAATTTTTATGATATTAATAACTTTTTGAATTCTCGTAATTTTTCATTTATTTCTTCTTCTAATTTAAATGATACAGTTTATACCTTCTATGGAATTTTTTGGTCTTCTATTTCTCAATTTGTTCCTCTTGTAGTTGATACTACGAATGCATCTAGTCCACCCTGGTTTAATAAAAATCTTAAAACATTAAAAAATAAAAAAAATAAAGCTTGGCGTAAATTTCTTACAAGTTACTCGAATTATGATTATAAATTTTTTCTGACTCTATTTAATGAATTTAAATTATTGGCTGATAATCCTTTTTCAAATTATGTTCGTAACATGTAATCGCATATTAAAGCCAATCCAATCGTACACAATTGCGTAATTATGTATTACCTATGGTAATAATTCAATAAAATATAGATATGATATATTAAAAATTAAAAAAAAAAAAAATCTTCGTTTATTATAAATATAAATAAGAACGGAAATAGGAAATAGTGTATAAAATTTGCAGTTTCTATCTTTATTAATTTCGAATATATGCTTTAAGGTCTTGGGAGTAGTGGGGGTGGTACGCTAACCGCTATTCCAATTCATCCAAAATTTCACGAAACAAATAAGAAGAAACACATGTGCCCCAAATATAAGGTTCTTAAATATATCTTCTTTGGTTTCGAAATTATACTCGTTTGGCCTCAATTCGATCAACAGTTTATAGAATGCGAACGCATTGTCCAAACTCGACCAGAGCCAATTCCATGGTACTTTCATTACTAGTAACATAGAATTTAAATTTCATCAAAATAGCGTCATTAGTTTTTGAGTTATGATATTTTTAAGATATATGTTTCTTAGCCCTTGAACTTTTCAAAGGTTCTAGAATCCAAAACCATGGTACGATTTCGCCCATATGCAGTCCCCGTCATATTTTGAATACTAGTTAATCCTTGTACACAATTGAAACGTTCTATCATAAAGAAATTATATACATAGAGAATTCATCTAAAACAAAAAATGTTAGTCATTTTTGTTGATTTGAAATTACCCCATTACGTATTTTGTATATTTCGTAAAAAGATTACGGTATTTTTGGTATACATAGTAAAATCAAATTAAGATTATTTATGTCAATCGATGTAACTAACAAAAATTTAAGTAATTTTAATTTACTTTTTGAAAATTTTGATTATTGGATTAATTTATTATTGGCTGCTTGCCTGTTTAGTTTGATTTCACTTCTTTTAATGGCACCTAACATTGGCGCATTTTTGGATGCTATATTATAGATATGATTTTCCCATCTCAATTTTTCATCAATTATTACACCAAGGTATTTATATGTATCAACTCTTTCGATTTGGACATTGTTTATCAATATTTTCAGATTTATACCAGCTTCATTCCTCATTTTATATGTGATATATTTGTTTTCATCAGCAGTTATTCTTAATTTGTTGCCTTTAAGCCAATTAATATATTTGTACAAATCCTCATTTATTAATCTTTCTAATTCATCACTAGTTTTAGCACTGTAAATGAGCAATGTGTCAACCGCAAATATCTTTTAATCGGCTTGTAAATTAGCTATTGGATGTTATGGATATTAAGCAGATATAAAGTAGGCCCGAGTACTGATCCTTGTGGAACACCTGTATTTATAGTACGCTGGTTTCTCAATACATCATTAACTCTTGTAGTTATTTTCCTATTTTGTAAATAAGATTTAAGAAGATCCAGAGCTGTTCCTCTTATACCGATTTCATAGAGTCTGTTTAACAGGATTTTATGATCGACTGTATCGGGTGCTTTTTTTAAATCGACGAATACTGAACATACATTCAGTGCCCTGCATCTAGTTTGCTTACTATAGAGTTGGCTGATGCTAAGACTGCAGAATCGGTTTCAATATCTTTTTAAAATCCAAATTAGTTATCATCAAAACCTACTACCTTTTGAATAAAATTCTGTATTCTATTATTTATTATTTTTTCAAATATTTTTGCCAACCATCTTGTTAAAATAATAGGCCAGTAATTTGATACATCATAAGTTGATGCTGATTTATATATTGGCACAACCATACTTGATTTTAAACATTCAGGATAAATATCAGTTGTTAACCAATTATTTATTAAATAAGCGAGCTTGTGAGCTATAATGGTTGCCACATGCCTTAGATTTCCAGCTGAACTATATTTTAGCGGCTCAACGATTTTTAATACTTCTATTTCATTTGTTTGTCTTAGAAAAATAGGTCGTTCAGTAATAGTGTTTTTTACTGTGTATTTTTCTGCATCAATAATATTATTCGCCAACTTATTTTCAATTTCAATAAAATACGTGTTAAAAGTATTAGCAATACAGAAATTATCACATATTTTAATGCCATTGTTATTTATTTCATTGATTACTTTTCTGCAATTAGACGATTTTTTCAGTATACAGTTGTTTAGCACTTCCCACATTTTTCTATGATCAGACCCAGCTAAGTAGATTATATTATTAGAATAATTTAGCTTTTCTCTACAGCAAAATACAGAAATTATCACATATTTTAATGCCATTGTTATTTATTTCATTGATTACTTTTCTGCATTTAGACGATTTTTTCAGTAAACAGTTGTTTAGCACTTCCCACATTTTTCAATGATCAGACCCAGCTAAGTAGATTATATTATTAGAATAATTTTGCTTTTCTCTCTTTATTTCCTTCGTGACACTATTTTTTAATATTTTAAATTTGGCTTGAATTTCTTGGGAGTTAGGATTTTTCTTTAAGTTTTTAAATAATTTATTTCTTTTTTGGATGAGGTTTATTATTTCTTTAGTCATCCAGTCATTATTTTTTCTTGTTCTTATTACTTTTTTTTCAGTGGAGTTTTCTTTGGCTAATTGTAATATTTTCATGAGATCAATTACACTATCACAATTATTTGTTGAAAGTAGACTGCTAACTTGAGTTTTGTATTTTTGGATATCGGTAACGATTATTTCCTTATTGCAAATGGGCTCATGTTTTGTTACAACTATATTTATCCTTATTTAAATTGCTTTATTGTCTAAGTTAACAACATCTTCAGGAGAAATTTTAAAATCGTATTTTTAATTTTTTAGATTTGATAAAACATGATCAATAACTTTGCAAGTGTTCTCCGTAACTCTAGTAGAATTTCCAAAACAATTTTGTAAATTTGTAAATTCTAAAAAAAAGTGATCAATATGTACTTTCTTCTTGTACTAGCCTTCTTGAATTATAAAAATTCTGTTAGTAATGACTCCAAAATTATTTGTAAATTTTTTCGCGAATGTTTTTTATTCTAGTTACTCTACTTCAACATTTTCTTTAAACGAAGCAGATTTTTCTCACCTTGAAAATTTTTCGAAAACTGCACTTACTAATATTAATATAGACTCTAACATGGTATTGATAATTCTAATCCTGGAATTGATGGTTTGGATGGTATAACTTATTTTTAAAAAACTGTGCTGGCTCTTTGGCTGGTCCACTTTCCACCATATTTAATAGCTCATTAGCTACCAGGGCTTTCCTATCTATTTGGAACAGTGCTCTTATTAGACCTATTCATAAGAAAGATTATAAAAATGACATTACTAATTATCGGCCGATGGCAAAATTATCCTCGATTCCAAAACTTTTTGAATTAATCGTTTTGGATTCTATTTATGATCACTGCGTCACCTTTTTATCGCCTTATCAACATGGCTTTGTCAAAAATAGGTCAACTGTTACTAATCTTGTTGAGGCAACATCAAATTTTCTTAAAAATATGGAAGATGGCTTTTTAACTGATGTAATTTACACCGACTTTAGTAAAGCATTTGATCTTATTCCTCACAATATTATCATCTTTAAATTAAGAAAATTAAGTTTTCCCTCATACTTTATAAATTGGATTTCCTCATATCTTTCAGATCGTAGCTATTCAATTCTACTTAGATCTATAATTTCGACCCCATTCTTGGCTCTCACTGGGGTTCCTCAGGGTAGTCATCTTGGCCCTTTATTGTTTATTATTACGATATATCACATTACTTCTGTAATTTACAACAGTCACATTACAATAAATGCCGAAGATATGAAGATTTTAAAAAAAATTGAATCATTAGATGATTCGTTAGCTTTACAAGATGATTTATACCGTTTTCATAACTGGTGTTTTAGTAATAACCTTTTCTTAACATAACTAAATGTGCCTTTGTTTCTTTTACACGTCGTTTAAATCCATTATCACATACTTATTCTTTTAATAACCAAACTATTCTATCTAAAGTTTTAATTAAATATTTGGGAATATTTTTGATTGTAAACTCAAAAAATTGTAAACAACCTCATTATACCTATATATTAATAAAGCAAATTCTATGCTGAGTTTTATCAAGCGTTGGGCAAGAGAATTTGAAGATATAAATATAAACACATTATTAACCTTCACCTAACCAAATTTACTTTAAAGAAAGATTTATATTTGCATCGTTGAAATTTTGGGAGTATCTTCAGTTTATTATTTATTTTTGTTTATTTTTCATATTAAATCTATCCTTAAATTTGTTTAATAATTTAGTTTATTGTTAAACCTTTAATTATTATTATAATGAAAATGTTATTGAAATTGTTACTTTTTTAAATGATTTTCAATTGATTTTTTTTTTGTATGATTGTTTAATTTAAATTTAGCATTTGATTAGTATTGTAATATTTATTTTTTTTTTATTATTTCACTTTGTTAGTTTTAAGTAATAATTGTAACGTTTTTGAGTTAAGCATGAGTCAAATAAAATAAAAAATAAAATAAAACTGGACTAGTACCACATAATGATATAATTATAGTTTTGAACTGTGATGACTTCTATGACTTCTAATATTTTATATTGTATATTTTGTTTGACATAAATGGCCTCCTCTATTTAAATAATTTGAATTAAGTTCGAGTAAAGCTGTATACCCAGCAATATTAAAAAATATCTCCTTATCAGAGTATATTGAAGTTTCACCAGTCATAATTATGTCAATAAATTATTTAATTTTTATAAATGATTCCATTTCGATACTATTTTTTCTGAAACTTCTGGCATAAAAATGCACAATATTTAGATTAGAAAGTAAATTGAACATCAAGGTTAACTGATAATAGAATTTTTCCAAGTTTCTCTTGTATTCCTCAAATATTTTCTGTATTTATTATCAAAATGCCTTCTGTAATACGCTAAATCTTGAATAGATTCTCTTCTGGATACTCCTGTATTGTCATGATAAATAAAATGAAGTTGACAAAGTTCTTTGTAGTTTTTTGGCAATCCCTCTTAATGAATTAATATTTTTAAACTAGTCTGAGTGACACCTTCATAGCAAATATCATCCTTGTCATGGAAATATGATAAAAACAGCCTAACATTGTTATAAATTCAGTGGTCTCTTAGTCTTGAAATTTAATAAACATTACTATCAGTATCGATTGCTTTCCTTGGAGTAATGCAAGTTTTATTATATCTTTTGAAACCACGCCACTTTTTTTAATTTTATTTTGATTAGCTACATCAACTATACATTCTTTCGCAGTATTCATATTTTAATGTTTTTCCTTTGTATTCTATTTTCATTTATTTTAATGGATCCCCATCAAACATTTAAATATAGCTCTTAACGACAAAAATATAAATGAGTAAAGCATTATTTCTCAAAAAAAATTAAATTGAAATGGAAGTTGTATTGGTATTCGATGAAGTAGCCATTAGAAGGGACCTGTACTATAACAGTGCACTGTATGAAATTACTGGCTTTTCTGATTATGGTTCCGGCAGCAGAACATATGTGTTATTTATAATTTATATTTAAATACCTAAAGGGTTTTTATGCCGAGTGGCATATGAATTTTGAAAGCTAACTTATATATTTTTATACCCTACACCTATAGAATAGGTAAAGGGGTATATTAACTTTGGTATGGTGTTTGTAACCACCTAAAGGAAGCGAGCTAGATATGGAAAAGTATATATATTTGTGATCAGCGTGACCGCCTGAGTCGATATAGCCATGTCCGTCCGTCCGTCCGTCCGTTGGCACGATAACTCAAAAAATAATGGAGCTATCTTGATGAAATTTTAACTGTACTAGGACTGTACTAGGATTACTAGGACTGAAAGTACGGCGGGGATTGCATATGGGCGAAATCGGCCAATGGGTTCGGATTCTGGACCTTTTAATCGATCGAAGGGCTAACGAACATATATAAAAAATCACGATAACTCAACAACTAATGACGCTATCTTCATCAAATTTGTGCTGTAGGTTACTAGTAATGAAACTACTTCGGGGATTGCGTAAGGTCGGGATTGGACAATGGGTTCGGAACCTAGAACTTTTTGATCGAATTTAGGCCAAACGAGCATAATTCCGAAACCAATGAAGATAGAACCTCCAAATTTGGTATCAGCGTGTCCCTTCCTATTGCGTAAGTGTCTTTGAAATTTGGGCCTCATTGGACTAGTGGTCGGGGACCAGCCACTCAGTTCCGAGGACCTTAAAGCATATTTTCGAAATTAATAAAAATAGTAACTTGAAACAAATGTAGAAGCTTCAAATTTGGTCCAGGGTTTTCTTTACTATTTCTTCCGTGCCCTCCTAATTTGGGATCATTTGGACTGGTGGTTCAGGACCTCTCTTAGACCCCCCAAATGTGTAAAAGCTTATCATCGAAATTAATAAAACTAGTAACTTAAAATTAAGATAGAACGTTCCAATTGTATGCAAGGGTTAACTAGTATTGAAAGTATGACGGGACTGCATATGGACGAAGTCGTACCATGGTTTCGGGTTCTGGAACTCTTGACAAGTTCAAGGACTAAAAAACATATATCTTAAAAACACCATAACTCAAAAAATGATGCCGGTATTTTGATGAAATTTAAACTCTAGGTTACTAGTAATGAAAGTACCATGGGAATTGGTTCTGGTCGAGTTTAATTTCAAAGCCAAAGAATATATTTCCTATGTCCTATGTGTCTTCGAAATCTAGACTCAATTGTAGTGGTTCAGCTATATTCAAAGGTACTTGCTGCATTTATGTAAAATTTATTTGAATATTTAAATGAATTATATAAAAAGTTCTAAATTTGTAATTATATTTTAGAAATACATTTATTGCATATTTTGCGTTTATAAGCTTTTCTATTAGGTATATAAACTAACCATTTAAAATAATTGCAATTTTGAAAAATTTGGATTATTAAATATATTATACTTTGATTATCTTTTTATCACAAAATTTAATAACTAGAATTTTTTCATTTTGTAATTGAATTGGAATAAATATATTTTCATTTATAACAAGTATTTTTGATTTTTAATATTTTTAAATAAATAAATTAGAAAGAATTTGTAATATTTTTTGAGAGATAGTGTAATTAGAAAATGTTTTTAGTATTATAAAGTTAATTTGGTTAGCTATGTCTTACAATCAAATTAATAACAGCTTTTATGGTGTTAAAATGACTTATGGATATGTCCTTAAATTTGAACCAAATAGGTGTGGGGTATTTCTAAGTCGGTTGCACCGACTGACTGTTTCTTTACTTGTCCCATAATATATTTCACCCGGCTTTTTCCTTTTTAGAATTATAAATTAAATAATAAAACAAATTTTCATAAGATAAACAAAAATTTTTAATTAAATTTTTTTAGTAGTTAAAAACAAAAAAATTATAAAAAAATTTTACTTATTTTAAAGTAACGAAAATTTAAAATACATAAGTACATTAGAAGAAAATTTATGGAATTATTTTCTAACAATTTGAAAGATTTGGAATAAGTAAATAATGCAAATAAAAAAATTTAATTAATTTAAATTTTAAACAAATTTCTTTCTTCTTTTGCTATCAATAATATTTTTTTATTTTATAATCAAAATTTACACTGCATAAAAACATGATACAGCGATTTATATGATGTACATCAAAAAAAAAAGAAAAACATAAAAAAAAACAAAAAAGAGAAGAAATATATACAAATGTACACACATCGATACAAATACAAAAAAAAAAATAAAAAAATAAAAATTAAAATAAAAAAAAAAAATAAACTAAAATACGATCTAGTTCATTTTACTAAATAAACAAACTTCTCTAACTTTTTTGTTCTACGTGAATACTCTATGTATATAGTTACTTTATGGTTCTGTCTTAATTTAAAGTTACTATTATTAATTTCGATGATAAGCCTTTAAACCTTGGGAGGTCTAAGAGAATTACCTGAATCACCACTCCAATTGATCATAAATTAAGGGAACATTTAGAAAATAGTAAAAAACATTCTTATGCCAAATTTGAAGCTACTACATTTGCTTGAAGTTACTGTCGTTATTATTTTCGAAGAAATGCTTTAAAGTCTTCGAAACTATGTGGATGGTTCCCGAACCATTACTCCAATTGGTTCCATTTTTTGAGGACACTAAGGGAATAGGATGGGACATCCTGATAGCAAATTTGGAGGTTCTATCTTTTTTGGATTCGGAATCATGCTCTTTTGGCCTAAATTCGATGAAAAAGTTCCAGGATCTGAACCCACGGTCGGATTTCACCTATTTGTAGTCCGCGCCGTTCTTTCAATTCTAGTGAACCCTTGTACACAATTGGAACGTTCTATCTTGATTTTAAGCAACTTTTTTTATTAATTTCAGTGATATTCATTAAGGTCTTCAGAACTGTGTGGATGGTCCCTGACCCACTACTCCAATTGGTCTTAGGACATAGGAAGAGGCATTCTGATACCAAATTTGAAGATTCTATCTTAATTTTTTTCGGAATTATGATTGTTTGGCCTAAATTTGATCAACAACTTCTAGAATCTGAAGCCACAGTCCGATCTCGACCGCACGCAATCCCCGCCATAGTCTCATTACTAGTAACCTACAGTACAAGTTTTTTTTATATGTTCGTTTGCCCTTAGAACGATTAAAAGGGCTAGAATCCGAACCAATAGGCCGAATTCGCACATATGGAATCCCTCCCGTACTTTAAGTACTAGTAATCTACAGTTAAAATTTCATCAAGATAGCTTCATTAGTTTTTGAGTTATCGTGCCTACAGACGGACGGGCGGAGGGATGGACATAGCTATATCGACTCAGGAGGTCTCGCAGATCATATACACTTTTATAAATATATAGCTCGCTTCCTTTAGGTGGTTACGAACACCATACAAAACTTAACATACCGTTTTACTATTTCATAGGTGTAGGGTATAAAAAAAATAAACAAATAAAAAGAACAAAATAAAAATAAATTTTTTAAAATTGAAATAATTAATCAAGGGTACTAAATCATTCAACAGTAAATGCACTACAACGAAAAATCCTGATATGATAAAAAGTTTTAAATATGTAATTTTGTAATTGCATTTTATGAATACATTTTAGAAAATCTGTACTTTATAATATACCTGCAGATTTACCCGGCGTTTAGCGGCAGTGTGAAAATTGTAAAAAAGCAAGTTTCGGCCAATTTTTCGAAGAACTGCTTTGGTTAAAAAGAAAGTCTCATAAAAATATTTATGGAGTTCCGTTAACCCATTGGGGCCCAACAGATTTTTATAGGTTTTTTCATTACTTTGCTCTAAACTAGAAATGGTTAAACTGATTGACTTAAAATTTTGTATATGTGTTGCCCTTTGATAATGGAGTTCACTCTATTAACAGACTTGCAATTTGTTTACCCATGCCGACCCGACGACTGTGCAAAAATTATTTTTGGTAAGATATTACGTCCAATTTTGCGAAATATTGCTTAGTTAAAGTCTCAAAAACAGGTTTGTTGAGTTCAGTTAAACAATTGCGGCACAGCAGCTTTTTGTAGTTTTTTTCGTTACTTTACTCTTAAGCAAAAAAGGTTTGACCAATTGACTTAAAATTTTGTATGCGTACATATACATATATACTTATCATTCCTACAATTATTTAAAAAAAAAAATTTTTGTAAGTAAATTACGTGCGAAACAAAAACTTAAAAAAACAGTTTGCCAAAATGTTTTAACGATTGTTTTAACTTTTTGAATTAATCGTTTTGGATTCTATTTATGATCACTGCGTCACCTTTTTATCGCCTTATCAACATGGCTTTGTCAAAAATAGGTCAACTGTTACTAATCTTGTTGAGGCAACATCAAATTTTCTTAAAAATATGGAAGATGGCTTTTTAACTGATGTAATTTACACCGACTTTAGTAAAGCATTTGATCTTATTCCTCACAATATTATCATCTTTAAATTAAGAAAATTAAGTTTTCCCTCATACTTTATAAATTGGATTTCCTCATATCTTTCAGATCGTAGCTATTCAATTCTACTTAGATCTATAATTTCGACCCCATTCTTGGCTCTCACTGGGGTTCCTCAGGGTAGTCATCTTGGCCCTTTATTGTTTATTATTACGATATATCACATTACTTCTGTAATTTACAACAGTCACATTACAATAAATGCCGAAGATATGAAGATTTTAAAAAAAATTGAATCATTAGATGATTCGTTAGCTTTACAAGATGATTTATACCGTTTTCATAACTGGTGTTTTAGTAATAACCTTTTCTTAACATAACTAAATGTGCCTTTGTTTCTTTTACACGTCGTTTAAATCCATTATCACATACTTATTCTTTTAATAACCAAACTATTCTATCTAAAGTTTTAATTAAATATTTGGGAATATTTTTGATTGTAAACTCAAAAAATTGTAAACAACCTCATTATACCTATATATTAATAAAGCAAATTCTATGCTGAGTTTTATCAAGCGTTGGGCAAGAGAATTTGAAGATATAAATATAAACACATTATTAACCTTCACCTAACCAAATTTACTTTAAAGAAAGATTTATATTTGCATCGTTGAAATTTTGGGAGTATCTTCAGTTTATTATTTATTTTTGTTTATTTTTCATATTAAATCTATCCTTAAATTTGTTTAATAATTTAGTTTATTGTTAAACCTTTAATTATTATTATAATGAAAATGTTATTGAAATTGTTACTTTTTTAAATGATTTTCAATTGATTTTTTTTTTGTATGATTGTTTAATTTAAATTTAGCATTTGATTAGTATTGTAATATTTATTTTTTTTTTATTATTTCACTTTGTTAGTTTTAAGTAATAATTGTAACGTTTTTGAGTTAAGCATGAGTCAAATAAAATAAAAAATAAAATAAAACTGGACTAGTACCACATAATGATATAATTATAGTTTTGAACTGTGATGACTTCTATGACTTCTAATATTTTATATTGTATATTTTGTTTGACATAAATGGCCTCCTCTATTTAAATAATTTGAATTAAGTTCGAGTAAAGCTGTATACCCAGCAATATTAAAAAATATCTCCTTATCAGAGTATATTGAAGTTTCACCAGTCATAATTATGTCAATAAATTATTTAATTTTTATAAATGATTCCATTTCGATACTATTTTTTCTGAAACTTCTGGCATAAAAATGCACAATATTTAGATTAGAAAGTAAATTGAACATCAAGGTTAACTGATAATAGAATTTTTCCAAGTTTCTCTTGTATTCCTCAAATATTTTCTGTATTTATTATCAAAATGCCTTCTGTAATACGCTAAATCTTGAATAGATTCTCTTCTGGATACTCCTGTATTGTCATGATAAATAAAATGAAGTTGACAAAGTTCTTTGTAGTTTTTTGGCAATCCCTCTTAATGAATTAATATTTTTAAACTAGTCTGAGTGACACCTTCATAGCAAATATCATCCTTGTCATGGAAATATGATAAAAACAGCCTAACATTGTTATAAATTCAGTGGTCTCTTAGTCTTGAAATTTAATAAACATTACTATCAGTATCGATTGCTTTCCTTGGAGTAATGCAAGTTTTATTATATCTTTTGAAACCACGCCACTTTTTTTAATTTTATTTTGATTAGCTACATCAACTATACATTCTTTCGCAGTATTCATATTTTAATGTTTTTCCTTTGTATTCTATTTTCATTTATTTTAATGGATCCCCATCAAACATTTAAATATAGCTCTTAACGACAAAAATATAAATGAGTAAAGCATTATTTCTCAAAAAAAATTAAATTGAAATGGAAGTTGTATTGGTATTCGATGAAGTAGCCATTAGAAGGGACCTGTACTATAACAGTGCACTGTATGAAATTACTGGCTTTTCTGATTATGGTTCCGGCAGCAGAACATATGTGTTATTTATAATTTATATTTAAATACCTAAAGGGTTTTAATGCCGAGTGGCATATGAATTTTGAAAGCTAACTTATATATTTTTATACCCTACACCTATAGAATAGGTAAAGGGGTATATTAACTTTGGTATGGTGTTTGTAACCACCTAAAGGAAGCGAGCTAGATATGGAAAAGTATATATATTTGTGATCAGCGGACCGCCTGAGTCGATATAGCCATGTCCGTCCGTCCGTCCGTCCGTTGGCACGATAACTCAAAAAATAATGGAGCTATCTTGATGAAATTTTAACTGTACTAGGACTGTACTAGGATTACTAGGACTGAAAGTACGGCGGGGATTGCATATGGGCGAAATCGGCCAATGGGTTCGGATTCTGGACCTTTTAATCGATCGAAGGGCTAACGAACATATATAAAAAATCACGATAACTCAACAACTAATGACGCTATCTTCATCAAATTTGTGCTGTAGGTTACTAGTAATGAAACTACTTCGGGGATTGCGTAAGGTCGGGATTGGACAATGGGTTCGGAACCTAGAACTTTTTGATCGAATTTAGGCCAAACGAGCATAATTCCGAAACCAATGAAGATAGAACCTCCAAATTTGGTATCAGCGTGTCCCTTCCTATTGCGTAAGTGTCTTTGAAATTTGGGCCTCATTGGACTAGTGGTCGGGGACCAGCCACTCAGTTCCGAGGACCTTAAAGCATATTTTCGAAATTAATAAAAATAGTAACTTGAAACAAATGTAGAAGCTTCAAATTTGGTCCAGGGTTTTCTTTACTATTTCTTCCGTGCCCTCCTAATTTGGGATCATTTGGACTGGTGGTTCAGGACCTCTCTTAGACCCCCCAAATGTGTAAAAGCTTATCATCGAAATTAATAAAACTAGTAACTTAAAATTAAGATAGAACGTTCCAATTGTATGCAAGGGTTAACTAGTATTGAAAGTATGACGGGACTGCATATGGACGAAATCGTACCATGGTTTCGGGTTCTGGAACTCTTGACAAGTTCAAGGACTAAAAAACATATATCTTAAAAACACCATAACTCAAAAAATGATGCCGGTATTTTGATGAAATTTAAACTCTAGGTTACTAGTAATGAAAGTACCATGGGAATTGGTTCTGGTCGAGTTTAATTTCAAAGCCAAAGAATATATTTCCTATGTCCTATGTGTCTTCGAAATCTAGACTCAATTGTAGTGGTTCAGCTATATTCAAAGGTACTTGCTGCATTTATGTAAAATTTATTTGAATATTTAAATGAATTATATAAAAAGTTCTAAATTTGTAATTATATTTTAGAAATACATTTATTGCATATTTTGCGTTTATAAGCTTTTCTATTAGGTATATAAACTAACCATTTAAAATAATTGCAATTTTGAAAAATTTGGATTATTAAATATATTATACTTTGATTATCTTTTTATCACAAAATTTAATAACTAGAATTTTTTCATTTTGTAATTGAATTGGAATAAATATATTTTCATTTATAACAAGTATTTTTGATTTTTAATATTTTTAAATAAATAAATTAGAAAGAATTTGTAATATTTTTTGAGAGATAGTGTAATTAGAAAATGTTTTTAGTATTATAAAGTTAATTTGGTTAGCTATGTCTTACAATCAAATTAATAACAGCTTTTATGGTGTTAAAATGACTTATGGATATGTCCTTAAATTTGAACCAAATAGGTGTGGGGTATTTCTAAGTCGGTTGCACCGACTGACTGTTTCTTTACTTGTCCCATAATATATTTCACCCGGCTTTTTCCTTTTTAGAATTATAAATTAAATAATAAAACAAATTTTCATAAGATAAACAAAAATTTTTAATTAAATTTTTTTAGTAGTTAAAAACAAAAAAATTATAAAAAAATTTTACTTATTTTAAAGTAACGAAAATTTAAAATACATAAGTACATTAGAAGAAAATTTATGGAATTATTTTCTAACAATTTGAAAGATTTGGAATAAGTAAATAATGCAAATAAAAAAATTTAATTAATTTAAATTTTAAACAAATTTCTTTCTTCTTTTGCTATCAATAATATTTTTTTATTTTATAATCAAAATTTACACTGCATAAAAACATGATACAGCGATTTATATGATGTACATCAAAAAAAAAAGAAAAACATAAAAAAAAACAAAAAAGAGAAGAAATATATACAAATGTACACACATCGATACAAATACAAAAAAAAAAATAAAAAAATTAAAATTAAAATAAAAAAAAAAAATAAACTAAAATACGATCTAGTTCATTTTACTAAATAAACAAACTTCTCTAACTTTTTTGTTCTACGTGAATACTCTATGTATATAGTTACTTTATGGTTCTATCTTAATTTAAAGTTACTATTATTAATTTCGATGATAAGCCTTTAAACCTTGGGAGGTCTAAGAGAATTACCTGAATCACCACTCCAATTGATCATAAATTAAGGGAACATTTAGAAAATAGTAAAAAACATTCTTATGCCAAATTTGAAGCTACTACATTTGCTTGAAGTTACTGTCGTTA
The DNA here is from genome assembly GCA_963082915.1 of Dolichopus griseipennis. Classification (NCBI taxonomy): domain Eukaryota; kingdom Metazoa; phylum Arthropoda; class Insecta; order Diptera; family Dolichopodidae; genus Dolichopus; species Dolichopus griseipennis. The sequence continues at coordinate 264,288,287 of OY720441.1, forward strand.
TTATTTTCGAAGAAATGCTTTAAAGTCTTCGAAACTATGTGGATGGTTCCCGAACCATTACTCCAATTGGTTCCATTTTTTGAGGACACTAAGGGAATAGGATGGGACATCCTGATAGCAAATTTGGAGGTTCTATCTTTTTTGGATTCGGAATCATGCTCTTTTGGCCTAAATTCGATGAAAAAGTTCCAGGATCTGAACCCACGGTCGGATTTCACCTATTTGTAGTCCGCGCCGTTCTTTCAATTCTAGTGAACCCTTGTACACAATTGGAACGTTCTATCTTGATTTTAAGCAACTTTTTTTATTAATTTCAGTGATATTCATTAAGGTCTTCAGAACTGTGTGGATGGTCCCTGACCCACTACTCCAATTGGTCTTAGGACATAGGAAGAGGCATTCTGATACCAAATTTGAAGATTCTATCTTAATTTTTTTCGGAATTATGATTGTTTGGCCTAAATTTGATCAACAACTTCTAGAATCTGAAGCCACAGTCCGATCTCGACCGCACGCAATCCCCGCCATAGTCTCATTACTAGTAACCTACAGTACAAGTTTTTTTTATATGTTCGTTTGCCCTTAGAACGATTAAAAGGGCTAGAATCCGAACCAATAGGCCGAATTCGCACATATGGAATCCCTCCCGTACTTTAAGTACTAGTAATCTACAGTTAAAATTTCATCAAGATAGCTTCATTAGTTTTTGAGTTATCGTGCCTACAGACGGACGGGCGGAGGGATGGACATAGCTATATCGACTCAGGAGGTCTCGCAGATCATATACACTTTTATAAATATATAGCTCGCTTCCTTTAGGTGGTTACGAACACCATACAAAACTTAACATACCGTTTTACTATTTCATAGGTGTAGGGTATAAAAAAAATAAACAAATAAAAAGAACAAAATAAAAATAAATTTTTTAAAATTGAAATAATTAATCAAGGGTACTAAATCATTCAACAGTAAATGCACTACAACGAAAAATCCTGATATGATAAAAAGTTTTAAATATGTAATTTTGTAATTGCATTTTATGAATACATTTTAGAAAATCTGTACTTTATAATATACCTGCAGATTTACCCGGCGTTTAGCGGCAGTGTGAAAATTGTAAAAAAGCAAGTTTCGGCCAATTTTTCGAAGAACTGCTTTGGTTAAAAAGAAAGTCTCATAAAAATATTTATGGAGTTCCGTTAACCCATTGGGGCCCAACAGATTTTTATAGGTTTTTTCATTACTTTGCTCTAAACTAGAAATGGTTAAACTGATTGACTTAAAATTTTGTATATGTGTTGCCCTTTGATAATGGAGTTCACTCTATTAACAGACTTGCAATTTGTTTACCCATGCCGACCCGACGACTGTGCAAAAATTATTTTTGGTAAGATATTACGTCCAATTTTGCGAAATATTGCTTAGTTAAAGTCTCAAAAACAGGTTTGTTGAGTTCAGTTAAACAATTGCGGCACAGCAGCTTTTTGTAGTTTTTTTCGTTACTTTACTCTTAAGCAAAAAAGGTTTGACCAATTGACTTAAAATTTTGTATGCGTACATATACATATATACTTATCATTCCTACAATTATTTAAAAAAAAAAATTTTTGTAAGTAAATTACGTGCGAAACAAAAACTTAAAAAAACAGTTTGCCAAAATGTTTTAACGATTATCTCTAATTTTTCTATACGTGGTGCTTCTTGACAATTTGGTGCTCCTTCACGATAGAGTTAAGGATGGTGGGTTTCCGGCGAATATTGGCAACTGAATTAAATATTTTTTTTTTTATTATTTAATAGTTATAAAAAGTTTCAAGTGATATTTAATAAATTTGTTCAAAAATTGCTAGATTTTTTTTTAATTTGATATATAAAAAATTGCTTTATTACGTTTTAAAATTTTGTTCACCATGTGCAATTTGTGTGTTGAGTTTTTTCAATAACATCAACTTAAATTAAAACTCCATTGAGGGGCGGGGAAACATGCACAGGGTAATAGTTAGTCTAATATATAAAGAAGAAAATTTGTTTGTTTGTTTGTCCAAGATTCACGTGAAAACCACTGCTCCGATTGTTACAAAAATTTAAAGGAATAATTCTGAGATCCTGGGGGTTGACATAGGCTAAGTCACATTTTTATAAGTCAACTGCTTGTGGCTCCAGAGCCGTTTGCAGTCTAAAAGAGAGGCTGACACAAATTTTTGTTGACTTCGGTTAACCCGTTTGGGCACGAGGATGCAATGAAGCTTTTTCAATGTTATTGATGTCGAGTCAAAACGGTTTAACCGCTTGACTTGAAATTATGCACAAATGTCCCTCTTAGCAACCGGAATTAGTTGTATTTGGTTGGAATGAATTAATCCATTTCGACCTGGCGGGCTTCAAAAAATTGTGTGTTTCCGATTTCTGTCCAATTTCACAGGTTGATTTTGCAGTCGAAAAGAGAGGCTGACACAAATTTTTGTTGAGTTCGGTTAACCCGTTTGGGCACGAGGGCGCAATGAAGCTTTTTCAATAGTTTTGATGCCGAGTCAAAACGGTTTTACCAATTGACTTGAAATTATGCACAAATGTCCCTCTTAGCAACCGGAATTAGTAGTATAAATTTGGTTAGAATGAATTAATCCATTTCGGCCTGGCGGGCTTCCAAAAAATTGAGTTTTTCCGAATTGTGTCCAATTTTACAGGGTGGTTTCGCAGTCGAAAAGAGAAGCTGTCACAATTTTTTGTTGAGTTCGGTTAACCCGTTTTGGCACGAGGGCGCAATGCAGCTTTTTCAATGTTTTTGACGTCGAGTCAAAACGGTTTTACCAATTGACTTGAAATTATGCACAAATGTCTCTCTTAGCAACCGGAATTAGTTGTATAAATTTGGTTAGAACGAATTAATCCATTTCGGCCTGGCGGGCTTCCAAAAAATTGAGTTTTTCCGATTTGTGTCCAATTTTACAGGGTGGTTTCGCACTCGAAAAGAGAGGCTGACACAAATTTTTGTTGAGTTCGGTTAACCCGTTTTGGCACGACGGTGCAATGAAGCTTTTTCAATGTTTTTGGTGTCGAGTCAAAACGGTTTGACCGCTTGACTTGAAATTATGCACAAATGTCCCTCTTAGCAACCGGAATTAATTGTATAAATTTGGTTGGAATGAATTAATCCATTTCGACCTGGCGGGCTTCAAAAAATTGTGTGTTTCCGATTTGTGTCCAATTTTACAGAATTTGGTTGGAAAATTTTGTACCAGCATTTAAATTATAAAAACCCATAGGGTTAATTTGTTTCTGAACTGTTTACGCGTTTTGAACAAAGATTCAATGCAAATTTTTGGTATTAACGCAAGTTAATCTTTATTCAAAAAGCTCACTTAATTAATAAGACTAATTTTTTTGCTTTCCCTAAATAGCCTCAAATAGTACAAAAGCTAAATGAGATAATATTAATAATAATAAAAATGAAGCTAATAAAGAATCCGAATAATAATATCCTTAAATTTAAAAACATAACATTTTCCTTCTCTACATATTTTTCTAAGTCTTTGTTTTTTATCTACTTTGCAGTTGTTGTTTTTTTAAAAACAGATTTCATTGTAATATTGCAGTTTTCTTCAAATAAAATCTAAAAATCAAAAAATAATTGCGTATATATTATGCTTAAATACATAGTATTTTAGAACAGTTATTTCAAAACCGAAGCCTACATTTCTCTCATAAAATCATAAAAAAACGATGAAGAGCGTGGTAGAACTTGCAGGTAAGTACAAAACAAAATATAAGTTGAAAAGCAGATTTTTAAACCTTTTCTAAACCATCGATACTATTTTATTTAAACATTGGCAATTCAAAAAAACTACTATTGAAATAGTATAATGACATAATGGCAAATTTAGTGTACACTTTTGACCTATAGTCAAACGGATCTATAGTCAATAATATTTATATGTAAACTAACTATTACCGGCGCACGGTGCCCCGCCATTAAATGGAATGTTTATTTAAATTGATGTTACTGAAAAAAGTTAACACAAAAATTACAGATGGTGTACATGTTAATTTTAAAATGTAATAAAGAGATTTTTTTAAAACGCTTTTTTTAGAATTATTCTTGCAATTTTTCAACAAGTTTAGCAAATTTTGACATGAAACTTTTCATAATTATTAAATAATAATAAAAATTAAAATTTTAATTCAGTTAACATTATTCGCCGGAAGCCCACCATTCTCAACACTATCGTCAAGGAGCACCAAATTGTCAAGAAGCACCACGTATAGGAAAATTAGAGATAATCGTTCAAACTGTTTTACAAATTGTTTTTTAAAGTGTTTGTTTCGCAATCGGTTAAAAAAACTCGACAAAACATTTTTTTAAACATTCCCCTAATTCAAAAAAGTCTTACCTACTTTCAAAAATAAGACGTAATTTACTTACAAATTTTTTTTTAACAATCGTCGGGTCGGCTTGGGTTAACAAATTCCATGTCTGTTAAAATCGTGAACTCCATTCTCAAAGATAAACACATATACAAAATTTGAAGTCAATAGGTTAAACCATTTCTAATTTATAGCAAAGTGATGAAAAAACCTATAAAAAGCTGTTGGGCCACAATGGGTTAACGGAACTCCACAAATATTTTTTTGAGGCTTTCTTTTTAACCAAAGAAATACTTGCAAAAATGGGCTGAAACTTGCTTTTTTACAATTTGCACGCTCCTGGGAAACGTCGGGTAAATCTGCTAGTTTACATATAAGTATATTATACCCGTTTGACTATAGGTCAAAAGGGTATACTAAATTTTCCATTATGTCATTATACTATGTTAATAGTAGTTTACTTGAATTGCCAACGTTCAAATAAAATATAGTCGATGGTTTAGAAAAGGTTTGAAAAGGTGATTTTCAGTTTATATTTTGTTTTGTACTTACCTGGAAGTTCACCTACTCCCATCCTCGTTTTTTTAACATTTTATGGGAGGAATGTAGGCTTCGTTTTTGGAAAAAAATGTTTTAAAATACTATGTATTTAAGCATAATATATACGAAACTGAATTTTTTGATTTTTAAATATTATTAGAAAAAAAACTGCAATTTTACACTGAAATCTATTTTTAAAAAACAACAACTGCAAAGTAAATAAAAAACGAAAACCTACGAAAAAATGTAGAGAAGGAAAATGTTGTATTATTTAAATTTATGGATATTATTATTCGGATTCTTTATTAGCTTTATTTTTAATATTATTATCAATAATATCTCATTTAGCTGTTTTACTATTTGAGGAGAGGAAAAAAATTAGTCTTATCAATTAAGTGAGCTTTTAAAATAAAATTGGATACAAATCGGAAACAAATAATTTTTTGGAAGCCCGCCTAACCGAAATGTTTTAATATATTCCAACCTACTTTATGGAACTAATTCCGTTAGTTAACAGGGACATTTGAACAAAATTTAAAGTCAATCGGTCAAACTGTTTCGGCTTGATATATAAAATATTGAAAAAGTTTCCTTGCGCCCAGTGCCTTAATGTGTTAACCGAACAAAACATTAGGTATCGTGCCCAAACGGGTTAATATATGCCAACCAAGGTATCTCACTTAGCTTTTACACTATTTGAGGAGAGCAAAAAAAAATTAGTCTTATTAATTATGTAATGAAATTTATAATGAGTAAACTCATAAAATAAAATAAAAAAAAATAAACAGGTCAAAACCAAATTATCCCATTGGGCTTCAATAATTTGGAAGTCAAACTGCCTAAAGGGTTAATCGAACTCAACAAAAGTTTGTGTCAGCTTGTCTTTGCGACTGCAAAATCACCCTATAAAATTCGACACAAATCGGTATAACAAAATTTTTGGAAGCCCGCCTGGCCGAAATGGGTTATTTTATTCCATCCAAATTTATACAACTAATTCCGGTTGCTAAGAGGAACATTTGTGCAAAATTTCAAGTCAATCGGTCGGACCGTTTTGACTCGACATCAAAAAAAGAAAAAGCTTAAAACGGCTCTGGAGCCCCAACCTGTTGTCTTTTAAAAATGTAACATAGCCTATGTTACCCCCTGGGCTCTCAGAATTATTCCTTTAAAATTTTGTGACAATCGGACTAGTGGTTTTCACGTGAATCCTGGACAAACAAAAAAACAAATTTTCGTCTTTATACAGGGTGTTCCCGACTCGATGGTCTTCCTTCAAATGGGTGATCGGGCATATCGAGGAGAACAAAAAATTGTATGAAAGGGGGGGGGGTCTATTTTCATTAGTTTAGAAGTTATGGGGCCTTAACTATTTTTCAATCATAATTTAGTTTTATTTCGATAAAATTGGAACTAAATAAGATAAAAAAAAAGTAAGTATAGCATTTAAATACTTATTAATGCAGATTTCTTAAGTACTATCAAACATATATTCTAAAGTTTCTCAGTCTGAGGTTATAAGGGCTTAAAGTCCAATATTTTTAACAAAATATCAATTAAATCCCTTTTATCAAGAAAATAACGGTATTAAAATAACAGTGTTTTTAGTTCAAAATATTACCCTTCTCTTTCCCTGCATTTTGAGTATACTAGCACTTTTATAGCTCAAAAACTTTGGAAGTTATAAAGCAAAAACTTTTTTGTGATACCTGAAATTTAACTAAATTTGAATTTCCCTGCATAATTTTTATAATCCAAAAAAAAAAAAAATTCTCGTATCACAAAAAAGTTTTTACTTTATAACTTCCCAAGTTTTTGAGCTATAAAAGTGCTAGTATACTCAAAATGCAGGGAAAGAGAAGGGTAATATTTTGAAGTAAAAAAACTGTTATGTTAATACCGTTATTTTCTTGATAAAAGGGATTTAATTGATATTTTGTTAAAAATATTGGACTTTAAGCCCTTATAACCTCAGACTGAGAAACTTTAGAATATATGTTTGATAGTACTTAAGAAATCTGCATTAATAAGTATTTAAATGCTATACTTACTTTTTTTTTATCTTATTTAGTTCCAATTTTATCGAAATAAAACTAAATTATGATTGAAAAATAGTTAAGGCCCCATAACTTCTAAACTAATGAAAATAGACCCCCCCCTTTCATACAATTTTTTGTTCTCCTCGATATGCCCGATCACCCATTTGAAGGAAGACCATCGAGTCGGGAACACCCTGTATATTAGATTATTGAAAGGTCTTTTTCTTTTAAGCCTTCCTGTAATACGCTGATTATTTATTAACTGAGCAGCTTCAATATTTATGTGAGCTTCTAGAAGAGCTTTGTGCCTTATGGCATATCTATGTATTTCATCGTAGGATGAACCCCAGAGTTGAATGCCATATAACCATATAGGTTTAATTACTTGGTTGTAAATTAACACTTGATCATATTTTGTTAATTTAGACTTATGCACAAGGAGCAGCTAATTTTCTCTTTATTTATTTTCAAGTTCTAGTGTTTTTTTTTAATATGTTCATTCCACCTTAGCTTGACGTCCAGCGTCATTCCTAAGTATTTTGCTGAATTTTCTATTGATACAACCACACCAGAAATTTATGTCCGTGGACATTTAGGAGTTCTTTAAAGATATTTTTCTTTATATTGCATTTTGGTGGACAATATACTGTACCAACATTAAGATCTTGTTTAGTAGATGAAATTTTTATCATAGAAAGTTGGATTTCTTCAGATTCAATTTTGAATTCTTCATTATATTTTATAGTGCCCTTTATTAGAATTGCGCTATTTCCTCTCGGATGATTACTAGGATGAACTGCCTTATAGCTAACTTTCATAACCTAGAATCTTAAATTTTGTGTTTATTGTTAAATGAGTCTCTGATAGCAGACATATATCAATATTGTTAGATATTACTTCTAGTTCATGTTTTTTATTGAGGACACCATTAGGATTCCAAGTTGCAATACGTAATTTTTCTAGATACATTTTATATAATTTTTTTAGGTGTTTCTTCATATTCATTAAGGTTTCTCTTTTCTATTTTAATTAATCTTATGAAGATTTCGTCATGTTTTTAGTAATAGATTTAGTATCATGGGCATCACTTCATTGTCATTGCGTTTAGGTTTCATAACCCTAGTTTCTTTTTCCGTAGTTTTTGTAGTTTTTTCTAAGTTTGCAACACTTCATTCTAATTACGTTTAGGTTTCATAACCTTAATTTGTTTTTCTGTTATATTGCTTTCTTTAATTTTAGTTTTTAATACTTGGAAGTATAAAACTCCACTCGCAACTTTACTGGATATAAATGGTGTAGTTTTTTTCGGTATTTTTGTTTCATTTGATTGTTTGGGTTTACGCATAGTCAATCTTCTTTTCTATAATTCTCTTGCTACCAAACAATCATGATAACTAGCAGGGTGTGCCTCGTTGCAGTTTGCATATATGTTTTGGAAATTTTCTTTTTACTACACTCTGCTGTCATATGATTTCCAGCTCATTTTACACATTTAGCCTGTCTTTGACAAAATGTTTGTGTATGTCGCATCTTTCTAGCATCTTTTATACTGAGAAATGAACTTATTACTCCTTAGAGCCTCAATTTGCAGCCTTATGTGCTGTAAATATTCTATTTTGTATATTTTATTTATTTCCTCTGAATGATCAAAAGATAGCATAATTAGTGGATGCTTCTTTACAATATTTATATTTTTATCTTTAGTTTATTTAATTTCGTTTGTCAAATCTAGTCATTTAAAACCTTTATTAATAAGTTCTTTTTTAATATCTTCTGGCTCACATGATGGGTGAAAATTCCTTACCATATCTTTAATTGGTATAGTTAGTTTATTTTCATATGTTTGCCATTCCAAGCTGGCTTTATTTATAGATTTTGTCAAAACTCTATATTCATTTTCGTTGTCTATATTAATTTTTAACTGGTCATTATTCATCATGTTGACTTAACCATTTATATTTTCTTCTTTTATTATGTTTATAATATGAGAATAGTTTTTTATATTGCTCAAAATTTATTCTCTAACTCAAAGTTTATATTTTTTAGTAACCTTGCCGTTTCCTTTTAATTCTTCCTTTTGGGGTTTAAATAGCGGTTCCAAAGATGTGTTAACATCAGGCGACTTATCCGCTTTTCATTTCTTCGGATTTCTTTTTATATTCAGAATCCAATCAGTTTCTCTGATTAGTTCTTCTTCATCCGTTTCGTATGTCATAACTTTAGTATCTGTGGATACATTTGGCACACAATTTATTTCATTTTTTAATTTTAAATTTTCTGCCTTAAGTTAACAGATTTTCGTTTGTAATTCTTTACAAAAGATTCAACTCATTAATTCTGGAGTTGACTTCCGTATTACTTTCTTGTAATATCGGCCTTTGAATTTTATTATTACTCTCGTGAGTTTTCTTTATATTGCCTTCATCAAACAATATTTTTTCATTATTGCCCTCTTCTGTTTCTTTATTTTTTTCACCTTTGAATTTATTTTTAGGCGGACTTCTTTGAACCTTAGAGCTCATAGCGAAGGGGTTTATTAATTACCTACAGCCGTGGTCTCTGCCGACACTTTGGTAAATATCCCTACCGAATTTTTATTTTTATATGACATTATCTTTTATTTATTTAATGTTTTTTATACCTACAGCCAGAGTTTCTTACTGCCACTCCTCTGGGATTAGTAGCATACCAGGTAGCTGTCCATTCTGGAACAGTCGCTTCTTGATTTTTCTTTGGATTTAAGTGGACTCGTACCATAAGCATACCTTACTGAGAGTATTTCTATTCCCCTACTCTCTCCCGAGTCATCTTCTTATTTTAGAATTAATAAAATAATTAGAAAATGTTTTGAGTACTATAAAGTTATTTGGGTATCTATGTCTTACGATCAAACTAACTAATAAAAGCTTTTATGGTTTTAAAATGACTTATGGGCTTGTCATAAAATTTGAACCAAATAGGTGTAGGGTATTTCTTATTCGGCTGATTGTTTTTTTACTTCTTTTTCTCTGACAAAGTTAGTAAAAGGTTAATGAATATAATAAGTTTTATAAGAATATAAGAGTTTTGAAATATAAATAGCTTTTTTTATTAAAAACAAAAAAATAAAAGAAAATGTGAAAGAGGTAAAGTGGTATGGGGCAAAAAAGTTGCCTGAATTTAGTGACATCTATTGATCTTAAAATATAAAGTTGCCGACTATCCACCTATGGCAACACCAGCATTCATTGGCCACCTATTTATACGAAGTATATATATCTAATATATAAAGAAGAAAATTTGTTTCTTTGTTTGTCCAGGATTCACGTGAAAACCACTGGTCCGACTTTCACAAAATTTTAAAGGAAAATTCTGAGAGCCCGGGGGTGACGTAGGCTATGTCACCTTTTTGAAAGTCAACCGGTTGCGACTCAAGATTCGTTTTTAGCTTTTTCGTTTTTTTTATGTCGAGTCAGAACGGTTTGACCGATTTATTTGAAATTTTGTACAAATGTTCCTCTTAGCAACCGGAATTAGTTTTATAAATTTGGTTGGAATAAATTAACCCATTTCGGCTTAGCGGGCTTCCAAAAATATTTTTTTTTCCGATTTGTGTCCAATTTTACAGGTTGATTTTGCAGTCTAAAAGAGAGGCTGCAAAAAGTTTTAGTTAAGTTCGATTAACCCGTTTTCCACGACGACGCCATGAAGGATTCTATAAATTTTATTTGCTTAAACGATTAAAAGAATTTTATTGAAAATTTTGTATCAGCATTTTAATTTAAAAAACACACAGGGTCAACTTGATTTTGACCTGTTTACGCGTTTTGAACGAAGATTCAATGAAATTTTAAATCTTTTGGTATTAACGCAGGTTAACCTTTATTTTAAAAGCTCACTTAATTAATAAGACATATTTTTTTGCTCTTAAATAGTCTCAAATAGTGCAAAACTTAAATAAGATAATATTAATAATAATAAAAATAAAACTTATAGAGAATCCGAATAATAATATCTTTATATTTAAATAATGTAACATTTTCCTTCTGTAAATTTTTTCGTAAGTTATTGTTATCTTTTTTGCAGTTGTTGTTTTTTAAAAATAGATTTTAGTGTAAAATTGCAGTTCTTCAAATAAAATCTAAAAATCAAAAAATTCAATTTCGTATATATTATGTTTAAAAACATAGTATTTTAAAATAGTTTTTCCAAAAAAGAAGCCTACATTTTTCTAATAAAATCATAAAAAAACAAGTAAAGCAACAGTCAGTCGGTGCAACCGACTTAGAAATACCCTACACCTATTTGGTTCAAATTTAAGGACATATTCATAAGTCATTTTAACACCATAAAAGCTGCTATTAATTTGATCGTAAGACATAGAGAACCAAATTAACTTTATAATACTAAAAACATTTTCTAATTACACTATCTATTAAAAAATATTACAAATTCTTACTAATTTATCTATTTAAAAATATTAAAAAACAAACAAACTTGAAATAAATGAAAATATATTTATTCCAATTCAATTACAAAATGAAAAAATTCTAATTATTGAATTTTGTGATAAAAAGATAATCAAAGCATAATATATTTAATAATCCAAATTTTTAAAAATTGCAATTATTTTAAATGTTTAGTTTATATGACTAATAGAAAAGCTTATAAACGCAAAATATGCAATAAAAGTATTTCTAAAATACAATTACAAATTTACACCTTTTCATATAATCCATTTAAATATAAAAATAAATTTTACATAAATGCAGCAAGTACCTTTGAACATAACTGAACCACTACAATTAAGTCTAAATTTCGGGGACACATAGGAAATAGGAAATATATTCTTTGGCTTCGAAATTAAACTCGACCAGAACCAATTCCCATGGTACTTTCATTCCTAGTAACTTAGTGTTAAATTTCATCAAAATACCGGCATTATTTTTTGAGTTATGGTGTTTTTAAGATATATGTTTGCTAGTCCTTGAACTTTTCAAGGGTTCCAGAAGCCGAAACCATGGTACGATTTCGCCCATATGCAGTCCCGTCATACTTTCAATACTAGTTAACCCTTGTACACAATTGGAACGTTCTAGCTTAATTTTAAGTTAATTGTTTTAATAATTTCGATGATAAGCTTTTACACATTGGGGGGTCTAAGAGAGGTTCTGAACCAAAATTGAAGCTTCTACATTTGTTTCAACTTACTATCTTTATTAATTTCGAAAATATGCTTTAAGGTCCTCGGAACTGAGTGGCTGGTCCCCGACCCACTACTCCAATGGGGCCCAAATTTCAATGACACTTAAGAAATAGGAAGGGACACCCTGATACCAAATTTGGAGGTTCTATTTTTATTGGTTTCGGAATTATGCTCGTTTGGCCTAAATTCAATCAAAAAGTTCTAAGTTCCGAACCCATTGTCCAATCCTCACCGTACGTAATCACCGCAGTAGTTTCATTACCAATACCCTACAGCACAAATTTCATGAAGATAGCCTCATTAGTTGTTGAGTTATAGTGATTTTTTATATATGCTCGTTAGCCCTGACACCGACTAAAAGGTCCGGAATCCGAACCGTTGAGCTGATTTCGCCCTTATATAGTCCGCGCTGTACTATAGTACTAGTTAACCCTTGTACACAATTTGAACTGCCTATCTTAATTTTAAGTAACTATTTTTAGTAATTTCGATTAAAAGCCTTTAAAACTTGGGAGGTCTGAGAGGGGTACAGAACCACCACTCCAACTGATCCCAAATTAGGGGAACACGCAAGAGATATGTATTTATAATAAAAACCAACAGCAAGTGATACAAAAGTGTGATAACAAAGATCAATAGAATAATCTTAGCATAAACGACTAAATATATTGCACAAATTCACTATATATAAATTATAATTAAAAAACAATATACATAAATTCATATTTCCATTAAAAATTTGTATATACAGAACATAACCTCAATTTCACCGGATTGTATGCTGAACTTTTCTTCATTCAAATCAACTTTCAACACACACCAGGAATTCAACCTACTTTGCTTAGAAAAAATTTTCAAATTTTAACACTTAATTTATTTAGAATACCTATTAACTTTAAAGATAATCTATAAAATCACACTAATCTATTATTATTACATTAATCTATTATCTACACATTAAAATATCATTTAAATTTTTCATTTTTTTTTAGACTAGATATGATTTATTTTTTCTAATCTTTGCTTGCTTTTAAATACAAACACTTAATATATTTTTAATTTAATATTTATCTTAACAACTAAATTTAATAATTTATACACTCTTTAATTTTATTTACTTTTAAGTTTTTTCTTTAAATTAACTTCAAAACACAATTTACTTAATTTTAATTTAAATTATATTATTATTGTTTACTTCATTATTGATCGAAAAACGCAATGCAAATATGTTGCCTTTGTACTATAACCTTCTCTTTCTCGTAAACTATTTTTTAATTAAGTTAATTCTCATCTTTTTACTCCATTTAAAATTGCTTTCTTTCATTCTTCAAATGAAAGAAAAAATTATTAAAGAACTATTTTATTAACTGTGGTTGTTGTCTCGGCTATTAGTGGTGGATATAATTTAAATACTACTTGTGTATGATAAGGTATTATAAACTCTCATGTACAATTGGTGTTCTTCTTATATCCAACTCTAACCTAAGACGTTTAACGAATTATGTTTCAATTTTATTTTGTTTTTTAAATATTTTTCTATCTTTCATTTTTCTATTTTTAAAATAAGTAATTTTAATTTTTCTTTTTTTTTCAACAATTAATAACTTATTTTTATCTTTTTTTTTTTTTGTTAAACAAATAAATAATTTCTTTCTTATATAATATATAAATTCAGTTAAATAATTACGTTTCAATTTTAATTTTAAATAATTTTCTATTTTTATATTTCAATAATCTATTTGCAATATTGTAATGTAATATCATGATTGCCAACTTTTCTATTAATTTTTGCAATATTCGAGGTCTCGCATCAAACTTTTGCGCCGTAGAGGCCCACTTATTCTCCCAAAAACCTGCACTGTTAGCATTATGCGAAACCCAAGTTAAAGACGATAATATTAATTTTAATATTAACGGCTATTCTTTGGTTTCACATTTCATACCCCATAGAGGTGTCGCTATATATATTCGTTCTGATGTAACTTTCAACACTCTTCACAACCTAAAAGGCTCCAACCATATTTTTCATTACATATGGATCAAACTCCGTGTTGAAAAGTCTACAATATTTTTCTGTTTCTTATACAGATCACCCCAAGCAAGTGAGTCAGAATCAACTATGGTCATTGAGGAACTATCCGATAACATCAATTCAATCCTGGAACAACACCCGGACGCTGAGGTTGTTATCGCTGGTGACTTCAATGTTCACAACAAGAACTGGCTCCATTACTCCAGTCACAATTCCCCAGAAGGCAGGCAAGTTGAACTATTTTCCAATCTCTTCCAACTTTCTCAACTTGTTAAGAACCCAACGAGGATTCCTGACCAGAATTTCCATAATCAACATCTTTTGGACCTCTTTCTAACCACAAATCCAGAAAAATACACAATTTCTGTTAACTCTCCACTTGGCAACTCCGATCATTGCCTTGTTAAAGCTACATTCCCTACAGGTACAACGGCTAGTACGAGCGTAATCCCGAAAAGAGTAGTCTGGCATTACAACCGGGCTAACTGGGATGGCCTGAACTGTTTTTTAAAAGGCTTCGACTGGTCCATGTACTTTCGCCATAGGAATGTTGACCTTTTTGCTGATGTCATTTGTAAAACTATAATGCTAGGTATGAAATTGTTTATACCTAGATCGTATAAATCAGTGAAACCAAATTCCAAATCATGGTTTAATGACATTTGCAAAAGGGCCATCAAGAACAAAGAGGAAAAGTTCAAGCTTTACAAGGCTAATGATTCGGAGGCATCACGTGGAAGTTATAAAGTGGCTCGAAATGAGTGTAAAAAAATTATCAGTCAACAAAAGTTTCTGCATAACCAGAGGTTGAAGCATAAAATTCTCCACCAACCCAACTGCAATCGTTCTTTTTGGACATTCGCAAAAAGCGTTAAGCAGAACTTTTGTAAATCTTCTTTCCCTCCTTTGATTGATAAAAACGACGACATCATTTCAGATTCGGTTGGTAAAGCTAACCTGTTTGCAAAACTTTTTGCGGCAAATTCCACACTCCCTCCTACAGCTCAACTTCCACCAACAATTCCTGAAGTAGATAGATCCTGTAGATTTGGAAAAATTTACTTCAGGACCCGAGCTGTGATGAAAGTTCTGAAGAATCTGAATGATAAAAAGTCGACTGGTCCTGATGGTATCCCCGCTATGGTTCTAAAAAATACTGCCTTCTCTATTTCGAAACCTCTGCGCAACCTTTTCTATCTATCGTTTTCGATTGGCATCTATCCCAGTCAGTGGAAGGCTGCTCATGTTTCACCAATTCCCAAAAAAGGTGACAAAAGCGACCCCTCAAACTATAGACCTATTGCTATTCTTTCGATAATTTCTAAAGTCATGGAAACAATCATAAACCGGAAGCTCAAGAAATATCTAGATGAAAGAGGTATCTTACATGATCGCCAATACGGTTTTAGATCCAACCGATCTACTGGCGATCTTATGACATACCTCAGCGGTAAACTTAACAGCAGTATCCACTACTCTGGTGAGTGTACTGTTGTTGCTCTGGATATTTCAAAAGCTTTCGATCGAGTATGGCATGCGGCTCTTTTGAAAAAATGCCAAGCTCTAGGTCTGGGTTCAACTCTATGTAAATGGATTGAAGGCTATCTTTCGAATCGTTGCATTCGTGTCTTGGTCGACGGCTACACGTCTGACACATATCAAATAAACGCTGGTGTTCCACAAGGATCCGTCCTTGCACCTACACTCTTTTTGATTTTTATCAACGATCTTCTATCTTCTACCCTCAATCCAATCCACAGTTTCGCCGATGACAGCACTCTGGTGGCATCCTACAATTTTCCGAGAAAGTCAAATGCCACAACCTTTGCAGTTGACACAGCTAGACTGTCTATGACCAATTCGGTTAACGACGATCTAGTTAAAGTCGCTAATTGGGGTTCGAAAAACAGAGTGGAGTTTAATTCTTCCAAAACCCAATGCTGTCAGATAACGCTAAAAAGAAACAATTATAACCCTAGTCTGAGGTTTCTTGGTGAAATCGTGCACCGATCAGAAAACTTAAACATTTTGGGTATGCAGCTTAATCAAAAAATGATGTGGAATGATCATATTTTTGATATAGCTAAAAATGCTGCCAAATGCTTGGGTTTTCTCTTTAGGTGTAAGTCGTATTTCTCTTCAAGGGACCTGTCTAAAATCTATAAAGCTTATATACGACCTAAGATGGAATATAACTCACACATTTGGGCTGGCGCCTCATTAAGTTCCTTAAACTTTCTCGATAGAGTTCAAAAACGCGCCATTCGTCTAATTAATGACCCCAATGTGAGTAATACTATATCTGCACTTGATATACGTCGTAATATTGGAGCTCTTTCTCTTTTTTATAGATATCTTGTAGGTAATGACACTTGTTCAGTTGAAATAAAATCTCTGATGCCTCCTCTCAAACAATTCCAACGTACCACCAGAGGGGCAGCAAACGCGCATTCCTACTATGTGGAACTTCCTAAGCGGTACTCTACTGGTTATAGTAATTCGTTTGTTGTTAGAACTGCAAAAATGTGGAATCTATTACCATCTTCTGTATTTCCAAAAGTTGGCAATTTTGATATTTATAATTTGCCCAAATTTAAGAAGAATCTTAACGGATTCTTCACGAATTTACCAGTTAACTCCCCGTTGTCCTCATTTTTTCCATCCCTATCCTATTCCATTCAATCACAACTACGTTAAGTACATAGGATCATATTCCTAGTTTGTGGTTTTTGAATAAAAAAAAAAAAAAAAAAAAAAAAAAAAAAAAAAAATAGTAAAGAACACCCTTGTGGCAAATTGGAAGCTTCTACATTTTTTTAAGTTGTTATCTTTATTAATTTTAAAGATATGCTTTAAGGTCTTCGGAAATGTGTGGCTGGTCCCCGACCCACTACTCCAATGGGGCCCAAATTCACAAGACACTTAGGAAATAGGAAGGGACATCCTGATACCAAATTTGGAGGTTCTATCTTCATTGGGTTCGGAATTATGCTCGTTTGGCCTAAATTCGATCAAAAAGTTCTAGGTTCCGAACCCATGGTCCAATCCCGACCTTACGCAATTCCCGAAGTAGTTTCATTACTAGTAACCAACAGCACAAATTTAAAGAAGATAGCGTCATTGGTTGTTGAGTTATCGTGATTTTTTATATTTGTTCGTTAGCCCTGAAGCTGATTAAAAGGTCCAGAATCCGAACCCATGGGCCGATTTCGCCCATATGCAATCCCCGCCGTACTTTCAGTCCTAGTAACCTACAGTTAAAATTTCATCAAGATAGTTCCATTATTTTTTGAGTTATCGTGCCTACGGACGGACGGACGGACATGGCTATATCGACTAAGGCGGTCACGCTGATCACAAATATATATACTTTTCCATATCTAGCTCGCTTCCTTTAGATGGTTACAAACACCATACCAAAGTTAATATACCCCTTTACCTATTCTATAGGTGTAGGGTATAACGAGGAAGATCGTAGTAGAACTATCCGGTAAGTACAAAGCACAGTATAAGTTAAAAAGCAGATTTTTAAACCTTTTCTGGACCTTTTAATTGTTCTGAGGGCCAAGGAACATATAAAAGAAAAGGATAACTCAACAAATATTGGCGTTACAATCATGAAGTTTGTGATGTAAGTTACTTGTAATGATAGTATAGCAGGGACTGCGTACAAATGAGTTCGGACCATGGGTTCGGATCCTAAAAGTTTTTTATCGAATTTAGGCCAAATAAGCATAATTCCGAAAATTATGAAGACAAAACCTTCTAATTTGGTATCAGTGTGCCTCTTCCTAAATCCTTAGAGTCCTGGCAATTTAGGGCCAATTGGAGTAGTGGGACAGGGACCATTTACACAGTTTTGAAGACATTAAAACATGTCGTTGAAATTATTAAAAAAATTGCTTAAAATTTAGATACGTTCCAATTGTGTACAAGGGTTTACTAGCATTGAAAGAACGGTTTGGACGGCTTATAGGCGAAATCCGACCATTGGTTTGGATCCTCGAACTTTTTCATCGAATTTAGGCCAAACGAGCATTATTCCGAATTCAAAGAAGTTAGAACCTCCAAATTCGGTATCAGGGTGTCCCTTTCTATTACCTTAGTGTCCTCGAAAATTGGAACCAATTGAAATAGTGGGTGGGAGATCCTCCACATAGTTTCAAAGACACTAAAGCATATTTTCAAAAATAATAAAGATAGTAACTTCAAAAAAATGTAGAAGCTTCAAATTTGGTACAAGGCTGTTCTTTACTATTTCCTATGTTTTCACTTAATGTGATCAATTGGAGTGGTGGTTCAGGCAACTCTCTTAAACCTCTAAAGGTTGAAAAGCTTATCGTCGAAAGTAATAAAAATAGTAACTTAAAATTAATATAGAATATTCCAATTGTGTACAAGTGTTAACTAGTATTGAAAGTATGACTGGGACTGCATATGGACGAAATCGTACCATGGTTTCGGTTTCTGGATCCTTTGAAAAGTTCAAAAGCTAACAAACGTGTATCTTAAAAACACCAAAACTCAGAAACTAATTACGCTATTTTGATGAAATTTATATTCTAGGTTACTAGTAATGAAAGTACCATGGAATTGGTTCTTATCGTTAGATTCTAGAAGTTTTTGATCGAATTTAAGTCAAAATAGTATAATTTCGGAACCAAAGGAGATAGAACATTATACGTGGTGCACATGTGTTTCTTCTTATTTTGTTTTGTGTACGTGAAATTTTGGATGAATTGGAATAGCGGTTTGCGTACCACCCTCACTACTCCCAAGACCTTAAAGCATAATATATTCAAAATTAATAAAGATAATAAAATCGAATTTGATACACTATTTCCGTTCTTATTTAACACTTAATATTTTTAAGAGGCTAAGAGTTTTACTATTAAACATATTATGTATTATATTTTATAAATTAAAAATTAAATATTTTTTTAAGTAAGCCTTAATGGTTTTAACTAACTTTAATTTAAAACCATGAAATTATATAACCTTTTTTATCCAAATTATTACAAATTAATATTTCTTTCGAATAACTTTTAGGTTAATTATATAGAACATTAATAAGTAAGTAAATTAAGAGAATAAATTTAAAAATTATTGAAAATTAAAATAATTAGGCAAAGGTACTAAATCATTCAACAGTAAATGCGCTACAGCTAAAAATCCTGAAAAAGAATTATTGCGGCAAGTGTGTAAAATTTTATTGAATTGGACAAAAGTTTTAAATATGTAATTTTATAATTGCATTTTACGAATCCACTTATCTCAACTTTATTTGTTGTTTAGTATTTTTAAATAGATAAATTAGTAAGAATTGCAAATATTTTTGAATTGATAAAATAATTAAAAAATGTTTCTAGTATTATAAAGTAAATTTGGTTAGCCATGTCTTACGATAAAACTAATAAAAGCTTTTTTGATTTTAAAAAGACTTATGGACTTCCCATTAAATTTAAACCAAATTGGTGTAGGGTATTTCTAAGTCGGTTGCACCGACTGACTTTTTCTTTACTTGCTTAATTTTTTTGTTTGTATATCAATCGATGTGTGTACATTTGTATATATTTTTTCTCGTTTTTGTTTTTTTTATGATTTTTTGTATATCATATCATGTATTTCATGCATATATATATAGTTTGTGTATATTTTGATTATAAAATAAAAAAAATATTGAGAGAAAAGAAGAATGAAATTTCTTTATTTTGCTTTATATTTTTTTTACTTCCATTATTTACTTATTCCAAATCTTTCAAATCGTTAGAAAATAATTACATAAAGTGTTTTCTATATATTTTCCTATGTATTTTAAATTTTCGTTAGTTTAAAATATGTAAAATTTCCTATAATTTTTAGGTTTTAATTACTAAAAAATAAAATTAAAAATTATTGTTTATCGAAGTGAAAATTTGTTTTATTGTTCAATTTAGAATTGCAAAAGGGAAAAAGCCCGGTGAATTATATTATGGAAAAGTGGGTATACAAAAAGCTTTGAAAATTCATATTCCACTCGGCATAAAAAACCCTTTAGGTATGTAAATACACATATGTATTTTGTGATGTCTTTTGTTCTGCCGGAACCATAATCAAAAACAACTAATTTCATCAAGAGCACTGCTATAGCATAAGTCCTTTTTATTGGCCATTTCATCGAATACCAATAGAGCTTCCCTTCCAATTAAATCTTTTTCTGAGAATATAATACCTAACTCATTTATATTTTTGTAGTTAAGATCTATATTTAAATGTTTGATGGGGATCCATCTATTAAGGGAACTAAAATGTTACTCAATTGAAACTGCCTAATAATAATGCTAAATAAAGATAAATCCTGTTATTCTTTTTTTTATTTTTGCCTTAACTTTTTATTTTGATTTTTTAAGTAAATAATTAAAGAAAGCCAACCTTTTATGAACTGTTGAATACTTTTTTAAATAAAAATCTGCATTCTTTTGAAATTTTAAACAATGCCTGCAAAAACAACTTTTTTCGTCTAACGAGACAGTTTAAAATTTTCAAAAAGTACATTCAAATTTCTTACATTTTTGATAGAATAACATTTGGTTCATGAATAGTTATTATTTATTTTCAAAGGTTCTCTGTTTTCTAAAAAAAAAGAAGTCGTCCAAATTGTATAAAGAAATATATATATATAAAATACACAAATAAACATACATATTACATGCATCGATTAACATACAAATAAAAAAAAAACAGCAATAAAAATATTAAATAAAATTTTTTAAAAAGAAATCGTCCAACTTGATTAGGAAATATAAACAATTGTACATACATCGATTAACATACAAACAAAATAAAAAGAAAATCAAATATATAAAGAAGAAAATTTGTTTGTTTGTTTGTTTGTTTGTCCAGGATTCACGTGAAAACCACTGATCCGATTGACACCAAATTTTAGAGGAATAATTTTGGGAGTCCGGGGGGTGACATAGGCTATGTCGCATTTTTATAAGTCGACAGGTTGCGGCTTCAGAGCCGTTTAAAGCTTTTTCGTTTTTTTGATGTCGAGTCGAAACGGTTTGACCGATTCACTTGAAATTTTGCACGAATGTTCTCTTATTACATGGAATTAATGGTATAAAGTTGGTTGGAATAAATTAACTCCTTTCGGCCCGGCGGGCTTCCAAAAAATTTTGTGTTTCCGATTTGTGTCCAATTTTACAGGGTGTTTTGCAGTCGAAAATAAAGTCTGGCACAAATTTTTGTTGAGTTCGGTTAACCCATTTGGGCACGAGGGTGCGAAGAAGCTTTTTCAATGTTTTTAATGTCGAGCCGAAACAGTTTGACCGATTGACTTAAAATTTTGCACAAATGTTCCTCTTAGCAACCGCAATTAGTTGCACAAATTTGGTTGGAATAATTTAACCCATTTCGGCCTGGCGGGCTTCCAAAAAATTTTGTGTTTCCGATTTGTGTCCAATTTTACAAGGTGGTTTCGCAGTCGAAAATAAAGTCTGGCACAAATTTTTGTTGAGTTCGGTTAACCCATTTGGGCACGAGGGTGCGAAGAAGCTTTTTCAATGTTTTTGATGTAGAGTCAAAACGGTTTGACCGATTGACTTGAAATTTTGCACAAATGTTCCTCTTAGCAACCGCATTTAGTTGTATAAATTTGGTTGGAATAAATTAACCCATTTCGGCCTGGCAGACTTTCAAAAAATTTTGTGTTTTCGATTTGTGTCCAATTTTACAGGTTGATTTTGAAGTCTAAAAGGGAGGCTGCAAAAAGTTTTAGTTAAGTTCGATTAACCCATTTTCCACGACGACGCTATGAAGTTTTCTATATATTTTATTTTCTTATACGATTAAAAGTATTTTATTGAAAATTTTGTACCAGCATTTTAATTAAAACCCACAGGGTTAATTTGGTTTTGACCTGTTTGTGCGTTTTGAACAAAGATTCAATGAAATTTTCAGTTTTCTTCAAATGAAATCTAAAAATCAAAAAATTCAATTTGTTATATATAATACTTAAATACATAGTATTTTAAAACAGTTTTTCCAAAAAATAAGCCTACATTTCTTTCATAAAATCAGAAAAAAACGAGGAAGAGCGTTTTACAACTTTCAGGACTAAACAAAATATAAGTTGAAAAGTAAATTTTTAAACCATTTCTAAACCATCGACTATATTTTATTCAAACGTTGGCAATTCAAGAAAATCCCCTTTTGACCTATAGTCATTTTAATTCAGTTAACATTATTCACCGGAAACCTACAATCCTCAAGTATATCGTCAAGGAGCACCAAATTGTCAAGAAGCACCATGTATAGAAAAATTAAAGATAATCGTTCAAATTGTTTTGCAAACTGTTTTTTAAAGTTTTTGTTTCGCATTCGATTAAAAGAACTCGACAAACCTTTTTTTTAAGTATTCCCCTAATTCAAAGAAGTTGTACCTACTTTCAAAAATTGGACGTAATTTACTTACAAATTTTTTTTTGAACAATCGTCGGGTCGGCAGGAGTTAACAACTTTCAAGTCTGTTAGTAAATTGAACTTCATTTTCAAAGAAGAACACATATACGAAATTTGAAGTTAATCTGTTAAATCATTTCTAATATATAGCAAAGCAACGAAAAAACCTATAAAAAGCTGTTGTGCCACGATGGGTTAACGGAACTCCACAAATATTTTTTTGTGGCATTTATAGGCAAAGTAGTATTTCCAAAAATTGGCTGAAACTTGCTTTTTTACAATTTGCAAGCTTCCGGGCAACGCCGGTTAAATCTGCTAGTTAAAAATAAAGAAAAGAAATAATCTCAATTTGATTTTATGTACAATGTAAACTAAAAATAAGATCATCTTTTTACGAAATATACCAAATACGATATTGGGTTGATTTCAAATCAACAAAATGGACTAAAATTTTTTGTTCTAGATCAATTCTCTATGTATATGATTTCTTTATGGTACATTTCTTTATGCACATCACTATTATTAGCGTATATTATGGCGAAATAATCCAAGTGAACCAGTCAAAGACTGCAAATTCCTGAAGATCACGTTGGGAACAAAGATTGAACCATATTTGGCAACACTTACATTGCAGAAAATGGCAGTCTAATGCAACAGAACTCACGAACACGAAAGATATTCATATTTAATTAATATCGCCATCATCAGAGAACAACTAAAGAAGACCAATTTTCATATGCTCGATTTTGAGGGGCTGTAGCTCCGTAACGGAGGGGAACTACATAAAAAAGTTCTTCCATAAAATTATTTTTTTTTGCAATACCTACCCGTAGTTAAAATTTCTTCTTTCTATTACAAACAGTTTTAAATTTTGTGTAAACATACGGACAGACGGACGGACGTACAAAGTCCAAATTACGGAAAATCTTTGACACTTGTTGAAACTTTCGTTTTGGAGCTTTCAATTTTGTATACAAGTAGAAAAAAATTATGAAAGGTATTCAAGTTATAGGTGTTTAAAAGAAAATTTTACACCCGTTACAAAGCTACAGCCCCTCAAAGTTCGAAAAAGCCCTATTTTTAAATTATTATAACAAGAGTTCTGATTAATATATTTTCAATCTGAAAACGGTAAAAGATAGCTGGTTTTATAAAATTTATAAATTTTTAAAAGGCAAATGTTTAGGGTTTTCATACGATACTAAAATTTACCATTATGCAAAACTCAATTTTTTCAAAATTTTTGGCCACACATATCTTCTAAACAATTCAAGCAGGGTCTTGAAATTTTGGAAAAGATAGATCATTAAAAATTAGTAGAAGTCGGTTAACAAAATTTTTTTGTCAATATACCGATTTGTGATAATTTTCAAAAATTTTTATTATCCACATCGTCAGTGTCAATGTATGAAAAATTTCATATCTATTGTAAATTTATTCAAATGTCATGTGATAATTTGGTATCGCGAATGTTCAAATCTGTGATATTTATCTGTTTATTTTATCAACCGCTCATTTAAATATGATAAATACTCATAAATAATTTGCTAAAACAAGGTATTTTTACAAACAAATAGTAAGCAAATTATTATTGAATTAAATTTTAATTAATTTAATTTAGACATTTGTTTAAAAAGTTGATTTTTTTTAAAAAAAATTTTAATGTTTGTTAGCTACGATGGACTAAAACTCTTAGGATCGCTGCAAATTTTATAATATTTGGCATACCTCTTTGCCTTATATTAAATCTTAGTCTATCTTCAATACTCTCCAATACATGTTAAAATAAAGAGTTCTTTTAACCGATTGCGAAACGCGAATAATTAAATTCTGGTACAAAATTTTCAATAAAATTCTTTCAACCGTTTAAGCAAATAAAATTTATAGAAAACTTCATGGCGTCGTCATGACAAGCGCGCTAAACGAACTTAACTAAAATTATATCCAGCGTCTCTTTTGGACTGCAAAATCAACCTGTAAAATTTGTGTTAAATTCCAAGTCAATCGGTTAAACCGTTTCGGTTCGACATCGAAAATATTGAAAAAGTTTTATTGCGCTCTCGTGTCCAAACGGGTTAATCGAACTCAACAAAAAGTTTGTGTTAGCCTCTCTTTTCGACTGCAAGGCCACCTTGTAAAATTGGAAACACAAATCGGAAACACATAATATTTTGGAAGCCCGCTAGGCCAAAATGGGTTAATACATTCCAACCAACTTTATGCAACTAATTTTGGTTGCTAAGACGAACATTAGTGCAAAATTTTAGGTCAATCAGTCAAACTGTTTCGGCTCGATATCAAAAACATTGAAAAAGCTTTCTTTGCGCGCTAGTGCCCAAACGGCTTAACCGAACACAACAAAATTTTGTGTCAACAAACCCATATTAATGTTATCTTTGGCATTGGTTTGATTAAGCAATTTTTTCAAAATCGGGATTATATGACGACAAAGATAATCTTGAAATTTATCAAGGTGAATATCAGTTTAAGAATTTCTGATTTCCGATTTAATAAGATTCTTGTCTGAAAAAGCGGATTCTGCCAAATTTGTTGAACCGAAGCAAGCAATTACTTTAAGCGCTGTCTCTGTCAACATCGGGTATTTATCTTTTGTATACTTCCAAATCTTTGTTTGTGATTGTAAATATAAATCATGTTGAATTTTAATTATTTCCATCCTAAGGTCCGTCTGATTGGCATCAAATATATGAGCGATTTGATTCGAGATTCTTCATGTTAACTTTTTTCTGGAAAACATTCAGGAAAAAGCAAGCTATGGCTTCAATCTTTTTAAAATCTTTGAATCTTGTTTTAAAGTTCGTGTTCCACACTTTCAATTTCATTAACTTATAAATATGTGACATAGCCTATGTCACCTCCCACGCTCTCAAAATTATGCCTCTAAAATTTTGTGACAATCGGATCAGTGGTTTTCACTTGAATCCTGGAAAACAAACAAACAAATATTCTTCTTTATATATTAGACTAGGCGAAATATTGCTTGGTCAAAGTTTCAAAAACAGGTTTGTTGAGTTCCATTAACCCATTGCGGCACAGCAGCTTTTTATAGATTTTTTCATTACTCTTAGCAGAAACGGTTTGACCATTTGAATGTAAATTTTGTATCCGTACATGTATATACTTATCATTCCCTACGATTATTCAAAAAAAATATTTTTGTAAGTAAATTACGTCCACTTTTTAAAAGTAGGTAAAACTTCTGTGAATCAGGGGAATGTTTAAAAAAATGTATTGTCGTTTAAAGAACTCGATTGCGAAACAAAAACTTTAAAAAACAGTTTTAACGATTATCTCTAATTTTTCTATACGTTTTTCTTCTGCTTCTTGACAATTTGATGCTCCTTGAATTTTTGTTGTTATTATTTAATAATTATGAAAAGTTTCAAGTGAAATTTGATAAATTTGTTGAAAAATTGCTAGAATAATCCTAAAAAAATCGTTTTAAAAAATTGCTTTGTTACATTTTAAAATTAACATGTACACCATTCTTGTGTTAACTGTTTTCAATAACATCAACTAAAATTAAAACTCCATTGAGAGGTGAAAAGCGTATACTATATCTGTCATTATGTCATATAAGTAAATAGTAGTTTACTTGAATTGCCAGCGTTTGAATAAAATATTGTTGATGGTTTAGAAAAGGTTTAAAAATCAGCTTTTCAACTTATATTTTGTTTTGTACTTACCTGACAGTTCTATTACGCTCTTCCTCGTTATACCCGTGCATACATATATGACATCGGGTATATTAAAATTGCTCCTCCGTTTGTAACGCATCGATCTAGACGAGCTAGATATAGTGTCAAGGGTACGTATCGGCTCAGAATCGAAAAATTAGTCGATCTAGCTATGTGTGTCTGTCCGTCCGTCCGTCCGTGTGTCAGCACGATAACTCAAAAACTAAAAGGGCTAGAGTCTTGAAATTCACACAAAGTCATTTTTAGGCAATTTCTAGGTTCCCTATTGTTATTGGTTAAAATCGGACCAAGGCTTCGAGGAGCTGCCATACACCTTTTTTGCACCAATATGAATTTCTTCAAAACTAATTATACTACGGGGATGAAAATTACACACGGTTAGTTTTATAACGACTCCGGCACTTATATGAAGTTTCAAAATGTTAGGGCCCCATTTTGGGGGGCTGCTATACAAAGTTTTCGATTCAATAACTGTGAATCTAATTAAGTTACAAGGTTAAAATTAGAATTGGGCAGGTAAAGTAAAAGGGCAAGTTACTTGGCAAAGTTGGACATCACTCGGACCATCGGACTTTTGGGGCAATATTTTTTTTTTGTTTTTTTTTGTTGTTTTTTTTTGGTGTTTTTTTTTTTTTTTTTTTAAGCTAAAGTTATGGGACAATGAATGAAAATTTTGTTAATTTTTTTTGAAATTTTTTTTTTTTTTGTTAATTTTTTTTTTTTTTTTTTTTTAAGCTAAAGTTATGGGACAATGAATGAAAATTTTGTTTTTTGTTTTGTGATTTTTTTTTTTTTTTTTTTACGTCAAAATGATGGGGTAATGAGTTAAATGTATAAGGGAAGTAAATTACGGTTTATTTTATACACCATAGTGAGTATGCACGGGTATCTAAAAGTTGACAAGGGCAACTATAATCTTCCTCGTTTGTTTATGATTTTACGAGAGAAATGTAGGCTTCTTTCTTGGAAAAACTGTTTTAAAATATTATGAATTTAAGCCAAATATATACAAAATTGAATTTTTTTGTTTTTTAGATTTTACTTGAAGAAAACTGCAATTTTATACTGAAATCTTTTTTTAAAAAACAACTGCTGCAAAGTAGATAAAAAACAAAGACTTACGAAAAAATGTAGGAAGGAAAAGGTTACGTTATTTAAATTTAAAGATATTATTATTCGGATTCTTTAATACCTTTGTTTCTATTATTATTAATATTATCATTTAGCTTTTGCTTTGACTTTGAGAGCAAAAAAATTAGTCTTATTAATTAAGTGAGCTTTTGGAATAAAGATTAACTTGCGTTAATACCAAACATTTGAAAATTTCATTGAATCTTTGTGCAAAACGCGTAAACAGGTCAAAACCAAATTAACCTTTGTGGGTTTTATAAATTAAAATGCTGATACAAAATTTTCAAAAAAATTCTTTTAATCGTTTAAGCAAATAAAATTTATAGAAATTTCATGGAATCGTCGTGGAAAACGGTTTAATCGAACTTTATCCTCAAACTTTTTGCAGCCTCTTTTTTGGACTGCAAAATCAACCTGCAAAATTGAACACAAATCGGAAACACAATTTTTTTTGGAAGCCCGCCGGGCCGAACTGGGTCAATTTGTTCCAACCAAATTTATGCAACTAATTCCCGTTGCTAAGAGGAACATTTGTGCAAAATTTCATGTCAATCGGTCAAACCGTTTTGACTCGACATCAAAAAAACGAAAAAGCTTAAAACAGCTCTGGAGCCGCAACCTGTTGACTTATAAAAATGTGACATAGCCTATGTCACCCTCGGGCTCACAGAATTATTCTTCTAAAATTTGGTAACAATCGGACCAGTGGTTTTCACGTGAATCCTGGATAAACAAACAAACAAACAAATAAACAAACCATTTTTCTTTCATATTAGATGATCTGGTTGTCTGACTCGTCGGAAAATAAACAATATTAAAAAGTGATTTGATTCGCATTTGGGGTAAAAAAATTAAGTAAAATATTTTCAGTCTTTCTTCACTCGTCACTTTTTTCTTTTTAGCAAAAAAAAAAAAATTGACAAAACCATTACTTTGCACAATTCTCGAGCCTTCGTATTCCCGCTTCCTTTTTTTAGAGTCAAAAATGTAAAATTATGTATGTCTAGATACATGTAAATTGAGATCCTTTGGACATTTCTTTTAAGTAAAACAATAAAATTAAACCTCCTATATCATATTGTTACTTGTGGGATTTTCTTACATAAAGATGCCAAAAAGAATATTACAAATTGTAAACCAAAAATATATTTTTTTTTTTTTTTTTTTTTTAAGCGCTAACTGTTCAACTGTTAGGCTAATAAGCCTGTCTATACCATAGGTACATGTTGGAACAGGGGTTCATATTATATTCGTGTTATTAGAATTGGTTTTATTGAATTCCACATACAATTTAAACATGAGATAGTACTAGGCCTTATAACATGTAGAAACGTCTTAGATTTTCAATATTTACAATTCTATTTTTTGTTTATATTGTAATATTTTATATTTTACTTATATGGTATTCTATATCTGCGAGTTATATTATTTAATTAAATTATTTGTTTATATTTTGCATTTATTTATATTTTTATATTAAAGTATTTTTTATTAAAGATTTATAACTATTAATTATTGATTATGCCATTAATTTGAACCCAATGGCGAATGGTAGCTGAGTCGAGTCGAAAACCAGAAAAGTTTTTTTCACTTTTACTAGAATTCGAACCCGGGCCCTTCCGCATGAAAGGTCGGCACTCAACCACTGTGCCACCCAGCTGTTTAATATGATCCTTTCTATTTCTCTTTTTAAAATGCGCGACTTTAAAAACCTTTATTTTACATACTGCCTTGTTTTTCAGTTCAATATAATTTTTTGCTTTAATTTTGATTACTACTAGTATGTACATACATATTTAATTTCAGTGTACACTAAGAAAGCTTCTAACTTTATATTTTTCTGGTTTTTTTTTCATTATTTTGTTATTATTAAAGCTAGTCGGCTAGAGAAAAAATGGTATAGCTTTTTTATGGACATGACATGAAACATCTGTATAATATATTTATCTATGCTATTAGCCTAATACTAAACAACTAATAATTATTAGAACTAATATATAGGGAGTAATACTTTTTTGTTTCATAAAACTTTTCTGAAACTATAAAATTTTACTAATAAATTATTGCTGCAAAGCATAAATTATTAGTGCAGACTCGTCACTAATAATTATTTAGTTTATATTAAATACACGACTTCTCCTTATTATAAAATAATCTTCATAATCACTTGTACTATCAGAGTTTAACATGATTTTCAAATTTATACTGAATTATGTTTAAGTTGTAACCAAAATAAAATATTGTTGATTAATGTATTGTAACGTATCTATAATTATGAGTAATTTTTTTTTAGATTTTATTATTATTTATTTATTTTTTACAAAATATTTAAGATTATTTACTGAAAAAAAATAAGTTTATTGCATACAATATAAAGTTTGAACCTCCATTATTTAAAAATATCCTAATTTTTAAATGACTAATAATGAGTTTATTGGTCTATCTAAACTAATAAAAATTTACTAATAATTATAGTTTATAAATAATTATTAGTCTAACAGTTTTATGAAACAGAAACGCGAAAATTTTATTACTGCAAAATAAAATTCACTAATAATTAGTAAATTAACTAATAATATTAGATTAATATTTTTATGAAATAGGGCCCAGCTTATAAATTATATCATACATATAAACTTATATCTTATCACTAATGTGAACTAACAATTTTTATATTAGATTTCATTTGAAGAAAACTGCAATTGACATAGTATAATGACAAATTTACCAAATTATATATACCCTTTTGATTATATATAAATATAATAGCAAATTTAGTATACCCTTTTGACCTAAAGTTATTTTAATTCCGTTAACATTATTCGCCGGAAGCCTGCCATCCTCAACTCTATCGTCAAGGAGCACTAAATTGTCAATAAGCACCATGTATAGAAAAATTAGAGATAATCGTTCAAAATGTTTTGCAAACTATTTTTTAAAGTTTTTGTTTCGCAATCGGTTAAAAGAACTCGACAAAACATTTTTTTAAGCATTCCCCTAATTCAAAGAAGTTAATTTACTTAATTTACTTATAAATTTTTTTTTGAACAATCGTCAGGTCGGCAGGGGTTAACAAATTCCAAATCTGTTAGTAAAATGAACTTCATTTTCAAAGAGGAACACATATACAAAATTTGAAGTTAATCGGTTAAATCATTTCTAATATATAGCAAAGGAACGAAAAAACCTGCTGTTGGGCCACAATGGGTTAACGGAACTCCACAAATATTTTTTGTGGCTTGAAACTTGCTTTTTTACAATTTGAAAGCTTCCGGGCAACGCCGGGTAAATCTGCTAGTGTATTATAATTGTTAAATATAATTTTTCGATCTATAACAAAATGTTAATATTTTTTTGTTTTTTTTGGAATGTATTGTTTAAACATATATTACAATAAAAGTAAAAAAAATAAAGTGTTAGAATCAAATCAATTAACTTCCTAATAGTAAAAGTTGAAATTTAAGTTACTAATGGAAGTGATTTAGAATTTTTTGGCCACTCGTTGCGTAAGAAAACATTGACCCTAACACTCGTTACAGATTAAAACTCGATCATTAAATTAAAACAATTGAATAGAAAAAAAATTTAAATTTAAAAGACAGTTTAAATTTATGTATTGTAAAACATTATAAAAATATAAAAAAATCAGTTTAAATAATATAATATCAAAATAGTTTTATATTACAAAAAAATCCGTGAAAAACCTTTTTGTCTTACCGATCAGTTTTCACCAACCTAAAATTATAATTTTTAAAAAAACAATATATGAATCCTTAAAATATTATTTACAAAAACTTATGATTCAAATTCTTGAATCTGATGTTCCAGATAAAAATAACTTTATAAAAAAACGTTTTAAGTCAGAAGCATAATCCAATTCAGTTCGTTCATTACTATCACAGGTGGATTTAATGGTTCAATCTAAGGAAATCGTAGTGTTTCTACCTATAATTTTTTTTCAAAAGGTTTCATATCCGGCCTAAAAGATTTTAAAAATATGTATTTAATCAAATATAAATAATTCCGAATGGTTTTATATTTTTTCTGGCATTTTTATTTTATACTGAACTCTTGCAGATCTATTTGCATTGTATATATGTATATATTATCTATCAATATATCTTAATCTATGAATTTTGAACATGTGATCTTTGGGTCATCTTTGCTTCATATTCAAGTCTTTGTGCTTTCAATTTTAAATTCCACTTATATGCTTTAATTTAGGGTATGTTTTGAAAAAGTTAAATTTCCTTTGTGTTTAATTTTTATATTTTAAAATTTTCGTGTCGAAATCGATATTTTTTTTATATGAAAACTAAGCTGATTAATATTTTCATGTTTCTTGATTTTTAAACTACACATAAAAGAGCAGTATTGCCGTGATGGATTTTTTTTTATTTTTACCATTCATTTATTATTGGTAAAAATAAATTACTATTATTTTACCATATATGGTAAAGCTTTGTACAGAAGTGCCGATTCGTCAATATTGAAAATGTTTTCCGCAGTATATTTGTTTAATAAGTTAGCAAAATTTGCAAAGTCCAATCTTAAAATTTCAATGATGTCTGCCGAATAAAACTTGAAAAAAAAACTTATTAATTTGTGAATAACAAAAACGACTCTATCTGATTATGAATCTTCTAATCATTCTAAGATTACATTAATTTGCTGATTTCCTTTCTATCAAATTTACAATTATCACTGTTTTCAATACCATCAAATTTTATTTATACCTTTCAATTTGCATTCTTCTACTTCAAAATCAAAAAAAAAGCGATATATATTTTGGAGTGACACAATGTAGTAATTAACTATTAACATTGTAATAATTATGTAAATAATTTTAAAATAAACTGTTCTATATGCTTAATACAAAAAGTTCTATTAACTTTACGAAATCAAAATAATGAATGAAAATCAGAGAGAAGCTAATCTATAAAAAATTAAATTATATCTATTGGTCCGTTTACAAGCCGCAGCCATAGATAATATAATTTTCTATGTGTTATTTACGAAATACTCGTTTTGACGTTTTTATGAAATTACCGTTATGGCTATTAAAATCAAGCAAGTAGTTGGCTGCACAGGTTCGAGTAGCTGCCTTACAATTTCTTATGGCGAAATTCGACCGTGGGTTCCATTCTGGAACTTTTCATAGGTTCTGGTCGAGATGGGACAATAAGTTCGGATTCTAAAAGCTTTTGATAGAATTGAGGCAAACGAGTATTATATCGAAACCAAAGAAGATAGGACCTTAAAATTTAAATAAAACCTATAAAAATAAAACTATAAAACATATTATGTATTATATCTTATAAATTAAAAACAAAATGTTTTTTTAGTAAACGATTCAATTTTTTCATATATGAATATATTATATTGGTCTGAATTATTACCATAGGTAATATATAATTAAGAAGTTGTGTACGTTGTAAGTTGTAAAATTTATTTTTATATTTTAATGAGTTATATAAAAAGTTCTAAATTTTTCATTGTATTTAAGAAATAAATTTATTGCATATTTTGCATTTATAAACTTTTCAAATAGGTACATATACTAAGAATTTATTTTTTCAATTTTGAAACTGAATGTATTAAACATTTATTAAAAAACTAATCAAATTTTTCCAATTTTGTAATTGAATGTATTAAACATTTATTTTAAGTTTTTTAGCTTTTTAATATTTTTGAATAGATAAAATAATTAGAAAATTTTTTTAGTATTATAAAGTTAATTTGGTTAGATAGGTAGGTCTTACGATCAAACTAATAAAAGCTTTTATGGTTTTAAAATAACTTATGGACATCTCATTAAATTTGAACCAAATAAGTGTAGGGTATTTCTAAGTCGACTGATTCTTTCTTTACTTTAAGACGTTTTTTAAAATAGCAAATCAATTATACTAGATTGGCTCGTACGCGTAATGATCTTTTTAATTGATGATATGATATGTTATTCAGTTTCATATATCGTTCTAGTCAACTTTCTTTAGCTGCAATTGTTTATTATACCCTACACCTATAAAATAGGTAAAGGGGTATATTAACTTTGGTATGTTTGTAACCACCTAAAGGAAGCGGAAGATATGGAAAAGTATATATATTTGTGATCAGCGTGTCCTCCTCAGTCGATATAGCCATGTCCGTCCGTCCGTCCGTAGGCACGATAACTCAAAAAATAATGGAGCTATCTTGATGAAATTTTAACTGTAGGTTACTAGGACTGAAAGTACGGCGGGGATTGCATATGGGCGAAATCGGCCGATGAGTTCGGATTCTGGACCTTTTAATCGGTCCAAGGGCTAACAAACATATATAAAAAATCACGATAACTCAACAACTAATGACGCTATCTTCATCAAATTTGTGCTGTAGGTTACTAGTAATGAACCTACTTTGGGGTTTGCGTAAGTTCTTTCTAGAACTTTTTGATCGAATTTAGGCCAAACGAGCATAATTCCGAAACAAATGAAGATAGAACCTCCAAATTTGGTATCAAGGTGTCCCTTCCTATTTCCTAAGTGTCTTGGAAATTTGGACCCCATTGAAGTAGTGGCTCGTATCTTTAAAATTAATAAAGATAGCAACTTAAAAAAAATTTAGAAGCTTCAAATTTGGCACAAGGGTGTTCTTTACTATTAAGTGCGTGTCCCCCTAATTTTGGATCAACTGGAGTGGTGGTTCAGTACCTCTTTTAGACCCCGCAATGTGTAAAAGCTTATCATCGAAATTAATAAAACTAGTAACTTAAAATTAAGATATAACGTTCCAATTGTGTACAAGGGTTAACTAGTATTGAAAGTATGACGGGGACTGTATATGGGCGAAATTGTACCATGATTTCGGGTCCTGGAACCCTTTAAAAGTTCAAGGGCTAACAAACATATATCTTAAAAACACCATAACTCAAAAAATGGTCGAGTTCTGGTCTGGTCGAGTTTAATTTCGAAGCCAAAGAATATATTTCCTATTTCCTATGTGTCCCCGAAATTTAGACATAATTGTAGTGGTTCAACTATGTTCAAAAGTACTTGCTGCATTTATGTAAAACTTATTTTTATATTTAAATGAATTATATGAAAAGGTCTAAATTTGTAATTGTATTTTAGAAATACATTTATTGCATATTTTGCTTTTATAAACTTTTCTATTAGGTATGTAAACTAACCATTTAAAATAATTGCTATTTTGAAAAATTTGGATTATTAAATATATTATGCTTTGATTATCTTTTTATCACAAAATTCAATAATTAGAATTTTTTCATTTTGTAATTGAATTGGAATAAATATATTTTCATTTATTTCAAGTTTTTTTGTTTTTTAATATTTCTAAATAGATAAATTAGTAAGAATTTGTAATATTTTTTAATAGATAGTGTAATTAGAAAATGTTTTTAGTATTATAAAGTTAATTTGGTTAGCTATGTATTACGATCAAATTAATAACAGCTTTATGGTGTTAAAATGACTTATGGATATGTCCTTAAATTTGAACCAAATAGGTGTAGGGTATTTCTAAGTCGGTTGCACCGACTGACTGTTTCTTTACTTGTTTTTTAATAATTTTAACAATTTAAAGCACCCAAATGGTATTTTCTAAAATATTTTTTAATATATTATTTTAGTTTGCGTTAACATGTTTTTTAAAGCTTTTACGTAGATGATTAAAATATAAAAATGGCATTGCCACTCTAATTTCTAAAAATGCAGATGGCTCGGATTTGATTTTACTATTTTTATTTGATTGTTTCATTCTTTTATTTATATAGATATTCAATATTGAAATCTTATAACATACCTAAAATATTTAAAAAAAAAAAATTACTTAAAATAAGTTAAATTATAAAGTAATAGTAAGCTCCATCCATTTCGTATACTGTTTTTAGACCTATATCTATGAAACAGGAAAAGGGTATGCTAACTTTAGTATGTAAACACCTAAAAGAAGCGAGCTGATTTTCATGAAATTAAGAGGATTGCTTGTGGTCGAGATCGCACAATGGGTTCGGATTTTAGAAGCTTTTGGTCGAATTGAGGCCAAACGAGCATAATTTAATAAAATAATAAATTTAACTAACATTAAAAACCATCAAATTCAATAAACTGTTATGTATATATAATCACAAATTATTATTTCTTCAGAATAACTTTTAGAGTTTAATTATGTAAAATATTAAAAACTAAGTAAATGAAGAGAATAAATTTAAAAATTGCTCGACAAACAACTAGAAAAAAACTCTTCATTTGTGAATAACAAAAACGACTCTTTCCGATTATGAATTTTCTAACCGTTCCAGGAATTCTTTAATAAGTAGGCAGTAGTACAGATATGGAGTTTCTGGATAAAAAGCTCTAAAGCTCTATACTCAAAGCTAATCAAGCTCGTCCGTTACGTTTGAAAGTTAAGCTGAAAAGCTTAAACTTAATTTAATATTTATTTGAAAAACGTAAAGTTTGGGTTTGAATTCAAAGCTAATAAAGCTCGTCCGTTAAGTTTGAAAGTTAAGCTGAAAAGCTTGAACTTAATTTAATATTTATTTAAAAAATTTAAAGTTTGGTTTTGAATTTAAGCTAAAAAAGCTCGTCCGTTACGTTTGAAAATTAAGCTGAAAGTTTTAAACTTAATTCAATATTAATTTGAAAAAATTAAATTTTGGTTTTGAATTCAAAACTAATAAAGCTCGTCCGTTACAATTGAAAGTTAAACTGAAAAGCTTAAACTTAACTCGATATTTTTGTGAAAAGTTATAAAAAATTTTTAAAGTTTGGGCTTAAATTCAAAGCTAATAAAGCTCATTGGTTACGTTTGAAAATTAAGATGAAAGGTTTAAAAACGCCATGGAAATTTTTTATTAAATTGTGAATTGGACTAAAAAGTTTTGAAACAAATAATAACAAGCTTAACCTGGTTTGGTTTAAAGACAAACTTATTAAAGCTTAAACTTAATTCGATATTTTTTTGAAAAGTTATAAAAAATTTTAAAAGTTGGTTTTTAATACAAAGCTAATAAAACTCGTCCGTTATGTTTGAAAACTAAGCAATTAACTGAAATTTTATAGTTGAAAAGCTTAAAAAACGAAGAAATTTTTTTGTTTGAGTATTAACTTAATTAAAAAAACTTTTAATAAATACAACAAATAAACTTTTGAAATTATATTATTAATAAAAGCTGAAAGTTGAAAGTAAACTTTTTATTTAATTGTTAACTTAACTAAAAAAGTTTTAAAACAAATAATAGCAAGCTTAAACTTGTTTGGTTTGTTTAAATACAAAATTATTGGAGTTTATTTTGAAATTACTATATACACTTTGTTAGTTCTTTGAAATTACTACATACACAGTTAGTTAGGAATAATTACATATATAATTAATTTAACAATCTTAAGTGTAATATCAAATACGTGTTAAAAAATAATATTATTTACATTACATTTCCCTTAAAGCATAGTGTCCCTAACCATAAGTATTTACATCGTCCCTTAGAATATATCTTTTTTCATCTGAACTACTTAAAGCTATTTTGTTAAGATTCTGCATATAAATAATTTCGATCTATAAACTTTCATATTTCTTTAAATAATCAAATTATGAAATAAAGAACTTTTATAATCCTCTATATTTAAGTCACTAACAACATATTTTTTAACCCCTTTTGCTTTTTTAATGCTTTCATTTTCTAAAGCTTGAAGAAAATACATTTTTGATTTAAACTTATAAATTCAGTAATTATTTTTCCACCCATTAAATAGACCTTCTTCTTCTGCTATGGCGCTACAGTCCGTTGATGAACCTTGGCCTCCTGAATCATCCTCTTTCAGTTCACGCGATCTGGGGCAGCAGTTATCCAATTTTTCTCTTGCAGCATTGATACAGCGTCTGACTCGACTGCCTCAACCCATCGATTTCTCGGCTTTCCTACTGGTCTTTTTCTATCTATTTTCCCGTTCAATACCTTTTTTGGAATGCGGGAATGTGGCGTACGAATGCGGGAATGTACGTTGTATGTGACCGACCCACCTAAGGCGTTGCAGCTTGATGTATGTCACAACATCGCTGTCGGTGTATACATTGTATAGCTCTGCGTTTGTCGCAGATAAGTTTTTCCACTTATTATCTCGGACCCTAGATAGACAAAACTTTTTACTACTTCCACGTTGTCATCACCAAAAGTAATGTTTTGTTTCTCTCTCTGGTTATGTCTGGATACTACTAACATTTTCGTCTTATCGATGTTTATCCTCAGACCCAGTTCTATAGCTGTTTTCTCTAACTGGATATAGCATTCTCTGACACCTGCCTCTGATCTTCCTAGTAGATTTAAGTCGTCTGCGTATGTAGCTATCTGGGTGATTTTGAATAGCAACGTGGCATTTGGGTCAGATGGGATTTTCCTGATTATATGCTTTAGGGCAAGATTGAAAAGCATAGGCGCGAGTCCATCCTCCTGTTTCAGTCTCTGTTTGATGTTGAAGGGTTCTGTAAGGTCTCCTTGGATTTTTACCCTCGCGCTTGTGTTTTGCATAGTAGCTTTAATCAATCTTACTAGCTTTGCCGGTGCGCCTATGTTGCTTAAAACTACATATAATTTTTCCATTTGAATAGAGTCATAGGCGGTTTGAAATCCACGAAGATTTGATGTACATCGACATTTCTTTCCCAGCACTTCTCCAATACCTGCTTCAGCTCAAATAGCTGGTCCGTTGTAGACCGTCCTGGCCTGTAACCGGACTGGTATTCGCCTATGATATTTTCGGCAATTATTTCTAAGCGGAATTTCAAGATGTTAGTGAAAACTTTGTAGGAAGTGCTAAGTAGCGATATCTCTCTGTAATTTTTACAGTTGAGCTTGTTTCCTTTTTTGTAGATTGGACATATAATAGTTAGTTGCCAGTCAGCGGGTATTTTTTCTTCTTGCCACACCTTTAGTATTATTTTATGAAGGATTTTTTGTACCATTCTCTTCCATCACGCAGAAGTTCAGCCGGAATGTTATCTGCACCAGGAACCTTGTTATTTTTCAATAGCTCTATGGCATTGACCACCTCTGTTAATGCAGGTTGTCCCGTGATTTCATTTTGGGTTTGCCTTTCCACTGTGTTCTGTTCTTGTTCATTTACTTCATCGTTTGGTGCATTTAGTAAGTTTTCAAAATATTCTTTCCACCTGTTCTTAATGTCATCCTCAGATGATAAAAGATTATCTTCTGCATCTCTACATAAGTTTGACTGGGCTTTGTAACCATCTCTGATGATGCGGATGTCTTTGTATGCTGCTCTGATACTATCGCGATTTTGCAAATTATCTTGGACCTTTCTTAGCGCATCATTCTGCACGTGTTGGTCTACTTAATTTTTCTTTGTGTGCTTCATTTATTGCGGCTACCGCATCTCTGCATTCTCTGTCATTGGGTGGAAACTAATAGTTTTTTCAGAAGCTCGATGCAGTGTCGTTTTTAAACTATCCCACATTTCATTTAGCTCCATGTGTTGCAACTCCTCTAGATTTAAGTTTATCTCGATCAACGCTTTGTACTCGTTTTTCACAGATGTTATATTGAGTTTGCTTACGTCCAGCTTCGTTGCATTGTGTTTCCTCATTGCTCGTTTGGCTATGATTCTGCTCCTATATCTGACTTTCACAAGATTATAATCTGATCCACAGCAGGCTCCTCTATAGGCTCTTACATCCATGATGTGGGATGCCCCTCTTTTTTCAAGTAAAACGTGATCAATTTGGTTGAACGTTTTTCCGTTGGGAGATACCCATGTGATCTTATTAATGTCCTTGTGGGGGAAGAAAAGGATACATTGTGCAATCTTGTTTTGATGCGGATTACACAGAGCCTCTCATTCACTGCTTTAAAATCTAGGATCGCCTGTTTTTACGCTTTGTTAACTAAAAATGCCACGCCGAATTCTCTCTTTCCACCATCTTTTCCACTAAAGAATGCCGCGTGGCTCCTAAGATCCGAAATATCCTTTGTTGTGCCATTTTTTTTTCTTGAATTGCTGCTATCGCTATTTTATATTTTATTAGTTCAGGTAGCAGGGATTTTAACGCTCCTTCTTTGTTCAGTGTTCTCACATTAGTAGTATACATGCCACTTGAGCGTGGGAAAATATTTATGCAAATGAGGTATTATCCCAAGTTCAATGACCTTAACCGGCATACCGGCATCGTGATACCGGCATAATTAATTTTCGGAAAACACTTTTGTAAATAATAGACAAGGTCAACTAGATAATGTACAACAAGTAAGTGCAATGATCTTGTTGTGATAGTATAGTAAACTTGTTATTTGTATTTTAGTTTAAAGTAATTTTAAATGAAAAACGAGGAAGAGTGTGGTAGAGTAAACTGTGTCAACTCTGGGATACCCGCATGACCGTAACATATACATTATATCATGCGGTTATTTACTTTTGGCAAAATTTAAAATATTCAGCTTTATTAGGTAATGCTTATATAAAAGAAGGAGTTGTATGGCAGCTACTCGAACCCTTTGGAGTAGACCAACCAAATTTTGCAGTAACTTTGGCCATTACACTAAACTATTTTTTGCAAAATTTCAGACACCCAGCTTCATCAGGTGTAGTTTAAAGCTCATATAAAAGAAGGAGTTGTATGACAGCTACTCGAACCCTCTGTAGTAGACCAACCAAATTTTGCAGAAACTTTGGCCATAAAACTAAACTACTTTTGGCAAAATTTCAGACACGCAGCTGCAATAGGTACAGAGAAATACTCATATATAAAAAGAAGTTGTATGGCAGCTATCCGAACCCATGAACCAAAATGGCTGGATTTAAATAGCGATTCCGGTTTTTGCATAAAAACGAATTTGTGAAAATTTCATAATCCTAGCTCCTTTATTTTTTGAGTTATCGTGATAACGGACGGACGGACGGACATACATCGCTAAATCGATTTATTTTTTGATTCTGATCCGATCCATACACTTGAGTCTATATCTACCTCCCCTTCTTCTCTGCGTTACAAACGTAATGGCAAATTTATTATACCCTTTGACTGTATAGTCATACGGGTATAATAATTGGAGGTGTGTTATTAGTATCGTAATACCGGCATAATTAATTTTCCGCAAAACACTTTTGTAAATAATAGACAAGGTCAACTAGATAATGTACAACAAGTAAGTGCAATGATCTTGTTGTGATAGTATAGTAACATAGATTATTGTAAATAATAAAAGTTTTATTTAGTTTTCACGATCAACCAGTTGTTGTAACAAATAAAATGCAGATATTCAACTTGTTATTTGTATTTTAGTTTAAAGTAATTTTAATTGAAAAACGAGGAAGAGTGTAGTAGAGTAGACTGTGTCAACTCTGGGATACCCGTATGACCGTAACATATACATTATATCATCCGGTTAATTACTTTTGACAAAATTTTCAAACATACAGCTTTATTAAGTGTAGTGGAATACTCATATAAATAAAGGAGTTGTATGGCAGCTACTCGAACCCTCTACCGTAGACCAACCAAATTTTGCTGTAACTTTGGCCAT
This sequence comes from Dolichopus griseipennis, assembly GCA_963082915.1. NCBI lineage: Eukaryota > Metazoa > Arthropoda > Insecta > Diptera > Dolichopodidae > Dolichopus > Dolichopus griseipennis. The sequence continues at coordinate 264,329,280 of OY720441.1, forward strand.
TACATTAAACTATTTTTAGCAAAATTTCAGACACCCAGCTTTGTTACCTGTAGTGTAATGCTCATATAAAAGAAGGAGTTGTATGGCAGCTACTCGAACCCTCTGCAGCAGACCAGCCAAATTTTGCAGAAACTTTGGCCATTATACTAAACAATTTTTGGCAAAATTTTAGACACTTAGCTTCATTAGGTGGAGAGTAATGCTCATATAAAGTAAGAAGTTGTATGGCAGCTACTCGAACCCACTCCAATAGACCAACCAAATTTTGCAGAAACTTTGGCCATAAAACTAAACTACTTTTGGCAAAATTTCAGACACGCAGCTGTAATAGGTACAGAGAAATACTCATATAAAAAAAGAAGTTGTATGGCAGCTACCCGAACCCATGGACCAAAATGGCTGGATTTAAATAGCGATGACGGCTATTGCAAAAAAACGAATTTGCGAAAATTTCAAGATCCTAGCTCCTTTAGTTTTTGAGTTATCGTGCGGACGGACGGACGGACGGACGGACGGACAGACGGACGGACGGACGGACGGACAGACGGACGGACGGACGGACGGACGGACATACATAGCTAAATCGATTTATTTTTCGATTCTGATCCGATCCATACACTTGAGTCTATATCTACACCCCCTCCTTCTCTGCGTCACAAACGTAATGGCAAATTTATTATACCCTTTGACTATATAGTCATACGGGTATAATAATTGGAGGTGTGTTATTAGGTGTGTTATACTCTGCAAAAAATTAATAAATATTTTGCAAAAATAAAACAAATAAGTTAAATTTCATATAATATCATTTTTATTTTTTGGGGGAGGTACAATAGTAAGGAAAAAAAGTGATTTATGGTTAACTGAAATATATTTTGAAAAATTTGTTCGTGTAAATTACTTTGTATAATATGCGGTAGAAAATGAAATTAGTTTAAAATAGACTTATTCTATTTAGGTGTAGCCAGTCACGAGTTTTATTTTTTAGTATTAATATATGCGTTAGATGGAATTTCAAACAAACTTTTTTAAACAACTATGTAAATTAAAATTTTTATGCTATTGTAAATTACTTTGTATGATGCAAAAAAAAATTAAAAAAATACTTGTAAAAATAAAAACAAATAAATTAAGTTTCATATAATATCATTTTTATTTATCCAAGAATTGTGATCTTTATCAAAACCTAACCACTTAACAAAAACCTGATTTCCTTTTCTTTTCAATATTTTTTCAACAAGAAAAGTGTCAGGATTTTTGACTCGAGTAAGTTCAGGCTAATAAAAAGAACCTGAAATCGGAGTTTTTGTATAATCAAATAAATTGTAAGTAATTGGGTCTGTACGTTTTACTTCTTTAATTGTAAATATTTCTGTTGACCAGTTTGGCTGATAACCTTTTGAAAAACAAAAAATTTATAATTTAAGAGGTTTTTACAGGGGATTTTTTTTTACTTTACAGATTTTTTTTTTTAAATTTACGGTTTCAAAAAATAATAAAAAACTTTTACAGATTTTTTTAAAATCTTTTTTCTCTTTTTATAAAACCGAAAGGTACAGAAGAATAATTTTCATTAAATTTTCTTTTTTCAGCTTTTATTTTTGTATGTGTGTTTATTTTTATTTTCAGGTACAGTGATAACTTGGTGTTCTGCTGTTCTTCTAAAATTTTTTGATAAAATGCATACACCATCCTTGTCATTAGTTAAAATCATTTCCTTTAATTTTTTCAAAATATTATAATTATTTTTGAAGAATCCTAATTTAGTCTTATTCCTTTTACTTTACAAACAGCCGATTCAGTTTGAGTTTTGGTAGAAAATATCTTATAGCTATAATTTTTAGGTCCCCCACTTACAAATTCTGTAATGTGGCTTCCAACTCCAAAAGACTCAAGCTCATCTGACGTTCTTCTAATTTTTCAAGAAAACTATATAATTTTAGTCGAGCTTGTGCTGTTGTATAACAAGCTATACATACGTTGACAGTAGAAAGCGAATCTACATCCTCATTTTTGTATTTCCAATTTACCAAAAGTGTTTCTGTGTTAATAATCATTACATGTACAACATCTTTACTAGGATCCGTTATCAAATTATAAAATTCGGAGGGATTTCTAACTATTAGTGTTTGTGTTTGATTTTCTTTCTGCCCAAATTTTCCCCAAAAATAATTTAATATAATTTTTGCAAACTGTCGTAAACCTGAGTTTTTACAGATTTTTTCTGCATTTAGTTGAATATTTTCTTGTTCAAAAAACTCTTTTATGTATTTTTGTTTTGAATGTTGGCAATCGCAATCTTTAGGCCAACCTGAAGCTTCTTGTTTTATTTTTAGAAATTTATCCATCATTTCAGTAAATAATCCTGTTTTGTTTAAATTTTTATCATATTGCTGTACCTTATAACTCCAGATTTCATGTATTTGAATTATTTTATAACCTTTCTCGATAGCTTTCATTACTTCATCTATAACCCAAGTTCCTGTGAGTGTTTTTTGTTCTTCAGAATGCGTACAATCATCTTGATTGCTTTCTGAACTACAGGTTAAACAAAGTGTGAACATTAATTTATTATTTTGTTTTACGGGAAGAACTGGATGAAACAAATCATATGGTGGAAGAATGTCACACTTAATTAATCCTTCGATTTTTTTCAAAACAAGTTCGGAGCATTTTTCGTGTCCAACAAAAACTTCTGGATGTCCTATTGGGAATTTACCATATTTGCACACAAAGGGATATAACGAGCAAATATCAATATATTTTATTTTTTCTCCTTCTTTAGCTTTATATTGTAAAACTGTGTTTCCTGTTCGTCCTCCATAAAATGCATCCCTAGGATTTATCTAGGATAGGATGATTTAGGATCATCTGGATATGAGGTAATTGAAATGTGGGAATGTGATTTTCGACAACAAATAAATGAAAAAGAATATATGTCATATTTATTAAGTCATCCACTTTCCAGTTCGGTTTGCATATTAAATTCAGTATGTTCATTTTATTCATACCAAGCGATAAATTCTCTACGATCATTTTCTGTCATTGGATCGATACCATAATAGTGTTTTAATGGCAATGGTCCAATGTAATTAGCATTTTCTCTAGTATTGAATAAATGTGGAAAATGACCTTTTTTTATATTAACAGATAATTCAAAAGCTTTCGGAAGTTTAGCCAGTGCAATTGGCAAATAATTTAACGAATCTAAAAACTTTATGTTATTTATTTCCATTTGAATAATTTTTGTTCCTTTCATGATTAATTTGGGTTGTAAATTACTTTTAATCAATAGTTCATTTAAAATGAATTGATGATCAAAACTTTGTCCATTATGAGCCAAAACCGAAACTTTCTTAAAGTTTTTTGCTAATCCAAAAATATAATTAACAAAACCTGAAATTACATTTGTTTTTAAAACTTTTGTCCTATAACCACATTTTAAGCAAAAATACAACTTAGATTCATTTATGCAACGATTGCATCTTGTAGAGAGAACACACAGTTTTGGTTCGTGTAATTTAACATCTTGTTTTTGCTTTTGGTATATTGTTGTTTCTTGCATTGTTTCTAAATCATAAAATATAAAAAGGAAATCGTCGAGAACTGGTTTTCTTGTATCAATACTAATGTAACAATAATGATTTCTTTCTACAAATTTTTTACACTGTTTGCAAAACACAGTATAACATTTGTGTAAGCCACGCTTAACTGAATATAATTTGAAGCATTTTAGACATTTATGAACTTCTGAGCATATATTTTTAGAATGTTTTCTAAAGCAGTTTTCTCCTCTGAAAGATCGTTTACATGTAATACACGAAATATTTGTAGGTATTATATCACATGCGGGAGATTGCTGGCAATAAATATAACTACCACCACATTTATGATAGTTTTTATTGCTGTATCCCACATTGCATTTTTCACAATAATAATTTATACAAAAAACTGATGTAAGCGAGGTAATTAGGTTGTAATGGTTATCGTGATAATAAAGATTAATTCTCTTTCCACCGTTTCTTCCCTCAAATATAATATTTTTCTTGTCGCCTTAACTGTAGACTACAATGTTGTACTCATCTCCGAAATGATTCTGTATTTTTTGTAATTCTGGAATTCCCGCACTACTTGTTCTATCTCCTTGTGTTTTCTGCACTAGCTCGTATGCTAAATTCGTTTGCAATTTGTTAATGTCTTGTCTTATTTTTTTATAATTGACGTCTTTGTCGACGAAAGCGTTTCCAACTACATACTATTGCACGATACACACAAAGATTGTCTTTATTTTTAATACTCACAACTCCTGTTCGTTTCATGCACTCTTCTTTGAATGTAAAATAGTTTTTCTTTCGACCATTTCCTGTGGGTACATTCACTATGGTAGTAGTAAGTTCAAACGAATCAGTGTCCAATCCCTCAGAATTACTCTAAAAAATTAAATAAATTAACTCCCATATATCTTCAACCTTGAGGGTGCTTACTGGTTTGTAGCTCATCAAACCCGGTGTTCGTTCTTAAAAATTATTCCCAAAAAATGTTATTCCAACAAGGTCGGTTGGATTAACGTTCTCAAGCGAGTATTCTACAATTTCGTTTATTGCATCTTTAAACCACGAAAGCATATCTTCGTTGCTTGGAGTCGATTTAATTTTAAAAGTTATTTTACGCGATAATATTATTCATTTACTATTTCGAATTTTGGATCTTCATCAATAAATTTTTTTAAAAAAATCTTTTTGGCCATTCTAACTTAACAATTTAAAATTACTTTATTCTTTGAACAAAGCCGTAAGGGTTACTCCATATTTATAGTGCAAAAAAAAAACATTTATTTTCAATCGGGTCAATTTTTAAAAACAATTTAATTTTTTTTATTATAAAAGAATTCTTTACATTTTTTTTTTTTATAACAATTAAATTTAATAATTTATTCACACATTAAGGTGGAGCAAATATTAATTAAATATCAAAAACCTTGTGTCATATAAAAACAAAAAGAAAATATTTGTCAATTCTTGTCTTAATAATTTGTTTAAATGTTGATTGCAATAATGTGTTAATTAAATAGACAAAGAATTATATATTATTTATTTGAGGCTGTTGATTAATCTGTTTAAATTGTATTTTATATTACATTCTAATAAGAATTATTTTTGTGTTAAAGTTTCCAGAGAGTGTTTCATAAACTTTTTTTTTTTTTTTATAGTCACGATTATTTTAATTTTTTTTTTTTTTTTTAGTCAAGAAAGATTATTTTAATCATAATGTTTACTAGAATGTTATATAATTTTATTTTTCTTTTTATTTGAATAATTTTTATAACAGATTACATTTATATTGGAATCAGCTCAATCAGAGCCATATTCATTCTTTCCTTGTTACGCCCCAAAAATTTGAAATTGAATCGAGTCATATTTAATTCTTCTAGTTCTGATTCAATAGTCACCTTCTTTGAGAGCGTTCTGGCATAAAAATTGTATATTACATATAGAAGTACTCTGTCACCTCTTTTTGTATTCAAAAACTTCCAACAGATGACATTATATAATTTATCCTTTTCCAGTGTATCGATGTTCAGGTATTCTTCATGTTGATTTTCACCCTTTGCTATGTTTTTTATACTTTTAATAAAAGTTGCCTGAATTAATATAGATTAAAAAAAAAAATATTAGAAATAATTTAAGAATAAATAAATAACATAATCTTACCATTTTTTTTTTTTTTTTTTTTTTTTTTTGATTGGACGTTTTTGTTTTTAGTGTTTTTTCAGTGTACTAAACTGATTAAAGTAAGTTAATTGTCATGAGTTTATATATTTTTGTAAAATATTAAGACATAGGTTTCGGTTACCCTACCCCCCATTTTTATACCCGTGCATACATATATGAACATCGGGTATATTAAAATTACTCCTCCGTTTGTAACGCATCGAAATATAAGAGCTAGATATAGTGTCAAGGGTACATATCGAATCAGAATCGAAAAGTGAATCGATCTAGCTATGTGTGTCCGTCCGTCCGTCCGTCCGTCCGTCAGCACGATAAACAAAAACTATAAGAGCTAGAGTTCTGAAACTTTCACAAAGTAATTTTTAGACAACTTGTAGGTACCCTATTGTTTTTGGTTAAAATTGGAGAAAGGCTTCGGGTAGCTGCCATACAAATTTTTCGATATTTTATGAGTATTTTCTAAATTAATAACGAAATAGAAACCAAATATAAAAACAAACAAATTGTTGTTAAATTATTAATCGATTCATGGTGTAGTGGTTAGGACATGTTACTTGTAGCAAAAATGTCTCGGTTCAAATTCAGACTAAGGAAAATTTTTTTTTTATCTATTTTTTTTTTAATAAAATATATGTATTTATTTTATGTTTGAAAAAATTTTATTTTATAGAAAATTTGACAGAAGACTCTCATTTATATTAAAAATTATTAATTTTTTTTAATATTTCTATAAAAAAATTCAAAACTGTTATTTAAAACAAACAATTGATACCATAGCAACTACAATTATTTAAAAAAAAATATAGAGATAAAGAAAAACTCGTTTTGTAGACAAATTATTAATTGTTCTATGGTATAGTGGATAGAACATGGGACTAGTAGTCAAAACGTTTCGGTTCGATTCCTGGCTGGGGCAAAATTTTTTTTTTTTTTAAATTCATCTTAAAATTCTCATTTATAAATTATTTATTTTTTTTAATACATTTTTAAAAAAATTCAAAACAGTTATTCAAAACAAACAATTGATACCATCGCAACTATAATAATTTAAAAAAAAAATTGAGATGAATATAAAGTCGATGGCTTAGTGGTTAAGACGTCGAAATTTTAATTGGAAAGTGTGGGTTCGAATCTCGTTGAGATCATATGTTTTTTTTAAATTCATCTTTTTTTTTAATTAATTTTTTTTTTATTAATTTTTTTTGTAATTAAATATAAAAAAACAAATATTTTGAATTTTCTGTCAAACAGTTCAATTGCAATATAAGAATTTTTTATTTATTTAATACACGCACGGGTATCTAAAAGTTGACAAGGGCAACTATAATCTTCCTCGTTTTTTTTAACTTTAAAATTAACTTCTTTTAATCCAATCAGATTTATTTGTAATTATAACGATATACATTATAGTGTTTTCAATAATCTAATAAGATATTTTCTAGTAAACTTATTATGATTAAAATAATCTTTCTTGACTAAAAAAAAAAAAAAAAAAAAAATTAAAATAATCGTGACTATAAAAAAAAAAAAAAATTTATGAAACACTCTCTGGAAACTTTAACACAAATAATTCTTATTAGAATGTAATATAAAATACAATTTAAACAGATTAATCAACAGCCTCAAATAAATAATATATAATTCTTTGTCTATTTAATTAACACATTATTGCAATCAACATTTAAACAAATTATTAAGACAAGAATTGACAAATATTTTCTTTTTGTTTTTATATGACACAAGGTTTTTGATATTTAATTAATATTTGCTCCACCTGGAGTAATTAATATTTGCTGCTGGGAGTAATGTGCGAATAAATTATTAAATTTAATTGTTATAAAAAAAAAAAAATGTAAAGAATTCTTTTATAATAAAAAAAATTAAATTGTTTTTAAAAATTGACCCGATTGAAAATAAATGTTTTTTTTTTGCACTATAAATATGGAGTAACCCTTACGGCTTTGTTCAAAGAATAAAGTAATTTTAAATTGTTAAGTTAGAATGGCCAAAAAGATTTTTTTAAAAAAATTTATTGATGAAGATCCAAAATTCGAAATAGTAAATGAATAATATTATCGCGTAAAATAACTTTTAAAATTAAATCGACTCCAAGCATCGAAGATATGCTTTCGTGGTTTAAAGATGCAATAAACGAAATTGTAGAATACTCGCTTGAGAACGTTAATCCAACCGACCTTGTTGGAATAACATTTTTTGGGAATAATTTTCAAGAACGAACACCGGGTTGGATGAGCTACAAACCAGTAAGCACCCTCAAGGTTGAAGATATATGGGAGTTAATTTATAAAATTTTTCAGAGTAATTCTGAGGGATTGGACACTGATTCGTTTGAACTTACTACTACCATAGTGAATGTACCCACAGGAAATGGTCGAAAGAAAAACTATTTTACCTTCAAAGAAGAGTGCATGAAACGAACAGGAGTTGTGAGTATTAAAAATAAATACAATCTTTGTCTGTATCGTGCAATAGTAGTTGGAAAAGCTTTCGTCAACAAAGACGTCAATTATAAAAAAATAAGACAAGACATTAACAAATTGCAAACGAATTTAGCATACGAGCTAGTGCAGAAAACACAAGGAGATAGAACAAGTAGTGCGGGAATTCCAGAATTACAAAAAATACAGAATCATTTCGGAGATGAGTACAACATTGTAGTCTACAGTTAAGGCGACAAGAAAAATATTATATTTGAGGGAAGAAACGGTGGAAAGAGAATTAATCTTTATTATCACGATAACCATTACAACCTAATTACCTCGCTTACATCAGTTTTTTGTATAAATTATTATTGTGAAAAATGCAATGTGGGATACAGCAATAAAAACTATCATAAATGTGGTGGTAGTTATATTTATTGCCAGCAATCTCCCGCATGTGATATAATACCTACAAATATTTCGTGTATTACATGTAAACGATCTTTCAGAGGAGAAAACTGCTTTAGAAAACATTCTAAAAATATATGCTCAGAAGTTCATAAATGTCTGAAATGCTTCAAATTATATTCAGTTAAGCGTGGCTTACACAAATGTTATACTGTGTTTTGCAAACAGTGTAAAAAATTTGTAGAAAGAAATCATTATTGTTACATTAGTATTGATACAAGAAAACCAGTTCTCGACGATTTCCTTTTTATATTTTATGATTTAGAAACAATGCAAGAAACAACAATATACCAAAAGCAAAAACAAGATGTTAAATTACACGAACCAAAACTGTGTGTTCTCTCTACAAGATGCAATCGTTGCATAAATGAATCTAAGTTGTATTTTTGCTTAAAATGTGGTTATAGGACAAAAGTTTTAAAAACAAATGTAATTTCAGGTTTTGTTAATTATATTTTTGGATTAGCAAAAAACTTTAAGAAAGTTTCGGTTTTGGCTCATAATGGACAAAGTTTTGATCATCAATTCATTTTAAATGAACTATTGATTAAAAGTAATTTACAACCCAAATTAATCATGAAAGGAACAAAAATTATTCAAATGGAAATAAATAACATAAAGTTTTTAGATTCGTTAAATTATTTGCCAATTGCACTGGGTAAACTTCCGAAAGCTTTTGAATTATCTGTTAATATAAAAAAAGGTCATTTTCCACATTTATTCAATACTAGAGAAAATGCTAATTACATTGGACCATTGCCATTAAAACACTATTATGGTATCGATCCAATGACAGAAAATTATCGTAGATAATTTATCGCTTGGTATGAATAAAATGAACATACTGAATTTAATATGCAAACCGAGCTGGAAGATTCCTGTAAAAATGATGTATATATTTTAGCGGAAGCTTGTATAAAATTTAGGAATCTTATGTTAAAAGAAAGCAATGTGTGTCCTTTTATCGAAGGCGTAACTATAGCATCAGCATGCAATTTAGTTTTCCGTAGAAATTTTTTAAAACCAGAGATAATTGGCTTAATACCAAAAAATGGCTATAGACTTACAGATATACAATCAAAAATAGCTCTTCAATGGTTAATTTGGCAAGAAGATCAGAGATGCATCAATATTCATCATGCTGGTATACAGCGAGAAGCAATTGTAAATGGATTAAAAGTAGATGGGTAGTGTTTGGAAACAAAACAAATTTTTGAATTTCATGGATGCTACTATCATGGTCACCCAAAATGTTTTCGTTATAGGCGTAACGAGCCGATAAGTAAAACTGAATTTGATACAATGGATGCTAGATTTGAATCTACTGTAGCAAAATCAGAGCGACTAAAATCATCTGGATATGAGGTAATTGAAATGTGGGAATGTGATTTTCGACAACATATAAATGAAAAAGAAGATATGTCATATTTATTAAGTCATCCACTTTTAAGGAATATTCCTTTAAATCCTAGGGATGCATTTTATGGAGGACGAACAGGAAATACAGTTTTACACTATAAAGCTAAAGAAGGAGAAAAAATAAAATATATTGATATTTGCTCGTTATATCCCATTGTGTGAAAATATGGTAAATTCCCAATAGGACATTCAGAAGTTTTTGTTGGACACGAAAAATGCTCCGAACTTGTTTTGAAAAAAATCGAAGGATTAATTAAGTGTGACATTCTTCCACCATATGATTTGTTTCATCCAGTTCTTCCCGTAAAACAAAATAATAAATTAATGTTCACACTTTGTTTAACCTGTAGTTCAGAAAGCAATCAAGATGATTGTACGCATTCTGAAGAACAAAAAACACTCACAGGAACTTGGGTTATAGATGAAGTAATGAAAGCTATCGAGAAAGGTTATAAAATAATTCAAATACATGAAATCTGGAGTTATAAGGTACAGCAATATGATAAAAATTTAAACAAAACAGGATTATTTACTGAAATGATGGATAAATTTCTAAAAATAAAACAAGAAGCTTCAGGTTGGCCTAAAGATTGCGATTGCCAACATTCAAAACAAAAATACATAAAAGAGTTTTTTGAACAAGAAAATATTCAAATGCAGAAAAAATCTGTAAAAACTCAGGTTTACGACAGTTTGCAAAAATTATATTAAATTCATTTTGGGGAAAATTTGGGCAGAAAGAAAATCAAACACAAACACTAATAGTTAGAAATCCCTCCGAATTTTATAATTTGATAACGGATCCTAGTAAAGATGTTGTACATGTAATGATTATTAACACAGAAACACTTTTGGTAAATTGGAAATACAAAAATGAGGATGTAGATTCGCTTTCTACTGTCAACGTATGTATAGCTTGTTATACAACAGCACAAGCTCGACTAAAATTATACAGTTTTCTTGAAAAATTAGAAGAACGTGTTTTATATTACGATACAGACTCGGTAATATATAATTCAAAAGATGGCGAGTATGGACCTACTACGGGAAACTTTATTGGAGATATGACAGATCAGCTTGAGTCTTTTGGAGTTGGAAGCTACATTACAGAACTTGTAAGTGGAGGACCTAAAAATTATAGCTATAAGATATTTTCTACCAAAACTCAAACTGAATCGGCTGTTTGTAAAGTAAAAGGAATAAGACTAAATTACGATTCTTCAAAAATAATTATAATATTTTGAAAAAATTAAAGGAAATGATTTTAACTAATGACAAGGATGGTGTATGCATTTTATCAAAAAATTTTAGAAGAACAGCAGAACACCAAGTTATCACTGTACCTGAAAATAAAAATAAACACACATACAAAAATGAAAGCTGAAAAAAGAAAATTTAATGAAAATTATTCTTCTGTACCTTTCGGTTTTATAAAAAGAGAAAAAAGATTTTAAAAAAATCTGTAAAAGTTTTTTATTATTTTTTGAAACTGTAAATTTAAAACCCTATAAATTTAAAACAAAAAATCTGTAAAGTAAAAAACAATCCCCTGTAAAAACCTCTTAAATTATAAAATAAAAAAATTATTGTTAATTTTTATTATTATATTTTATTTTTTCTAAAATTTTACAAATTTTTTGTTTTTCAAAAGGTTATAATATTTACAATTAAAGAAGTAAAACGTACAGACCCAATTACTTACAATTTATTTGATTATACAAAAACTCCGATTTCAGGTTCTTTTTATTAGCCTGAACTTACTCGAGTCAAAAATCCTGACACTTTTCTTGTTGAAAAAATATTGAAAAGAAAAGGAAATCAGGTTTTTGTTAAGTGGTTAGGTTTTGAAAGATCACAATTCTTGGATAAATAAAAATGATATTATATGAAACTTAATTTATTTGTTTTTATTTTTACAAGTCATTTTTTAATTTTTTTTTGCATCATACAAAGTAATTTACAATAGCATAAAAATTTTAATTTACATAGTTGTTTAAAAAAGTTTGTTTGAAATTCCATCTAACGCATATATTAATACTAAAAAATAAAACTCGTGACTGGCTACACCTAAATAGAATAAGTCTATTTTAAACTACTTTCATTTTCTACCGCATATTATACAAAGTAATTTACACGAACAAATTTTTCAAAATATATTTCAGTTACCATAAATCACTTTTTTTCCTTACTATTGTACCTCCCCCAAAAAATAAAAATGATATTATATGAAACTTAACTTATTTGTTTTATTTTTACAAAATATTTATTAATTTTTTGCATAGTATAACACACCTAATAACACACCTCCAATTATTTTTCAATTAAAATTACTTTAAACTAAAATACAAATAACAAGTTGAATATCTGCATTTTATTTGTTACAATAACTGGTTGATCGTGAAAACTAAATAAAATTTTTATTATTTACAATAATCTATGTTACTATACTATCACAACAAGATCATTGCACTTACTTGTTGTACATTATCTAGTTGACCTTGTCTATTATTTACAAAAGTGTTTTGCGGAAAATTAATTATGCCGGTATCACGATACTAATAACACACCTCCAATTATTATACCCGTATGCAGGGCCTTGCTGAGCTGAGAGGGGGCCCAGGCCAATAAAAAATATGGGGCCTCTTGTTTGAGTAAAAAAAACAAATTTACATAGTTCTTTTATTATTTTTAATTTATTTAAAAAGTATGAAATTAATAATTAAATTACAAATAAGCTTTTCGAGCTTTAGTTGTAGCAAAATCTTTTATAATAGTTGAAAAATCAATATTTTGTGCAATATCTGAATTTATATGTAAAATTGATAGCCCATTCAACCGTTCTTGGCTCATTGCAGATCTGTAAAAATTTTTAACCCTGTTCAACACACTGAAACTTCGTTCCGCTGAAGCAACGGAGGCAGGTAAACTTAAAAATATTCTTAAAGCTGTTGATATATTTGCAAACAATCCAATTAGGTTTTTTTCTAAAATGTTTAGCAGCAACTTAGCTGGAGATGATTCTATATCAAAGTTTACTTCAAAAATATTTTTTAAAAATATCATTTCATCACATATTTCATTTGAAATTTCCTTTGGATATTTTAAGTGCATATTTTTTGCTCTCGATTTTATTTCCTCATCTGATGAAGTTTGAAAAGTTCAAAGGAATCCAAAAGTCTGGCTAAAATCACTAAAATTTATGTACGGAACCAAAAGCTATACTCAATAGGAAAATTAAAACTGTACTGAATAGGAAATATAGTTAAATTTTTAATAATTGAAAATTAAATATTCTTTTTTATGCAATTGGCTTACTACGTTAAAATTTTTTTGAATTTTTCAGAGTTCAACCTATTCTTTTTTATGCAATTGGCCTACTCCGTAAAAAAGTTTTGTACATACATATAACAATAACTTGAAATTTTTACTATAACTTTTGTTTCGTTATATTTTATAAATCTTTGGTTAAAATAAAATAAATTAATACTCAAAATAATATTTCAACTTAATTTTTCCGCACCTACTGTGATCAAATTAGGAAATAAATAGAGGCCCTTTCACAACTCGGGGCCTGAGCCAAATGGCCCTCATGGCCCACCCTCTGTTATGGCCTGCCCGTATGACTATACAGTCAAAGGGTATAATAAATTTGCCATTACATTTGTAACGCAGAGAAGAAGGGGAGGTAGATATAGACTCAAGTGTATGGATCGGATCAGAATCGAAAAATAAATCGATTTAGCGATGTATGTCCGTCCGTCCGTCCGTTATCACGATAACTCAAAAAATAAAGGAGCTAGGATTATGAAATTTTCACAAATTCGTTTTTATGCAAAAACCGGAATCGCTATTTAAATCCAGCCATTTTGGTTCATGGGTTCGGGTAGCTGCCATACAACTTCTTTTTATATATGAGTATTTCTCTCTACCTATTGCAGCTGCGTGTCTGAAATTTTGCCAAAAGTAGTTCAGTTTTATGGCCAAAGTTTCTGCAAAATTTGGTTGGTCTACTACAGAGGGTTCGAGTAGCTGCCATACAACTCCTTCTTTTATATAAGCATTACTCTACACCTAATAAAGCTGAATATTTTAAATTTTGCCAGAAGTAAATAACCGCATGATATAATGTATATGTTACGGTCATGCGGGTATCCCTGAGTTGACACAGTTTACTCTACCACACTCTTCCTCGTTTTTCATATATTTATTATTTATGCTACAAAATGACACAAAGAAAATTGACTGATACCTCATTCATCACGTATTCCAGATTTTATAAAATTGTACATGTTTATATCTGTAAATAATTCTAGCTTTATTTCTCTGAATTTAAGCATTGCTTGCCAAAAGAGACCCGGAGCAGTGTAAAAAATGCAGGGTCTAAATTATTAATATTTCTACATATTTTTCTAAAATTTTCAAAAACATCTGCTAATATCGAAACATCTATTTTTAAACACAATTTTAAATAATCTAATAAATTTTGACTAGAGAATTCCATACGCTAATTGCACGATTATAACCTTCTATTGAACAATGAGTGTTCGTAATTTTATTATAGAACTCTGTTTGCGGTGGTAAATTTTCTAAGCATAAGATCAGAATTATATCCAAAAGAATGTAAGATGTTTTGCATACTATTTTTATCTATATCTTTAGCAAGACTGTCTAAACTAGCGGCCATAAAACTAAAACTATCTAAAAATCTAACATCAAAAGTATAGTTTTCTTCAGGAACTATAATTTTTTTAGTTAACGATTTGTATTTTTCCTTATTCAAAGGAATGATTGATATGTTACCTGGTACTATCTTTAATAACTTAAATAAGAGATGGCCCAAATATGCTGAGAAATTATGAAAAACTACAGGGAACTATGAAGGTTTTCTATATAAAATATTACAACTAAGATATGCAGGACCCTATATTGACCACTAAAATGAGAATGGTCCCTTATTCGATTAGTAAAGTCTAAAAACTTACTGCAAATGTGACATCTAGGTTCTGTTAACTTCCTTAGTTCTTCATCTAAAGTTATTTTGGTCATCCGTTTTGGATTCTTAAAATATGTTAAGTAAAGAATTGTACAGTCTATTGCTAATCTGTAAGAAATGCAAAATTAGAAATAAAGATAAACACATCAAATTTAAGAACTGACCTTTTAACAAAGTCGTCGGCACAAGTTGGTCCAATGCACTCTACATACTTATTTGGAAAAGCATCAAATGAACATTTTATAAAATATAAAAACGCTGAAGGAACGTGTTTTTGAATATTTGTTGTAGTGATATTTGCTGGTTATGGTTTTGAAATTTTAAACTATTTTCAGTCTCCCTTGGAAAAATTTTTTCACATTATTATATTTTTTTTTATGGATTTAAAGCTGTGTTGGATGATGGAAAAGTTGTAAACAGCTGTTGCAAATAGTGCAGTTAAATTAGTGTGAAGTAACTTTGACAAATTTTTTATAAAAACATAATTTATAAAAACATAATTCGCTTTTTCTTTTTGTTCGAGAAGTATTATATTGACATGACGCTCTTTTTCATCTTTTGATAAATAATACGGTCCTATTAATTTATTCTTTTCAACTGCAAAAACATGAATGCTTATTTTTGGATTTTTGTCCTCAAATATTTTTAATTGTGTAAGTTTAACTGGAAACTCAATTTTCTCAAAGTTTAAAACTGAAACTGCACCGCTTTTCATTTTAGTTGACTTTATATTTTTTATTTTATACGATCGAGGTAGTGAGATAGTATTTTTGGTGACTGAAATGCTGATATTAAGGCCAATTTAAAGCAGTAAATATCTGAATTTTTAATATTTATGTAAGCTTTTTTATTTTGTATCTTATGAGGAAGCTTAATATAACCTGATCTTCTAAGAGGTTGATATTCATTAAAATTTATTTCTAATCCAATTATTTTTAATAGTGCCCATCGACTATCTTTCGCTTGAAAATCTTCTGCACGTTCTTGTATTTTTAGAATAATATTGTATATATTCTCTAATGCATTTTGTAAATCTTCAATACTCAACACAGAAACCATCGCTGTATGAAACGATTTAATAGGTATTTTGCACATGTTTTTCATTTCCATTCATTTTTATATACATACGTTTATCTTAAAATGCTCATGTTCCAATAAACAATCTTGTTGGAATATTTAGTTAAAAGAAACTCAAAGGGATTTATAAGTGATTCATCTTTGTGTTCGAAAAAAAAAGGTTTTTACTCGTCCCTTAAAAGCTGTTTCTATTAATTTAACGTTGTCGGCAAGCTCTTTTGCTGCATTTGGTCTATGCAAAAATTAACGTACATGTCCATTACGATTTGCAACTCTTATATTGCACTTGTTAGAAAAGTTAGATTCCATTTTTATGTTTTTTTTATTTTTAACTCTACCAACTTAACAGAGAACTGCTTACGTTTATGGATAACAGCGGAAGAATTATTATTTGTATTAGCCACTTATACATAAAAAGAATATTTATTAATTCTTCTTTTGCTAGTTCGTATTAAAAGTTGAGTGTAACAATGAAATGCAACTTTGTTATAATTTTTTAGGAAATTCATATCAATATCAATAATAATATAAACAAAGTTGCGTTTGATTTAAAACATACCTCTTCATTGTAAGTATCGCATTAGAATATTTTATTCATTATTTTTATTTAATTAATAAGATTTGATCTATTATTAACCTTTTCAATTTTAATTATATCTGGTTAAGTTAATAAGCTGCCAATAATCGTAAAATGATAATTATTGCAACTTTGTTTATATCAATAATAATTTAAACAAAGTTGTATTTGATATAAAACTTTTCTACATATTAAGCTTTTGTGAAATGATTAGCTATAAAAGCTTGTTTGATGTAGAAAATAAAACATGATTATAAGGTAACTTTTAACTAAGATTTGATTTTAACCTTTTCAATTTATAGAGATAATTTACAAAGTTATAAATTAATAACAACCAAAATTAAATATAAGAACTGTCAATCATCAGAAAATAATAATTAAGTAGACAAATTGATTTGTATATAATAAACGTCAGATTTATCACTATATTACAAGTAAAAAGTCAGCTGCTATCACCATTACAAAATGGTAAGTATATATTATTTATTTTATTTTAAATTTTCTACCATATTTTAATTGTTTTTATTTTTACTTCTAGTCGTTTTTAGATAATTTACGGGCGGCAGCCGAAAGTGACCAGGATATTTACAAAAAGATAGATGATTTGACTGAGGGACAGCTTTATAAAATTATAAAATGGTTCTTCATTGACACAAAAAGAGGACAACAGGTACTGCTCGCAGAAGTTTGTCACTGCTTAACAAATGAAAAAATAACATTCTATGTGCCAGAGCGTGTTGCCAAGCATGTTAAAACTGAGGAAGAGCTGACAGAGTTAAACGGTGTAAGTAATTTTTTAAAATTTTTGGGACGGGATGAAGATCGCCTAAATATTTTTTTTCTGTTGAAATAGTTCAGTTAATAATGTTTTTACATTATAGCTATGATTAACTTTTATACAAAAGCTATATTCATCAGAAGTTTGCGATATACGAATAAAATCCTTTCGACATTTTTTTAAATGAAACATCATCATAATTTTTTGTATGGGAGATATAGGTATGTCAAAACTTCATTAAAAATTCAGTAAAAACTTGGTTTCGTGTAAATCCTGGGAGTTATATTTTTAATAAGCTTTGGCAAAAAATTAAATTTCCAGTCATCCAAATGTAATTCCGAATCATCATATGAATAAGAAGTGTAACCTATAGATTTAGGAAATCATTCAGATAAATTTCTGAAAGACCTACTTTCCAGTTTTGTTTCTTAAATCAAAGTGAATAGGCAATTTATTTTCGAATGAAGCTAAAGTGTTGTTTGGAAACAATTTTATATTATCATTACTAAACAACGTTACATAGAAGCCATCTTGACCATCCATCTTTGTTAACTTATTCTAAAACATAAAATATTGCATTATTTATATGTTGTCCATTCCGGTGTTGATGAAGTTCTTAGTTTTGTACGAAATTGAACTACCGGCTCATCTAATGGTTTTGTTTTTTTCAGGAGATGGTATAGCAACGGTAATTACATCACCACTTGGTGTTTCAAACATTCGATAATCAGAGCTTATAGATGGTCTTTGTATTAATTTTTCATCTTGCAACATTTCAGTTTGAGCTAATTTTTTAAATGAATTTTCATCATCTAAATCGTAATGTGTTAAATCGATATCCATATCTGAATGCTCTTTTTTAGGATCATATTCAAACACTTCATCAGTAACTAATGGTATAAAATTAGTCTGTGTTGATGTTGATTTATATTTAGGTAATTCAGTTTCTGTATATGCATTTCGTTTGGAAAAGAATTTTGTTTGAGTGCCTGTATCAAATGTAAGAGTATTAGCGTTTTCTAGAAATTTTTTCGCGTGTACTTTGTTAATTCCATATTTGAGGAGATTTTGACGATATTAGTACCATTTTTGCAATGGTTTTAATTTTTTATCATATAAAACTTGTTTCATTTTTTGATCTAATAAATCCAAGTTTTTATCATCTTGAAATAATTTACTTAATTTTGAAAATATTTCTGGTGACATAACAATCATTCGCTGCATTATTTCTTACTAAGTAATTTCCCTATTATAGCTGTCTGGCAAGAGGAAAAATCTGTGATTTGTCTTGAGGGTTTTTGAAAAGCACTAAATAATTACAATTTAATGGAATATCTCTTGAGAATTTTCTCTGATGAAAAACGTTTTGTGTTAACAATATTATAGATACATTACGATGATGCGAACCAATAGTAAATAGCTCACATACCTCTTTATTTGCAGAATCTAACATTAAGTCATCTAGAACAATTAAAGTAGGTTTATTTTCATTGCCACTTACTTCTTTTGGGATACTGGTATAAAATTCTATATCAGGAAAAGCTGGATTTTTTGGAATAGCAGAAATTTCTGGGTTACACCATTTTATTGTTTTAATTTTCGGATAAATCAATCTATCAATATTTTCAATTAAATTACACACAAATGTTGTTTTTCCACATCCAGATGGTCCCGCGATCATCATTGTAAATGGATGAATAAAATTAATCATTTTTGGTCTGTGTATGATAAGAAACTGAATTAAAAATACAATTTAGAGATAATATAAAGCAGCAAACATATTCTTAGCACAGCCATTTTGACTTATGGAAGTAGAGGAGTTCTTAAATATTTATTCCTCCGTCTTATTGGATGATCATAAAAGACTAATATTACACCTATATAAACACATTAAAAATTTTTCTAGAGTAAATAAATACACTTCAATTTATAGTACTCATTTTAGATAATTCTACTTCTGGACCGGACACATGTGAATGGCATGCAATAGAAAATTTTGAAATCACTTTGGAAAATTTAATTAACTGGAACGAGAATAATGTCGAGGCTACAAGTTGTGTCAGAAATTCATAGAAGTGCTAGAGGAAAATTTACACGAAGAAAGTTTATTCAAACGGATTTAAATGATACTTGGCAAATTGATTTGTTTAAAATTATCCCGTATGCAAAATTTAATAAGGCATATAAACATTTATTAACAGTTATTATATACGAAATATCTTCTTATTGCACTTTCCTAGCACATGTAATATATGTTGGTTTTTCTTCAATTGTTTCATATTTTTGGAAACTATTATTCAAATCACTCGTATCACAGAACATATACAATATTCTTTAGAAAAAACGAAATTAGTAATAAAAAAAAAGAACTAGAAATTAGTTCTTATACGAAATAAATCATTAACGTCTTGTGTTAAATCTAACCCAATGTAACCATGAGGTTCTGATGTCGACTCTTTATGTACTCTCAAGAAACTCTTTAAATCTGTGGTTTGTCTTGAGGGTTTTTGAAAAGCACTAAATAATTACAATTTAATGGAATATCTCTTGAGAATTGTCTCTGATGA
The DNA here is from genome assembly GCA_963082915.1 of Dolichopus griseipennis. Classification (NCBI taxonomy): domain Eukaryota; kingdom Metazoa; phylum Arthropoda; class Insecta; order Diptera; family Dolichopodidae; genus Dolichopus; species Dolichopus griseipennis. The sequence continues at coordinate 264,349,332 of OY720441.1, forward strand.
AAAACGTTTTGTGTTAACAATATTATAGATACATTACGATGATGCGAACCAATAGTAAATAGCTCACATACCTCTTTATTTGCAGAATCTAACATTAAGTCATCTAGAACAATTAAAGTAGGTTTATTTTCATTGCCACTTACTTCTTTTGGGATACTGGTATAAAATTCTATATCAGGAAAAGCTGGATTTTTTGGAATAGCAGAAATTTCTGGGTTACACTATTTTATTGTTTTAATTTTCGGATAAATCAATCTATCAATATTTTCAATTAAATTACACACAAATGTTGTTTTTCCACATCCAGATGGTCCCGCGATCATCATTGTAAATGGATGAATAAAATTAATCATTTTTGGTCTGTGAATGATAAGAAACTGAATTAAAAATACAATTTAGAGATAATATAAAAGCAGAAAACATATTCTTAGCACAGTCATTTTGACTTATGGAAGTAGAGGAGTTTTTAAATATTTATACCTCCGTCTTATTGGATGATCATAAAAGACTAATATTACACCTATATAAACACATTAAAAATTTTTCTAGAGTAAATAAATACACTTCAATTTATAGTATTCATTTTAGATAATTCTACTTCTGGACCGGACACATGTGAATGGCATGCAATAGAAAATTTTGAAATCACTTTGGAAAATTTAATTAACTGGAACGAGAATAATGTCGAGGCTACAAGTTGTGTCAGAAATTCATAGAAGTGCTAGAGGAAAATTTACACGAAGAAAGTTTATTCAACAGGGTTTGAATGATACTTGGCAAATTGATTTGTTTAAAATGATCCCGTATGCAAAATTTAATAAGGCATATAAACATTTATTAACAGTTATTGATACATTTTCAAAATTTGCGAATGCTGAACCTGAAAAATATTTTTGTAAAAAACCAAAAAATTTACAATCTGATCAAGGTACGGAATTTTTCAACAAAAATTTTCAAAATCTAATGAGAAAAAATAAAATTAACCATTATCATACATATTCAGAACTAAAAGCATCAGTTATAGAACGTTTCAATCGTACCCTAAAAAATATGATGTGGAAACAATTCTATTTCCAAACCACATATAAATGGTTAACTATACTGCCATCGCTAATAGAAAAATATAAATCAACATGTTATCATACAATTAAACTTTCATCCAAAAAAGGTTACAAAGAAAAATGAGAAATTATTATTAAAAACTGTCTACAATAAAGTAAAAGTATTCCGAAAAGCAAAATACAAAGTTGGAGATTTCGTTCGTTTAAGTAAGTTTAAAGGTATATTTGCAAAAGGTTATGAACCTAATTGGTCAACAGAAATTTATGCAATACTGGAAATAAAACGAACTGATCCAATAACATATTATTTACTTGATTACACACAAAAACAAAATAAAAGCTGCTTTTATGAACCTGAACTTACATCTGTTAAATTTCCTAATGTTTACTTTGTAGAAAAAATAATAAGAAAAAAAGAAAATCAGGTTTTGGTTAGGTGGCTGGGCTTTAATAAAAGTCATGATTCATGGATAAATTAAAAAGATATTATTTAATGAATAATATGAATAATATATAATATATTATAATTAATAAGATATTATTTAATGAATCATCCGGGCTTAGGACCGGCATTGCCGGATGAGAAAGGAGGAGGGGGAGGAGTAGCAACCTCGTTAAAAAACCTAGGTTCAACTGGCCCGGCTGATAGCACCTTGTGAGGGCTCCTGGCGAGGATACACGTGAAGAGTGCGCAGCAGAGTTGGGCAGAAGTCAGGCGAATAGCGCAAGATCGAGATAGATGGAAGGAGTTTGTTTCCGCCCTATGCTCCGACAGGAGTGGCATTTATTGAAAATACGTGTATTGTAGAGTTTATAGTTGTATCTGTAATTTTATTTTTACTTGTAATTGTAATCTCTAATTATTATTCGTGTTTTGAAATAAATGTAAAGGAAGAAAAAAAAAAAAAAAAAAATTATAATTTTTTAGTAGAAAATGCAATGCTGTTATTTAATATTAAAAATAACTTTTTAAACCCAAGCTTTTTATTTTTGTTTATTTTTAACTTGAACTTGATCACGTTGTCAATCACAGCTTTTATTATTAATATAAATTAAGTTTAAGGTTTTCGGCTTAATTTTCAAACGTAATGGAGGAGCTTTATTAGCTTTGAACTTAGAGCTTTATAGCTTTTTATCTAGAAACCTATATCTATACTACTGTAGGCTTTCTTTCTTCCAAATATACAATTATTAGTGTTTTCAATAATATAAAATTTTAGAGCAGTTCCAAAAACGTTTTATAAAATGACAAATCAATTATATTAGATTGGCCTGTACATGTAATTGCGTAATCAACTGTGTAATATTGCGCAAATAGGAATTACTCCTTCCTTTGCAACGTAAAAAATTATTAACATCAAACTTCGCGATATACTATATTTTTGGTATAATATTCCACGTGCTGTTCGAACTGACCTTGTAAATTTGTTTGGCCAATTTGAACTCTCACATCATTCGCAGATTTGACTCTACTAAATGCTACATATAGTTGTCCATGGGTGATACAGATTAAGGTAAATCTAATAGGAAACTGCTTTCTTTTTAAAGAGAAATTAATTCTATTTGAGGAAAAAAACTACTTTCGCAAAGGAATTTCCTATAACAATTTCTAATTTTAAAAAATTTTCTAACATATCTCTAACAATTAATCGAGTTCCATTTACTAAACCAACATTTTAATTCACATTCCTAATTAGAATGACTACAGACCGTTTTTAGTTTTAAGCAATGAATGGGTAATCCTGGGGTTGTCAAACAATTAATGTATTCTATCGGCAAAATAATATTATCTGTTTATATATCTGATATACCTGAAACCACACTATTATAACATTTTTCAGGTCCATCAATTAATTTTAAAATCTCTTCATTTATTTTAAAGCAATTCTCATTTGAAGGGCAGATAATAACTTTTGAAGCAATTTTCTAAAAATAATCAATCATTTCCCAAAAAACATGATTTTTCATTGAACCAGCACAAAGAAATTCATCAGGCATTTTAATAATCTCTTCACTCAATTTAATTGGAAACTCATTATTATCTAACAGCAAAAGCCATTTTGAAAAGTTAATCTTATTTAGCTTTGATCTCAAATTCTTGTTCGAAAGGATTTTTCTAAAATCACCACAAATTACAATTACTTTTCCACTCATTGGTTCATTTCTTTGAGTAAGATCTTTCAACGAACTATCGATATAATTAATGGTTGAAGCCTCATCAATTAAAACAAGATTTGCTTGACGAAATACATTAGCTTTTTGAGAACTCGCTTTAATAGAAGAAACTGAAGAATCTGTTATTGAAACTGGTACCAAACGTTTTATGTACAACCTTTCCTTCGTAAATATAAATAATATTGTGCAGCTTGTGATTAAAAAACAAATAAAGAAACAGTCAGTCGGTGCAACCGACTCAGAAATACCCTACACCTATTTGGTTCAAATTTAATTAGATATCCATAAGTCATTTTAAAACCATAAGAACTGTTATTAGTTTGATCGTAAGACATAGCTAACCAAATTAACTTTATAATACTAAAAACATTTTCTAATTATTTGATGTATTAAAAATATTACAAATTCTTTCTAAATTTATCTATTTAAAAAATATTAAAAAACATAAAACTTGAAATAAATGAAAATAAATTTATTTCAATTCAATTACAAAAGTGAAAAAATTTGAATTATTATATTTTGTGATATAAAGCTAATCAAAGCATAATATATTTAATAATTAAAATTTTTTAAAAATGCAATTATTTTAAATTGTTAGTTTATGTACCTATTAGAAAAGCTTATAAACACAAAATATGCAATAAATGTATTTCTAAATTCTGATTCTGAACCATTTAATCGATTTCAGGGCTAACGAACATATATAAAAAATCACAATAACTCAACAACTAATGACGCTATCTTTATGAACTTTGTGCTTTAGGTTATTGGTATTGAAACTACGGCGGCGATTGCGTACGGTGAGGATTGGACAATGGGTTCGGAACTTAGAACTTTTTGATCGAATTTAGGCCAAAAGAGCATAATTCCGAAACCAAAGAAGATAGAACCTCCAAATTTGGTATCAGTGTGTCCTTTCCTATTTCCTTAATGTCCTTGCAATTTGGGCCCCATTGGAGTAGTAGGTAAAGAGCCAGCCGCATATATCCGAAGACTTTAAAGCATATCTTCACAATTAATATAAAATGTAGAAGCTTCAAATTTGGCAAAAGGGGGTGTTCTTTACTATTTCTTGCGTGTCCTCCTAATTTTGGATCAATTGTAATCGCAATTACTAAAAATAGTAACTTAAAATTAAGGTAGAACGTTCCAATTGTGAACAAGGGCTTACTAATATTTAAAGTACAGCGCGGAGTACATATGGGCGAAATCAGCCCATGGGTTCGGATTCTGGATCTTTTAATCGGTCGAAGGCTTAACGTACATATATAAAAATCACGATAACTCAACAATTTATGACGCTATATTCATGAAATTTGTGCTGCAGGGTACTAGTAATGAAACTACGGCGGGGATTTCTTACAGTGAGGATTGGACAATGGGGTCGGAACTTACAACTTTTTGATCGAATTTAGGCCAAAGAGGAAAATTTCGAAACCAATAAAGATAGTACCTCCAAATTTGGCTTCAGGATGTCAGTAGTATGTATATGCCGTTTCAGCGGCAGGAAAAGCTTTTTTGGAGCTTTTTTAATGCCGTTTCAGCGGCAGGAGGAGCTTTTTTCGGTAGTTCTCCTAAAGTTATGCAATAAAATTGTGATAAGTAAAAAGTTATGTGCTTTTGAGTATTTTAAATTAAGCTTAGCGGCTAGAATATCAGTTATGTTTAAATTTCAAATTAAAACAATAATAAACTTAAACTAGTTTGAGTCTTTGAGTATTTTAAATTAAGCTTGGTTGTTAAGATATCAGTTATGTTTAAATTTCAAATTAAGATATTCTGCTTATTGTTCTTAATGAAATATGAAAAGTTTTAAAGCTTCAATCAAATACAAAGTTAATATTATCAAAGTTTAAGCTTGATTTAATATTTCCGTGAAAATTAAAAAAAAGTTTTATAAATTAAAAAAAATAAGCTTAAGCTATTGAGCTGAATATTCTTATTTTGATATGAAAAGTTTTTTAAATATCAGTTATGTTTAAATTTCAAATTAAAACAATAATAAGCTTAAGCTAGTTTGAGTCTTTGAGAATTTTAAGTTAGGCTTGGTGGCTAGGATATCAGTTATGTTTAAATTTAAAATTAAAACAGTAATAAGCTTAAGATATTGTGCTTACTGTTCTTAATTAAATATGAAAAGTTTTTAAAGTTTGGTTTAAATACAAAGTTAATATTATCAAAGTTTAAGCTTGATTTAATATTTAGGCGAAAATTAAAAAAAGTTTTATAAATTAAAAAATTAAGCTCAAGCTATTAAGCTGAATATTCTTAATTAGATATAAAAAGTTTTTTAAATATCAGTTATGTTTAAAATAAGCTGAAGATATTGTGCTTACTGTTCTTAATTAAATATGAAAAGTTTTTTAAAGTTTGGTTTAAATACAAAGTTAATATTATCAAAGTTTAAGCTTGATTTAATATTTCCGCGAAAATTAAAAAAAGTTTTATAAATTAAAAAAATAAGCTTAAGCTATTGAGCTGAATATTCTTAATTAGATATGAAAAGTTTTTTAAATATCATTTATGTTTAAATTTCAAATTAAAACAATAATAAGCTTAAGCTAGTTTGAGTCTTTGAGTATTATAAATTAAGCTTGGCGGTTAGGATATCAGTTATGTTTAAATTTAAAATTAAAACAGTAATGAGCTTAAGATATTGTGCTTACTGTTCTTAATTAAATATGAAAAGTTTTTAAAGTTTGGTTTAAATACAAAGTTAATATTATCAAAGTTTAAGCTTGATTTAATATTTCCGTGAAAATTAAAAAAAAGTTTTATAAATTAACTAAAAAAAAGCTTAAGCTGTTGAGCTGAATATTCTTAATTAGATTTGAAAAGTTTTTTAAATTTGGTTTATACTTAATATTATCAAAGTTTAAGCTTGATTTAATATTTACGTGAAAAATTTAAAAAAATCAAAGCTGATAAAGCTCGCCCGTTATGTTTGAAAATTAAGCTTCCAACTGCCATTTTAAAGTTGAAAAGCTTAAAAAAACGATGGAAATTTTTTGTTTGATTATTAACTTAACTGCAAAAGTTTTGAAAAAAATTAAACAAATTAACGTTTAAAATTATATTGTTAATAATATAAAGGCGTGACCATGAAATACAAATTTAAAACGTGATCAAGTTCAAGTTAAAAAAAAAAAAAAAAAAAAAAATATAAAACTTGGTTTTAAAAAGTTGTTTTTAATATTAAATAACAGCATACCATGTTTTACTAAAAGTTAATAAATTATTATTCATTAAATAATATCTTTTTTATTTATCCATGAATCATGGTTTTTATCAAAGCCCAGCCACCTAACCAAAACTTGATTTAATTTTTTTTTTATTATTTATTCTACAAGGTAAACATTAGGAAAATTAACAGATGTAAGTTCAGGTTCATAAAAACTGCCTTTTATTTGTTTTTGTTTGGAATCAATTAAATTGTATGTTATTAGATCTTTTTATTTTCGCTATTGTATAAATTTCTGTTGAACAATTAGGTTGATAACCTTTTGCAAATATACCTTCAAATTTACTTATTCGAACAAAATCTCCAACTTTGTATTTTGCTTTTCGGAATACTTTTAGTTCATTGTAGACAGTTTTTAATAATAATTTCTCATTTTTCTTTGTAATTTTTTTGGATGAAAGTTTAATTGTATGATGATATGTTGAGTTATATTTTTCTATTAGAGATGGCAGAATAGGTAACCATTTATGTATGCCTTGTAAACTGATTTTTACTACAATTGGTGGTTTTAGTTCTGAATATGTATGATAATGGTTAATTTTATATTTCCTCATTAGATTTTGAAATTTTTTGTTGAAAAATTCCGTACCTTGATCAGATTGTAAATTTTTTGGTTTTTTACCAGCACGCTTAAAAATATTTTTAATTGCGATTAAAACATTATCAGCACTTTTGTTTTTAATCGGTTCAGCATACGCAAATTTTGAAAATGTATCAATAACGGTTAATAAATTTTTATATGCCTTATTAAATTTTGAATATGGAATCATTTCAACCAAATCAATTTGCCAAGTATCATTTAAACCCTTTTGATTAAATTTTCTTCGTGTAAAGTTTCTTCTAGCGCCTCTATGAATTTCTGACACAAACTTGTAGCCTCGACATTATTCTCGTACCCTTTAATTAAATTTTCTAAAGTGATTCTATAATTTTCTATTGTGTGACATTCAGATGTGTCCGGTCCAGAAGTAGAATTATCATATGCCCACGGACAAAGGGTAAAATGAGTACCATAAATTGAAGTAAATTTATTTACTCCAGAAAAGGTTTTAATGTGTTTATATAGATGTAATATTATTTTCTTATGATCATCTTATAAGACGGAGGAATAAATATTTAAGAACTCCTCCACTTCCATAATTAAATGCTGCTTTTATATGATCTCTAAATTGTATTTTAAATTCAGTTTCTTATCATTCACAGACCAAAAATGATTAATTTTATTCAACCATTTACAATGACGATAGCGGGACCATCTGGATGTGGGAAAACAACATTTGTGTGTAATTTAATGAAAATATTGATAGATTGATTTATCCGAAAATTAAAACAATAAAATGGTGTAACCCAGAAATTTCTGCTATTCCAAAAAATCTAGCTTTTCCTGATATAGAATTTTATACCAGTATCCCAAAAGAATTTAGTGGTAATGAAAATAAACCTACGTTAATTGTTCTAGATGACTTAATGTTAGATTCTGCAAATAAAGAGGTATGTGAGCTATTTACTAAAGGTTCACACCATCGTAATTTAGCTATTATATTGTTAACACAAAACGTTTTTCATCAGGGAAAATTTTCAAGAGATATTTCATTAAATTGTAATTATTTAGTGCTTTTCAAAAATCCTCGAGACAAATCGCAGATTTTTCCTCTTGCTAGGCAACTATATTCAGAAAATATAAAGGGTTTCTTGAGAGTATATAATGAGTCAACATCAAAACCTCATGGTTATATTGTGTTGGATTTAACACAAAACATTAACGATATATTTCGAATTAGAACTAATATTCTTTCCAAAGAATATTGTATATGTTTCTGTGATACGGGTGATTTGAATAACAACTGCCAAAAGTATGAAACGATTGAAGAAAAACCAACATATATTACATGTACTAGGAAAGTGCAATAAGAAGATATTTCGTAAAAATATAATATTGTGATGACGATATTATAAAAACTATTGCTGAGATTGCAATCAATATATTAAATGGTAATAATAAATATCATCGGCACAAAAAGCAAAATTAAAAAAACATAAAAAAACAATTAAGATTTCTAGCCTGCGCTAAGAAAAGTATAAAAGCCAAAAGAAAAATATTAGTTCAACATGGTGGGTTTTTACCAACTTTAATCGGAACTATATTATCTAGTGTAATAGGGAAATTACTCAGTAAGACATAATGCAGCGAATGATTGTTATTTCACCAGAAATATTTTCAAAATTTAGTAAATTATTTCAAGATGATAAAAACTTGGATTTATTAGATCAAAAAATGAAAAAAGTTTTATATGATAAAAACTTAAAACCATTGCAAAAATGGTATTTATATTATTAAAATCTCCTCAAATATGGAATTAACAAAAGACACGCAAAAAAGTCACCAGAAAAGGCTAATAATCTTTCATTTGATACAGGCGCTCAAACAAAATTCTTTTCTAAACGAAATGCATATACAGAAACTGAATTACCTAAATACAAATCAACAAAGACTAATTTTGTACCATTAGTTACTGATGAAGTGTTTGAATATGATCCTAAAAAAGAGTATTCAGATATGGATATCGATTTAGAAGATGAAAATTCATTTAGAAAATTAGCTCAAACTGAAATGTTGAAAGACGAAAAACTAGTACAAAGACCATCTCTAAGTTCTGATTATCGAATGTTTGAAACACCAAGTGGTGATGTAATTACCGTTGCTGTATCATATCCTGAAAAAAGGAAGACACTAAGATCGGCCGGTAGTTCAATTTCCTCAACTATACTTTCACAGTTTCCTGAAACAAAAAAACAAAAATTAAAACCTTTACTAAGAAGTCCAAAACTAAGAACTTTATCAACACCGGAATGGTGTTGATGAGACATAAAATGTTGCACCATATAAATAGTGCAACATTTTATGTCTTAAAAGAAGTTAACAAAGATGGGTAGTCAAGATGACTTCTATGTAACATTGTTTAGTAATGACAATTTAAAACTTTTTCCAGACAACACTTTAGCTTCATTCGAAAATAAATTGCCTATTCACTTTGATTTAAGAAACGGAAACTGGAAAGTAGGTTTTTCAGAAGTTTATCTGAACGATTTCCTACAAACGGAAAAATTTAACAAGGAGAATTGTGTTCTTATTATTATTGGAGAGTATAGTGTTTATGTAAGAAACATTGAAAAACCTCTTGAAAAAATTAAAGTAACCTAATCTATAGGTTACACATATTATTCATATGACGATTCGGAATTACATTTGGATGATTGGAAATTTAATTTTTTGCTAACACTTATTAAAAATATAACTCCTAATCCGGCATTTACTCGAAACCAAGTTTTCAAAGAATTTGTTTAATGAAGTTTTGACATATATCTCTAATACTAAAAATTATGATAATGTAACTTTTCAAAAAGTAGCAGATCAAAACAAAAAAGATTTAATTCAAATATCACAGACTTTTGATGAAGGCAGCTTTTTTATAAAAGTTAATCACAGTTATAATATAAAAACATTGCTAAATGTATTATTTCGACAGAAACAAAATATAAAAAATTTCAAAACAAAATTACCTGAACTATTTAAATTAGCTAGTGCTAATAATAAAGATGAAATGAATGGAATGGTGATGATATAATCAGATATAGTTCAATCATCTGTTTTTGGAGGCCCGCAGAAGACCCGCGGTCCAGTGTTGTAAGCAATTTATTAGACTTTTTAATTAAACAAAGTAATGTAACTTCAAACGGAAAAAACATCACTCCTTCAGATTCCTTACACCATTGTAAAGCATACTTAACTACATTTCTAAATTATGGTACAGATTCCAGTTAAACACATCTGGAAGCATCTGGTTGGGAATTGGATAAACCAAATGTAAATGATTTTAATATTTCTGGTTCTAAATCACGACAAAAATTATACAATAATTCTACAATAAAAGAATTAATGGGAAAATTACATGTAGATTTTTTCAACACTTCCAAATCACTGACATTCTTGACATTCGAATTGCTTTGGCATTAGAAAAACAAGATTTTTTTCTATTTTTCAATGATTCAGACGTAAGCTTTTTAAAAATTCTTGAAGCTACATTATACATGAAACATTTAACAATTAATCCTAGCATATTAATAGCACATAATACTGTTTTGGAAAAGGCTAATGCAAAGTATTTTTATACGAGAAGTGAAATGAAAACATTTACAATTCTTACTATCAAATCCAACATATCATTGTATAATATATTTATAGGGCAAATACCAAAAGCTCTTGTATTTTGTATGGTTAAAAATGAAAATTTTAATGGTAAAAGATCAAAAAATCCATACCATTTCGATCATCAAAATCTCACACAATCTCAATTATATGTGAATGAAGTGCCTACACCAAACTCTGCAATTGAAACCAGTTTTATGTCGAATAACAATTGCGATTCTCGTGCATATTTAACATTATTTAGCGGAACACGTATACATCATTCTGATAACGGCCATCAAATTTCAAAAGAACTATTTTCAAAAGTTTATACAATACTAGCTTTTGATTTATCACCAGATGGTTCTGGAACTGATACATGCCAAAGTTTATTAAACCAGGGAGTAGTAAAGATTGAAGCAAGACTCAGTTCTCCATTAATTTCAACATTGACATGTATTGTGTTTGCAGAATTCGATGCCAGTATCGAAATTGATAAAAATCGCAACGTCTACGTAAACATATAAAAGGAAGCTTAGTGAAGCATCTCTATTCATTTGAAAATGGCATACGCTCTAGTAGATTTATTATTTTGTACGAACGATAACAATACAATATTTGTTAAAAACCTAGCTGTGGCTGGAATAAAAGAAAAATGTAAAACTATTTAAAGGAATTAAAGTATAAATTCCCAACCAAAGATTTAAAAAGAACAGACATCAAGAATTACTCTTTTGGACATATGGTCAATTGTAATATGCCACTCCAAAACATGCATAAGTAAATACAAAATAAACTAAAATATTGTATAATAATTAAAATTAGAACTATATTATTTTCAATTTCTTTTTAGCTATAAATAAAGTAGGTTAAAGTATAATGTAACATATGGTTTACATATGGATATACTTAAAATATTAATAAGAATTAAAATAAAGATAAAGAATAAATTTAAACAAAGAAAGTAGAACTAATTTCTCATATTTCAATATTGAACTAAAATATTTTGTAAATACATGCTGGTTTGCATTGCTTTGAATCTTTTGTCCTAAAAAAATAATAAAAATTAAGTTATGAGAAAATGAAATTTTGTGCTAAAAAATAATAAGAATTAAAAATAAATTAATAAATTATGATTTGATTATGAATGTTTTAAATAAAAATTATTTTAGTAAGCAAAAACTGTAATAAAGAAATTTTAATTTTGTAATCTGTTTATTGAACAAATTTAATTAGTAGAACCATAAGGCAATAAACTAGATCAATAAATCAGATCAATTAATTGTAAAATCAATATTGTAATTTTGTTTAATAAACAGAAATTTTTCATATAAATAGAACCAACATTTCTTTTGTAAGTTAAGTCTTATTTTGTCAATAAAATTGGAAGGTCTATTCCTTCTTTAAAATAAAAAAATTAAATCTTTTATTTAATCAAAGAATTAAATAATTTAACTTATATAATTATTCTAGACTATTTTATGAAATACCATTGTTTATGTCTGAAAAAATATATTGTATTGTACAATAAATAAAACAAATATTTTTTGAAGCCAATTATTATTATCTTTCATTAAATACATGTACAAGTTTATACAATTTTTTACAGCACGTCTTTACAACAAATTTTCTGTATTATGATGGTGAGGGCAAATGTGATGTAATTTCTTAGTTTCTGTAGAGATGGAATTTTGTTATCTAAATTGATAACTTTTACTGAATTTGAAATAAAAGTGTCTAAAAATTGTTTTTTTTTAAGACCTTTTACATAAACAACATCAAATATAGTTGTTAAATGTTCCTCAAAGACCTTTTTAACTTTTAAATACTCTATAAAGCCATCATTCCAATCCATGTTATTAATGTTCTTTTTGTTGTACTCATTTTGTTGTTTAACATCACTATTTAACTCTTCAAATGAGTGCGGTGCTTTAAATATAAAAAACACTGGTATTAGAGAACCATCAGCTACCAAAGAAAATTCTTTCAAAAAATATTGTTTGTTATTTCCAATAACAAATTGTAAATCAACTATAGCTTTTCTGCTACCACTGTTGTTGTTGTTGCTATTCATTTTGTTCTTTATTATAATAAAAAAACTAATAACCTAGCCTTTTATTTATAACTCTGATTTCATAAACAAAAGTGGGTATACCTAGATATACAATAGAGCAGTAAATTTTTAAAACTATTAACGGACCTTCACAGACCGTTTCGGACCTTCACATACCGTTTTCGGACCTTTGCAGACAGTTTTCGGACCTTCACAGACCGTTTTCGGACCTTCACAGACCGTTTTCGGGACTTCACAGACCGTTTTCGGACTTTTACAGACCTTTTGCGGAACTTCACAGACCGAAACTAGTCTTGAATACAGGCCTCTCGCGCCAAGGGGCCTCCTTAGCACCATCATAAGTATCTGAAAAAAAAAACAAATTAAATTTAGGGAAAAAAATTTTTAATATTAAACTTTATTTATTTCAAATATTTTTCCTGCGATTCGATATCAATCGACGGAATTAATTGAAATAATGTCATATTTCGTTTGTCTTTATCCCGACCCAAAAATTTGAAATAAAACTCCGCTCTATTCAATTCCTCTAATTCCGGTTCGTTTGTTACTTTTCTTGAAAACCTGTCCGGCATGAAAAATATAATTTTTTCATTGGTTATTGGATCTGTTACCTCACAAAGCACCACCATTTGATTTCTTTTCGTCTCTAGAAAGCGCCAGGAAAGCACCTCGTATATTTTATTTTGGTGTAAAATATAAATATTATGATATTTTTCATTCGAACCCACTCCCAATTCCATTAAACTTTTTAAAAAACCAGCCTAAATAAAAATAGAAAATTAAAACTATAAAACAAAAAAAAAAAAAAAAAAACAAATATCTTGCTCCTAATAAAGTAAATAATTTTTAATAATAGTAAAGGAAAATTGTTGTTCTTGTATATGAAAAACTTTATATATGACTTCCCTACTCATATAAAAAATAAAATAAAAACGAACTAACTAACTCATTATACAATTATGCAATTTTTTTTTTTCTCTTGTTTTTTAAAATTAAAATTCTAATACGATACAAAATTGTTGCAGTATTTGAAAAATATCATATAAATTAAAAAGTTGTGAAGGCTGCTGCAGCTGCGCGGTGCTAAAAAAAGATTTTTATAGAATTATTTGATTTTAAGATTAGAATAGTAATGTGGGCGGCGCGCCTTTCTGAAAAAGTTAATATGCTAATAAGATGCAACATTGTTGCAGTATATGAAAAATATAATATAAATTAAAAAGTTGTCAAGGGTAAAAAGTTGGATTTATGAATTTTTTTTTTCTTTTGTTTTTTAGAGTCAAAATTCTAATACGATACAACATTGTTGCAGTATTTTGAAAAATATCATATAAATTAAAAAGTTGTGAAGGCTGCTGCAGCTGTGCGGTGCCAAAAATAAGTAAATACCCGGGGGTTTTTAAAAGTATATATATTTGATCGTATGTTATAATCCATTTTAATTACCAAATAATTTTTACTTAAATTAAAACAACAAACAAAAAAAAAAATGAGTTCAGCACATAAAAAAATTAAATCGGAATGCAATGAGTGCAAAAAGGTTTTCGCAAGGCCGGACAATCTAAAAAGACATAAAAGTAGAACACAATTAAAACATAAATATGATATATGTCAAAAAGCATTTGGTAGAAAAAAAAATTTATTAGAACATATAAAAAACCACAGAGAAGGTTATGAAAATACAAAATTTTGTAAGAAGTGCAAAACAGCCATCTCAAATAATTTGTGGAATTACCACATTCGGACAAATGAACATAAGAAAAATGCAGCAGAAGTCATTAAAACTAATGTTAAGTGTATTGATGAATGTTTTCAAAATAGACTAGAAACATTTATTAGAGATAATGATGATGAAGGTATATTAAACCCATCACACTTTTTAGAAAAGGCTCAAACCGATATCATTGAATTGTTGAGACAATCACTAAAAAAGCACAGAGTCATTAAGGCAAATCTTGAACTTTTCGGTGAATATATAAAACCAACAGAAGAAGAGTTTGAAAATATATCAATCAAATCTTTTCAAACTCGAATGGTGGCTGGGCGTTGATTAGAAGTTTACACGCGGAAATAAATATTAATAAATATGAACCAATCCACGTTTCTAGTTATATTAAGTTACCAAAAAACATAGAAGATAAAAAAGCCTGCATTAATATCCACAGCAATGATAACTTCTGTTTTAAGTGGAGTTTAGTATCAGCCTTACAAACTTGCGCTGAAAGTGCAAAACGAACATGTTGATACAAAATTAGTGACATTTCTCAACCCATAGTCAAGCTTGAGTTTGGCGATGTTTTACAACTTAATTTTTGCAATATGCAATTTCCAACTAATTTGCCTGAACTAAATTTATTCGAAGAACTTAATAATGACATAAGCATAAATTTGTTTGGATTGGAAGTCATTAATAAGAAATTTGATGTTGTAGGGCCATTTTATTTGACAAAATGTCAAAAAAAGTTTGATGTCAATTTATTGCTTTTGGAAAGGGATGAAAAATTTTATTTTGTTTACATAAAACATTTATCAAGATTGATAAGTCGGTCTGTAACAAGGAATACTCATCAAATTTATATTTGTAATATGTGATTGCAACATTTTCATACATTACAACAACGTGACTTACACAAACCCGAGTGCAATAAAGTAGTTACAAAGGTTCCGTCTGTTGAAAAAAATACACTGGAGTTTAAGAATTATCAACAACAATTGAAAACACCTTTTGTTATTTATGCCGATGCTGAGAGTATTTTACAACCTATTGCAACATGCAATTCTGATTCCACGATGTCTTCAACAACAAACATTCATCAACATGTTCCAGTAGCTTTCTCTTACTACATTAAATGTTCTTTTGATGATGGTCTAAGCTGTTTCAAAGAATTTGTTGGAGCTAACTGTGCTAAGGAATTTATCCAATCATTGACGGAAACATGCAGTGAATTATATTCAACCTTCTTTATGAGTTCAAAGCCCATGAATCCGCTAACACTGGATGAGCAGCTCAACAATTGGTTCAAAAAACGTGTCACATATGTGGTAAGCACTTCGATTTTAATAATAGAATTAGAGACCATTGCCACTTTACTGGCAATTATAGAGGTCCTGCTCATTCTTATTGCAACTTATTGTATAGACGATCAAATTTTTTCCCAATATTTTTTCACAATTTTTCAGGCTATGATTGTCATCTTTTATTTAAAGAACTAAACGAAGTGAATGGACATATTGGTGTCATTCCTTTGAATAAAGCACGTTATATTTCATTATCTAAAAAAATTACAATAGATAATAATCATTCATTTTATTTACGTTTTCTCGATAGCTTCAGATTTATGGCTTCTAGCCTTGATTCATTGTGTAAAAATTTAAATAAAAACGATTTGATTCATATAAAACAAGTAAAGAAACAGTCAGTCGGTGCAACCGACTTAGAAATACCCTGCACCTATTTGGTTCAAATTTAATGGGAAGTTAATAAGTCATTTTAAAACCATAAAAGATTTTATTAGTTTGTTCTTAAGACATGGCTAACTAAATTAACTTTATAGTACTAAAAAACATTTTCTAATTACTTTATCTATTCAAAAATATTCCAAATTCTTACTAATTTATCTATTTAAAAATCTTAAAAAACAGAAAAACTTGAAATAAATGAAAATATATTTATTTCGATTCAATTACAAAAGTTAAAAAATTTGAATTATTAAATTTTGTGATAAAAGGCTAATCAAAGCATAATATATTTAATAATTCAAATTTTTCAATTCGATCAA
The DNA here is from genome assembly GCA_963082915.1 of Dolichopus griseipennis. Taxonomy (NCBI): domain Eukaryota; kingdom Metazoa; phylum Arthropoda; class Insecta; order Diptera; family Dolichopodidae; genus Dolichopus; species Dolichopus griseipennis. The sequence goes on from OY720441.1 coordinate 264,365,848, forward strand.
AAGCTTCTATAATCCGAACTCATTAACCAAACTCGACCAGAACCAATTCTCATGATACTTCCAATACTAGTAACCTACAGTTTAAATTTCTCAAAATAGCGGCATCATTTTTTGAGTTATGCTATTTTTAAGATATATGTTTGTTAGCCCTTGAACTTTTCAAAGGTTCCAGAATCCGAAACCATGGTTCGATTTCGCCCATATGCAGTCCGCACTGTATTTTAAATACTAGTGAACTCTTGTACACAATTTGAACTTTCTAACTTAATTTTAAGTTACTATTTTAAATAATTTCGATTATAAGCTTTTAAACCTTGGTAGGTCTAAGAGGAGTACTGAACCGACACTCCAATTGATCCCAATTTAGGGGCCATACAAATAGTAAAGAACATCCTTGTGCCAAATTTGAAGATTCTACATTTGTTTCAAGTTGCTGTCTATATGCTTTAAGGTCTTCGGAAATGTGTTGCTGGTCACCGACCCACTCCTCCAAAAATAAAGAACAAAAATCAAGAACACTAAAAAAATGGGAATGGACACCTTGATACCAAATTTGGAAGTTCTATCTTCATTGGTTTCGGAATTATGCTCGTTTGGCCTAAATTCGATCAAAAAGTTCTAGGTTACGAACCCATGGTCGAATCTCCCAGTATACCTACATGACCCTTACCGACCCAGTATACCTACTTTATTCTTTATTCTTAATGAAACAAAATGAAGACTATCATAAAAATTTTTATTTACAGCAAGTAGTAAATCAGTTAATGCAAAAAGTAGTAGAAGGCGGAAAAGGCATTCCGAATTGTGTACAAAGGTTAACTATATATTTAAAAATTAAAATTTTTCAAAATTTCAATTATTTTAAATTGATAGTTTATGTTCCTATTAGAAAAGCTTATAAACGCAATATATGCTATAAATATATTTCTAAAGTACAATTACAATTATAGAACTTTTCATATAATTCATTTAAATATAAAAATAAATTTTACATAAATGCAGCAAGTACCTTCGAATATAGCTTAAGTATTGTACACAATGTCTTAATTAAATATCACCTTTGGTAATAATTCAATAAAATATATGATAAGATTAATATTAAAAAAAAAAAAGGAATTTAACCGTTTATTAAAAAAATATTTTGTTTTTAATTTATAAAATTTTATACAAAAATGTTTTATGGTAAAATTCTTAGCCTTTCAAAAATATAAAAGTGATAAATATAAACGGAAATAAGAAAGAACCCTCGTGTATCAAATTTAAAGTTTCTATCTTCTTGAATTTCGAATATAAGCTTTTCAGTTTTGGGATTTCTTAGGAGGCATCTAAACCAACACTACAGTTATACATAAGAAATAGGAAATATATTCTATGGCTTCGAAATTATACTCGTTTGGCCTTAGATCGATCAAAAGCTTCTAGAATCCGAACTCATTATCCGAACTCGACCAGAACCAATTCCCATGGTACTTTCATTATTAGTAACCTAGATTTTAAATTTCATCAAAATAGGGGCATTATTTTTTGAGATATACTGCTTTTAAGATATATGTTCGTTAGCCTTTGACCTTTTAAAGGTTCCAGAATCCGAAACCATGTTACGATTTCGCCCATATGCAATCCCCGTCATACTTTCAATACTAGTTAACCCTTGTACACAATTGGAACGTTCTATCTTAATTTTAAGTTAATATTTTTATTAATTTCGATGATGCTTTTAAACCTTGGGGGGTGAATTTTAAAGATATTCTTCAAGGTCTTCAGAAATGTGTGGCGGGTCCCCGACCCACTACTCCAATGGGGCCCACATTTCAAGTACACCAACCAAAACGAAAGAGACACCCTGATACCAAATTTGGAAGTTCTATCTTCATTGGTTTCGAAATTATGCTCGTTTGGCCTAAATTCGATCAAAATGTTCTAAGTTCCGAACCCATTGTACAATACCCACCGTACGCAATCACCACCGTGGTTTCATTACCAGTACCCTACAACACAAATTTTATGAAGATAGCGTCATTAGTTGTTGAGTTATCGAGATTTTTTATATATGTTCCTTAGCCCTTAGACCGATTAAAAGATCCAGAATCCGAACCCATGGGCCGATTTCGCCCATTTGCAATCCCCGCCGTACTTTCAGCCCTACAGTAACCTACAGTTAAAATTTCATCAACATAGCTCCATTATTTTTTGAGTTATCGTGCCTACGGACGGACGGACGGACATGGCTATATCGACTAAGGAGGTCACGGTGATCACAAATATATATACTTTTCCATATCTAGCTCGCTTCCTTTAGGTGGTTACAAACACCATACCAAAGTTAATATACCCCTTTACCTATTCTATAGGTGTAAGGTTTAAAAAGAATTCAATAATAATGAAAAATTTAAACTTATAACTCGAAAGGGAGTTTTTCCCTATGAGTATTTAAATTCCATTAAACGAGTTAACGAAACATGTTTACCATCACAAGACAATTTTACCAATCAAATGGCAAACACACCATGTTCCGATGAAGACTACATTCATGCAGTTAATATATGGAATACGTTTAAATGTCAAAATTTATTGGACTATCTTAAACTTTACCTTAAAACAGATGTACTTTTTTTGACTGATGTTTTTGAAAATTTTCGAAAAATATGCTCCAAAATCTATTCTTTAGTAGATCTTGCAAATTTTTACACTACACCAGGTTTGTCATGGGCAGCTATGTTAAAATACACTGATATGAAATAAAAGTTGTTAACTGATGTTTATATGTGTAATTTTTTTAAAAAAGGGATACGTGGTGGAATTAATCAGTGCTCACTTTTGCTCACAGGCATTCAGTGGCAAATAATAAATTTATGGGGGAATCTTATTATATTACCCTCAACATTTACATGATTTGCACAATCATTTCCCTTTTTGTGCTGAAAACAAAGTTCCACCGAAAGGTAAAATTCCTAAACTGTTAGTTGACTTAACAAACAAACGCAAATATATTATCCATTATCGAAACCTTAAACAGTGTCTTCGAAACGGCTTGATTCTCAAAAAAATTTATAGAGTGCTAAAACTCACACAAAGCAATTGGTTAAAAAAATATATTGATTTAAATAATGCACACAGGTCAATGGCTAAAAATGCTTTTGAAAAATATTATTTTAAATTAATGAATAATGCTGTTTTTGGTAAAACAATGGAAAATGTAGATAAAAGAAAAATTGTCAAAATAGCTACCTCTTGGGAAAGTCAAGGAAGACATTTAGGTGCTCGAGCGTTAATAGCAAAACCAAATTATCATACTTACTCTAGATTTACTGAAAACTTGATAGCAATTCAGCTTAATCATACAAATATATGTTATGACAAACCTATATATTTGGGATTTACAGTACTCGAACAATCTAAAATTCTTATGTATGATTTTCATTATGATTATATTAAACCTAAATATGGTAGTAAGGTTTTTTTAAATTATACAGACACTGACAGATTCATTTATACTATACAGACAGATGATTTTTACGGTGGCATATTTAATGAAATAACAAAACGTTTTGATACATCAGATTATCCATCTGACAATTTATTTAATTTTCCTCTAATGAATAAAAAAGTTCTAGGTTTTTTTAAAGATAAATTTAATGGTAAAATTGTTTCTGAATTCATTGGATTAAAATATAAAATGTATTTCCTTCAAACATATGAAAATAAAACTATTAAAAAAGCTAAAGGAATAAAGAAATATGTTGTCAATTCTTTAACGTTAGATAATTATAAAATTTGTTTTTTAAAAAATGAAACTTGTCTTAAAGAATGAAAATATTTAGATCATATTTGCAAACAATTTATACACAAAATTTAAATTAAGTAGCTTTAAGTTCATTAGATAATAAAAGATATGTAACTGAAGATAATATAAAAACATATGCTTGGGGGCATTATGCCATTGAGCAATATTTGTAAAAAAAAAAACAAAACAAAAAAAAAATTCCATTTAATGTTAGCTTAATAAAAAAACAGAATTCCAAGATGTTTAAATAAAATAAAAAATATTATACACACATTAAAAGTGTCTTTCAATTTTAATTTTAACATTGCTATTAGTTTTGTATATTAACTTTGTTTTTGAACCAACACTATAAAAAGTTTTCATATTTAATCAAGAATATTGAACTCAAAACTTATAAAACTTTTTTTCTATTTTCACAGAAATATTAAATCAAGCTTAAACTTATTAAAAACGTGATCAAGTTCAAGTTAAAAAAAAAAAAAAAAAAATTAACAATATAATTTCAAACGTTTATTTGTTTAATTTTTTTCAAAACTTTTGCAGTTAAGTTAATAATCAAACAAAAAATTTCCATCGATTTTTTAAGCTTTTCAACTTTAAAATGGCAGTTGGAAGCTTAATTTTCAAACATAACGGACGAGCTTTATCAGCTTTGAATTTTTTAAATTTTTCACGTAAACATTAAATCAAGCTTAAACTTTGATAATATTAATTATAAGCCAAATTTAAAAAACTTTTCATATCTAATTAAAAATATTCAGCTTAATAGCTTAAGCTTATTTTTTTTAATTTATAAAACTTTTTTCAATTTTCGCGGAAATATTAAATCAAGCTTAAACTTTGATAATATTAATTTTGTATTTAAAGCAAACTTTAAAAAACTTTTCATATTTAATTAAGAACAGTAAGCACAATATCTTAAGCTTATTACTGTTTTAATTTGAAATTTAAACATAACTGATATTTAAAAAACTTTTCATATCTAATTAAAAATATTTAGCTTAATAGCTTAAGCTTTTTATACCCGTATGACTATATAGTCCAAGGGTATAATAAATTTGCCATTACGTTTGTGACGCAGAGAAGGAGGGATCAGAATCGAATAATAAATCGATTTAGCTATGTATGTCCGTCCGTCCGTCCGTCCGTCAGTCCGTCCGTCCGTCCGTCATCACGATAACTCAAAAAGTAAAGGAGCTAGGATTATGAAATTTTCACAAATTCGTTTTTATGCAAAAAACGGAATCGAGTTTTAAATTCAGCCATTTTGGTCCACGAGTTCGAGTACCTGCCATACAACTTCTAATTTTATATGAGCATTACTCTATACCTATGGAAGCTGCGTGTCTGAAATTTTGCCAAAAGTAGTTTAGTATAATAGCCAAAGTTACTGCAAAATTTGGTTGGTCTACTGCAAAGGGTTCGAGTAGCTGCCATACAACTCCTTCTTTTATATGAGCTTTACACTACACCTGATGAAGCTGGATGTCTGAAATTTTGCTAAAAATAGTTTAGTGTAATGGCCAAAGTTACTGCAAAATTTAGTTGGTCTACTGCTGAGGGTTCGAGTAGCTGCCATACAACTCCTTCTTTTATATGAGGATTACACTACACCAAATGAAGCTGGGTGTCTGAAATTTTTCCAAAAATAGTTTAGTGTAATGGCCAAATTTACTGCAAAATTTGGTTGGTCTACTGCAAAGGGTTCGAGTAGCTGCCATACAACTCCTTCTTTTATATGAGAATTACTCTACAGCTAATAAAGCTGAATGTTTGAAATTTTGCCAAAAGTAATTAACCGGATGATATAATGTATATGTTACGGTCATGCGGGTATCCCAGAGTTGACACAGTCTACTCTACTACACTCTTCCTCGTTTTTTCTTAATTTATAAAACTTTTTTTTTAATTTTCGCGGAAACATTAAATCAAGCTTAAACTTTGAAATTTAAACATAACTGATATTCTAACCGCTAAGCTTAATTTAGAATACCCAAAAGCACAAAACTTTTTACTTATCACAATTTTATTGCATAACTTTAGGAGAACTGCCGAAAAAAGATCCTCCTGCCGCTGAAACGGCATATACATACTACTGATGTCTCATTCTATTTCTTTAGTGGCCTTGAAATTATGGACCAATTGGAGTAGTGGATCGGGCACCAGCCACACAGTTCGGAAGACCTTAAAGCATATTTTTGAAATTAATAAAGATAGTAACTTCAAACAAATGTTGAAGCTTCAAATTTAGCACATGGGTGTTCTTTACTATTTCCTGCGTGTTTCCCTAATTTTGGATCATTCTGAGTTTAGGATTCCTCTTAGACTCCCCAAGGTTTAAAAGCTTATCTTCGAAATTAATTAAAATAATAACTCAAAATTAAGATAGAACGCTCCAATTGTGTACAAGGGTTAACTAGTATTGAAAGCATGACGGGGACTGCATATGGGAAAATCGTATGGGAAAAGTTAAAATTTCATCAAGATAGCTCCATTATTTTTTGAGTTATCGTGCCTACGGACGGACGGACGGACATGGCTATATCGACTCAGGAGGTCACGCTAACCACAAATATATACACTTTGCCATATCTAGCTCGCTTCCTTTAGGTGGTTACAAACACCATTCCAAAGTTAATATACCCCTTTACCTATTCTATAGGTGTAAGGTATAAAAATAAAAGAAAATGTAGAAGAAAAGTTGGGAGATGAATAGAAGCGATTATACCTAAAGAAATAACACCCAAAATATTACTTAGCGGCATGTCTGAAAGCTATGATAAAGATACTAATGGAAAAAAACTAAAAACACAGAATAGTTTGATAACAATAGAAGAATTAAACTTGGGGAATTGGCAATGGTATACAACAGAACAGCGATCAAAAATTGTTGAATTTTATTTTGACATTCAACAGTCTATTGTTTTGACGCAGCGTGCTTATCGTCGTTTTTTTAATGTACGTACTGCACCTTCAGCATCAACAATAAATCGCCTGGTTGCAAATTTTCGACAACATGGTGCACTAAGGCACTTTCCATGTACCGGAAAACCACTTACGGTCCACACGGAAGAAAATATCCGACGATTTGTGGATAGTGTGCAGGACAGTCCAGAAACGTCAACAAGAAGGCGTTCGGCACAACTCCTGCACATATTCCCGTACAAGGTTCAGCTTGTGTAAGAATTGAAGTTGATAGACTACCAACAAATCACAACCAGAAAATCTCGATTTCATTAACAATTTGATAATGAGCGATGAAGCCAATTTCCAATTGAATGGTTCCGTAAACAAGCAAAATTGCTGAATGTGGGGTACGGAGAACGGACGGAAGAGTTAATCAGCGACAATTACACCCACTTAAGTATACTGTTTGGTGCGGTGTACTGTCTGAAAGGATCATTGGTCCATATTTCTTTGAAAATGCACATGGCGGCTTAGTAACGATTACTGGTGCTGAATATCGAAACGCATTATTCCGCGCAGAAGCGATTTTAATTGGCCCCCACGTTCACCGGATTTAACAGCGCCAGACTGTTTTCTTTGGGGTTATTTGAAGAAAGGGTATATGTAACAACCCAGCGAGCATACCAGAGCTAAAACAAAACATTCACAATGAAATTCAAGCCATAGCACCGAAAATTTTACGAAAAGTTATAGAAAATGTACTGGAAAGAGCACAAATATGCGAAGCCGAAAATGATCACCGCGGGCGGGATTAATTTTTCATACTTAAGCTAAAAATATTCCCCATTAATATACTGTATAACAAAAGAATAAAAGTAATAATTAACCATTATATAAAAAGTTATTAAACATTCAAACCATATCAGTCGTTTTGCGCCACCCTGTATACGAACAAATTTAGTTTTGTATGTCTAAGTGAAACATATATTACAACAGAAATTGATCAATTTGAAATATTGCTTGATGGATATGAGGTTTACAGATGTGATTCATATTCTAGACATACCGGTGGCGTTTAAATATATATAAAACAAGTAATGAAACAGTCAGTACAACCGACTTAGAAATATCCATATCCAATATCCTACCCCTATTTGGTTCAAATTTAATGACAAGTCCATAATTCATTTTAGAACCATAAAAGCTTTTATTAGTTTGATCCTAAGACATGGCTTACCAATTTTACTTCATTTATTTATCACTATTTCAATTGGTTCCAATTTTCGAGGACACTAAGAGAATAGAAAGAACACCCTGATACCTAATTTAGAGGTTCTAACTTTTTGGGATTCATAATCATGCTCGTTTGGCCTAAATTGGATGAAAAAGTTCCAGGATCCGAATTCATGGTCGGATTTCGCCTATATGCAGTCCGTGCCGTTCTTTCAGTAGTACACAATTGGAACGTTCTATCTTAATTTTAAGCTACTTTTTTTATTAATTTCATGGAATGCTTTAAGGTCTTCAGAACTGTGTAGACGTTCCCCGACCCACTACTCCAATTGTTCCTAAAATTAAAGGACTCTAGAGACATAGTAATAAGCACACTCGTACAAAATTTGAAGGTTTAATCTTCATTAGTTTCGGAATTATGCTTGTTTGGCCTAAATTCGATCAAAAACTTCTATGATCACGAACCATGGTCGGAACTCGACCGCACGCAACCTTCGCCATAATCTCATTACTAGTAACCTACACCACAAAATTCATGATTGTAACGCCATTAGTTAATGAGTTACCCCTATTAATTTTATAAGTTCGTTGGCCCTTAGAACCATTAAAAAGTGCAGAATCCGAACCCACAGACGGTTTTCGCCAATATCTATTCCCCTACGCACTTTAAGTTCTAGTAACCTACAGTTAAAATTTCATCGAGATAGCTCCATTAGTTTTTGAGTTATTGTTCCGGACAATATATTTGAGTATCCGGACGGACGGACATGGCTATATCGACTCAGGAGGTTCTGCTGATCACAAATACATATACTTTTCCATATCTAGGTCGCTTCTTTTAGATAGTTACAAACACCATACCAAAGTTAATTTACCCTTTTCCTATTTCGTGTAGGGTATAAAAAGGATTAAAAAATAAAATGATTTGTAGTTTATACTGTGAAAATGTTTGGATGTTGTGTATAAATGTTTGTTTTAATGAAGAAAATTGGTTATTAGCGTGTATATATAGAAGTAGACAATGTATGGTGAACAGATTTTTGGAAATTATTGGTGAGTGATGCGGAACATACTGTAATAAATTTATTAAATAAAGATATTGATGAAAAACGAATGCGCGAATTTATTTCGGATTATAGTCTTAAGGAACAAGTTAAATAGCCAACTAGGAAAACAATTAGATCAGATTCTCTGATTGATTATGTGCTAACTGATCACATAGCAGATGTCAAGGTAAAAGTAGAGCCAATGGTTGTGATAAAAGATCATGAAACGATTTGTATAAAAGTAAGGCATGTGCAATATAGGACAAATAGTGACGAAATAACATATTTAAAGTATAAAAAAGATGAAATGATAACAACATTAAACCGAAAACGATTTTTAAATTCTATAAGTATGAACTCATTAAATGATTGTTGCTTGAAATTTACAACTGATTTAAATGATACACTGCAGGGTATGAACAAAACAATTGTATTAAGAGAAAATAGTAATAAATGGTATAATAATGAACTAAAACAAGTAAAGAAAGAGTCAGTCGGTGCAACCGACTTAGAAATACCCTACACCTATTTGGTTCAAATTTAATGGGAAGTCTATAAGTTATTTTACAACCATAAAAGCTGTTGTTAGTTTGATCGTAAGACATATCTAACCAAATTAATTTTATAATACTAAAAACATTTTCTAACTACTTTATCTATTCAAAAATATCAAAAATTCTTACTAATTTATCTATAAAAATATTAAAAAACAAAAAAACTTGAAATAAATGACAATATATTTATTTCAATTCAATTACAAAAGTGAAAAAATTTGTGTTCATTGACTTAAAAGGGGCTTTCGAGACTATTGATAGAGATATTATGTTAATCAAATTTGAAAAAATTGGTATACTCGGAACAGAGTTAAATTGGTTTAAACAATATTTAACGGACAGAAAACAAAGAACAAACGTTGGTCCAGTTTTGTCAGCTTTAAAAAGTATAGAATTAGGTGTACGTCAAGGATCAGTGTTTAAGGGTACGGGGACTGCTCTAGACTTAAAGTTAGAACAGTTTTCAAACTTCTTTGTAAAATAAAATAAGTGGCAATCGATCAGCCTGCAAAATTTATATAAGTGTTTCTTTAGACAATGCAGTTCGCTCTTTAATAGACTTGACATTTTGTTAACCAATATTGCGATGATGATGAATCTAAAAAAATTTGGAATATCCACAAACATTTTTAAAACACATGTATTGATTTCCGTTAATTTATTCGGGCAAAATTTACAAAGTTGAGAGGCGCAGAATCACTTAATCGGGTATTATTTAATTTACATGTAAGTATTATTTTACCCGTATGAGTGTAGGTCAAAGGTTATACTAAATTTGCTATTGCGTTTGTGGCACAGAGAAAAAGGGGAGTAGATATAGACACAAAGGTATGGATCAGACCAAAATCAAAAAGTGAATCAGTCTAGCTATGTATGTTAATTCATCCGCACGATAACCCAAAAAAAATAAAGAGCTATGATTCTCAAATCCGTTTCAATGAAAGAGCCGTCATCGTTATTGCAATCCAATCAGTTAGCTCCACGGTTAACATTTCTACTAAAGTAGGTTCGAGTAGTTACCATACAACTTCTTTATTTATAAGAGCACTACTTTATACCTAATTCAGCAGGGTGTCTGAAATTTCCCCAAAAATATTTTAGCTTTAATGCCAAAGTTTTAGCAAAAATTAATTGGGTAGTTCAGTGCGTTGGTTTTGCAGCCATACAACTTCTTGTTTTATATGAGCATTACTTTATGTCAATAGTAGTTAAGTTGAATGGCCAACGGCTGAATAAAATATAGTCGATGTACTGGAAGAGGCTTTAAGAGCTGCTTTTCAATTTATATTTTGTTTTGTACTTAACTGAAAGTTCTACAACACTCGTTTTTTATGATTTTTTGAAGGGAATGTAGGCTTTTTTTTTTTGGAAAAAGGTTTTAAAATACTATGTATTTCAGGTTAATATTTACGAAATCGAACTTTTTGATTTTTAGATTTTACTAGAAAAACGAAGAAGAGTGTAGTAGAATAGACTGTGTCAACTCTGGGATACTCGTATGACCGTTATATAATTATTATTATAAACATTAATTACTTTTGGCAAATTTTCAAACATACCAGATTTATTAGGTGTAGTGTAATGCTCATAAAAAAGAAGGAGTTGTATGGCAATTACCCGAACCTTCTGCAACTAGAACAATCAAATTTGGCAGCAACTTTGGCCATTACACTAAACTATTTGTGGCAAAATTTCAGACACCCAATTTCAATAGGAATTGCGTAATGCTCATGTAAAGTAAGAAGTTGTATGGCAGCTGCTCGAACCCTTTGCAGTAGACCAATCAAATTTTGCAAAAACTTTGGACATAAAATTAAACTACTTTTGGCAAAATTTCATAAATTAAATAAAATAAAATAATAAATTTATAAATTTCGTATTATAACAAGTAAAGAAACAGTCAGTCGGTGCAACCGACTTAGAAATACCCTACAATTTGGTTCAAATTTAATGGAAAGTCCATTAGTCATTTTAAAACAATAAAAACTGTTTTTATAGTTTGGTCGTAAAACATAGCTAACCAAATTAACTTTATAATACTAAAAACATTTTCTAATTAGACTACCTATAAAAAAATATTACAAATTCTTACAAATTTATCGATTTAAAAATATTAAAAAACAAAAAAACTTGAATTAAATAAAAATATATTTATATCAATTCATTTACAAAAATGAAAAAATTTGAATTTTTAAATTTTGTGATAAAAATTTAATATATTTAATAATTAAAATTTATCAAAATTGTAATTATTTTAAATTGCTAGTTTATGTAACTATCGAAAAGCTTATAAACACAAAATATGCAATAAATGTACCTTTGAATACAGCTTAAGTATTGTACACAATGTCTTAATTATATATCACCTACGGTAATAATTCAATAAAATATATGATATGATAAAAATTAAAAAAAAAGAATTTAATCATTTATTAAAAAAATATTTTGATATACAAAATATGTGTTATGGTAAAATTCTTAGCCTTTTAAAAATATAAAAGCGTTAAATAAAAACGGAAATAGGAAAGAACCCTCGCGTATCAAATTTAAAGTTTTTATCTTCATGAATCTCGAAGATAAGCTTTTCATGTTTGGAATTTCTTAGGAGCAACCTGAACCGCCACTACAATTAAGTCTAAATTTCGGGGACACATAGGAAATAGGAAATATATTCTTTGGCTTCGAAATTATACTCGTTTGCCTCAGATCGATCAAAAGCTTCTAGAATCCGAACTCAATGTCCGAACTCGACCAGAAGAATTAAAATTTCATCAAAATAGCGGCATTATTTTTTGAGTTATACTGCTTTTAAGATATATGTTCGGTAGCCCCTGAACTTTCAAAGGTTTCAGAACCCGAAACCATGGTACGATTTTGCCCATATCCAGTCCCCGACATACTTTCAATACTAGTTAACCGTTGTACACAATTGGAACCTTCTATATTAATTTTAAGTTACTATTTTTAGTAATTTCATTTATAAGCTTTCAAGCCTTCGGACGTCTAGGAGGGGTACTGAACCACCACTCCAATAGATCTCAAATTAGGGACACACAAAAGAAATAGTAAAGAACACCATTGTGCCAAATTTGAAGCTTTTACATTTTTTCAAGTTGCTATCTTTATAAATTTTAAGATATGCTTCAAGGTCTTCAGAAATGTGTGGCTGGTCCTCGACCTACTATTCCAATGAGGCCCAAATTTCAAGGACACTAAGGAAATAGAAATAGACACCCTGATACAAAATTTGGAGGTTCTATCTTCATTGGTTTCGGAAATATGCTCGCTTGGCCTAAATTAGATCAAATTGTTCTAGGTTCCGAACCCATGGTCCAATCTGGATCTTACCCCATACCCGCCATAGTCTCATTACTAGTAACCTACAGCACAAATTTCATGAAGATAGCGTCATTAGTTGTTGAGCTATCATGATTTTTTATATATGTTCGTTAGCCCTTAGACCGATTAAAAGGTCCAGAATCCGAACCCATGGGCCAATTTTGCCCATTTCCAATCCCCGCCGTACTTTCAGTCCTAGTAACCTACAGTTAAAATTTCATCAAGGTAACTCCATTAAGAGTTATCGTGCCTACGAGCGGACATGGCTATATCGACTAAGGAGGTCACACTGATCATAAATATATATACTTTTCCATACCTAGCTCGCTTCCTTTAGGTGGTTGCAAACACCCTACCAAAGTTAATATATCCCTTTACCTATTCTATAGGTGTAGGGTATAAAAAATAATATAATGTTTAGAGGACTAGCTTTATTTAATAGTCTACCTAATGAATTAAAAATTGAAAGAAATTTTACATATAAAAAGAATTAATTTGAATTTTTTTTTAGTTATATTTTTGTTAATTTTTTAATTATAAAATGTAAAAATAGATAATTAATTGAATATAAATTTAATTTTACATTTCTTAATAGAAAATCGAAATAATTAAAATAATAAATCTAATATATAAAAATGAAAATTTGTTTGTTTGTTTGTCCAGGATTCACGTGAAAACCACTGATCAGGAATAATTCTAGGAGCCCGGGGGTGGCATAGGCTATGTCGTAATTTTATAAGTCAACATGTTGCGACTGCAGCGCCGTTTTAAACTTTTTGGTTTTTTTGATGTCGAGTCGAAACGGTTGGACCGTTTGGACTTATAATTTTGCACGAATATTCATCTTAGCTTGCAGAATTAGTTCTATAAAGTTGGTTGGAATATTTTTACCCATTCTGGCCGGCGAGCTTCCACAAAATTGTTTGTTTCCGATTTGTGTCAAATTTTACCGGGTGGTTTTGCATTTGAAAAGCGAGGCTGACACAAATTTTTGTTAAGTTTGGTTAACCCGTTTGGGCACGGGTACTTATAAAAAGTTTTTCAATCTTTTTGAGTTCGATCCGAAACAGTTTGACTGATTGACTTGAAATTTTGTGGAAATGTTCCTCTTAAAAGGTTAAATCAATTTTATTGAAAGTTTTGCACAAACATAGATGTTTATTATAGAAGCTCACCTGATTAATTTGGTTTTGACCTGTTTAACCGTTTTCCACAAAATTTAAATTAAATTTTCGAATTTTTGTTCGAATGTGCTACCATGTTAACTTGGATTCTAAAAGCTCACTTTATTAAGCGCGAAAGGTAAGTGTAAATTGGTTGCGATATATTAACTCGTTTGGACACGATACCTAATTACTTTTTTTTAAGTTTAAATAAAATATTTTTAAAGCTCTTAATTTTTGTATAGTTGTTATTCCATAAAAAATTTTCAATGCAAATTTCTAATATTAATAATAGTAAAAATAATGCTAATAAAGAATCAAATATTAATATGCTTAAATATAATATAACAAAACACTTTCCTTTTCTACATTTTTTCGTAAGTCTTTGTTATACCCTACACCTATAGAATAGGTAAAGGGGTATATTAACTTTGGTATGGTGTTTGTAACCACCTAAAGGAAACGAGCTAGATATGGAAAAGTATATATATTTGTGATCAGCGTGACCGCCTTAGTCGATATAGCCATGTCCGTCCGTCCGTCCGTAGGCACGATAACTCAAAAAATAATGGAGCTATCTTGATGAAATTTTAACTGTAGGTTACTAGGACTGAAAGTACGGCGGGGCGAAATCGGGCGAATATGGGCGAAATCGGCCCATGGGTTCGGATTCTGGACCTTTTAATCGGTTTCAGGGCTAACGAACAAATATAAAAAATCATATATAACTCAATAACTAATGACGCTATCTTCATCAAATTTGTGCTGTAGGTTACTAGTAATGAAACTACTTTGGGAATTGCGTAAGGTCGGGATTGGACCATGGGTTCGGAACCTAGAACTTAACAACTAATGACGCTATCTTCATCAAATTTGTGCTGTAGGTTACTAGTAATGAAACTACTTTGGGAATTGCGTAAGGTCGGGATTGGACCATGGGTTCGGAACCTAGAACTTTTTGATCGAATTTAGGCCAAACGAGCATAATTCCGAAACCAATGAAGATAGAACCTCCAAATTTAGTATCAGGGTGTCCCTTCCTATTTCCTAAGTGTCTTGTGAATTTGGGTCCCATTGGAGTAGTGGGTCGGGGACCAGCCACACATTTCCGAAGACCTTAAAGCATATCTTTAAAATTAATAAAGATAACAACTTGAAAAAATGTAGAAGCTTCCAATTTGTCACAAGGGTGTTCTTTACTATCTCTTGCGTGTTCCCCTAATTTGGGATCAATTGGAGTGGTGGTTCTGTACCCCTCTCAGACCTCCCAAGTTTTAAAGGCTTATAATCGAAATTACTAAAAATAGTTACTTAAAATTAGGATAGACCGTTCAAATTGTGTACAAGGGTTAACTAGTACTATAAGTACAGCGCGGACTATATAAGGGCGAAATCAGCCCAACGGTTCGGATTCCGGACCTTTTAATCGATGTCAGGGCTAAGGAACATATATAAAAAATCACGATAACTCAACAACTAATGAGGCTATCTTCATGAAATTTGTGCTGTAGGTTACTGGCAGCGAAACTACGGCGGTGATTACGTACGGTGAGGATTGGACAATGGGTTCGGAACTTAGAACTTTTTGATCGAATTTAGGCCAAACGAGCATAATTCCGAAACCAATGAAGATAGAACCTCCAAATTTGGTATCAGGGTGTCCCTTCCTATTTCGTAAGTGTCTTTGAAATTTGGGCCCCATTGGAGTAGTGGATCGGGGACCAGCCACTCAGTTCTTAGGCCCTTAAAGCATATTTTCGAAATTAATAAAGATAGTAACTTGAAACAAATGTAGAAGCTTCCAATTTGCCACAAGGGTGTTCTTTACTATTTCTTGCGTGCCCCCCCTAATTTGGGATCAATTGGAGTGGTGGTTCAGAACCTCTCTTATACCCCCCAATGTGTAAAATCTTATCATCGAAATTAATAAAACTAGTAACTTAAAATTAAGATAGAGCGTTCCAATTGTGTACAAGGGTTAACTAGTATTGAAAGTATGACGGGACTGCATATGGACGAAATCGTACCATAATTTCGGGTCCTGGAACCCTTGAAAAGTTCAAGGACTAACAAACATATATCTTACAAACACCATAACTCAAAAAATAATGCCGGTATTTTGATGAAATTTAACAGTAGGTTACTAGTAATGAAAGTACCATGGGAATTGGTTGTGGTCGAGTTTAATTTCGAAGCCAAAGAATATATTTCCTATGTCCTATGTGTCTCCGAAATCTAGACTTAATTGTAGTGGTTCAGCTATGTTCAATGGTACTTGCTGCATTTATGTAAAATTTATTTTTATATTTAAATGAATTATATGAAAAGGTGTAAACTTTTAATTGTATTTTAGAAATACATTTATTGAATATTTTGCGTTTATAAGCTTTTCTATTAGGTATATAAACTAACCATTTAAAATAATTGCAATTTTTAAAAATTTGTATTATTAAATATATTATGCTTTGATTATCTTTTTATCACAAAATTTAATAATTAGAATTTTTTCATTTTGTAATTGAATTGGAATAAATATATTTTCATTTATTTCAAGTTTGTTTGTTTTTTAATATTTTTAAATGGATAAATTAGTTAGAATTTGTAGTATTTTTTAATAGATAGGGTAATTAGAAAATGTTTTTAGTATTATACAGTTAATTTGGTTAGCTATGTCTTACGATCAAATTAATAACAGCTTCTATGGTGTTAAAATGACTTATGGATATGTCCTTAAATTTGAACCAAATAGGTGTAGGGTATTTCTAAGTCGGTTGCACCGACTGACTGTTTCTTTACTTGTTTTTTATCTGCTTTGCAGTTGTTGTTTTTTAAAAATAGATTTCAGTGTAAATCAAAAAATTTAATTTCGTATATTATGCTTAAATATATAATATTTTAAAACATTTTTTCCAAAAAAGAACCCTACATTTCTCTAATAAAATCATAAAAAAACGAGTAAGAGCGTAATAGAACTTTCAGTTAAGTACAAAACAAAATAAAAGTTGAAAATCAGATATTTAAACCTTTTCTAAACCATCGACTACATTTTATTCAAACGTTGGCAAATTTAGTATACCCTTTTGACCTCTCAATTTTAAGTTGATGTAATTTAAGTTGATGTAATTGGAAAAAGTTAACACAAAAATTACACATAGTGTACATGTTATTTTAAAATGTAAGAAAGCAATTTTTTTAAAACAATTTTTATACCCGTATGACTAAATAGTCCAAGGGTATAATAAATTTGCCATTACGTTTGTGACGCAGAGAAGGAGGGGTGATAGATATAGACTCAAGTGTATGGATCGGATCAGAATCGAAAAATAAATCGGTTTAGCTATGTGTATGTCCGTCCGTCCGTCCGTCATCACGATAACTCAAAAAGTAAAGGAGCTAGGATTATGAATCTTTCACAAATTCGTTTTTATGCAAAAACCGGAATCGCTTTGTAAATCCAGCCATTTTGGTCCACACCTGCCATACAACTTCTAATTTTATATGAGCATTACTCTATACCTATGGAAGCTGCGTGTCTGAAATTTTGCCAATAATAGTTTAGTATAATGGCCAAAGTTACTGCAAAGTTTGGTTGGTCTACTGCTGAGGGTTCGAGTAGCTGCCATACAACTCCTTCTTTTATATGAGCTTTACACTACACCTGATGAAGCTAGGTGTCTGAAATTTTGTAAAAAATAGTTTAATGTAATGGCCAAAGTTACTGCAAAATTTGGTTGGTCTACTGCAAAGGGTTCGAGTAGCTGCCATACAACTCCTTCTTTTATATGAGCATTACACTACACTTAATAAAGCTATATGTTTGAAATTTTGCCAATTTTTCGGATGATATAATGTATATGTTACGGTTATACGGGTATCCCAGAGTTGACACAGTCTATTCTACTACACTTTTCCTCGTTTTAAGATTATTCTAGGAATCGTGCAACAAATTTATCAAATTTCACTTGAAACTTTTCATAATTATTATATAATAATATAAATAAAAATTTTAATTCAGTTAACATTATTCGCCGGAAACCCATCATTCTCAACTCTATTATCAAGGACCACGTATAAAATCGTTCAAACTGTTTTGCAATCTGTTTTTTAAAGTTTTTGTTTCGCAATCGGTTAAAAGAACTCGACAAAACATTTTTTTAAATATTCCCTTAATTCAAAGAAGTTTTACCTACTTTCAAAAATTGAACGTAATTTACTTACAATTTTTTTTTTGAATTCAACAAACCTTTTTTTAAGACTTTGACCCAGCAATTGTTTGCAAAATTTGACATAATATCCTTTCAATTTTTTTTTTTTTGACAATCGTCGGGTCGGTATGTTTTAACAAATCCCACGTTTGTTAATAGATTGAACACCATTTTCAAAGAGGATCACATTTACAAAATTTGAAGTCAATCAGTTAAATCATTTCTATTTTATAGAAAAGTAACAAAAACAGCCTTTAAAAAGCGGTTGGGCCGAAATGGATTAACGGAACTCTATAAATATTTTTTTGAGGCTTTCTATTTAACAAAAGCAGTACTTAGAAAAATTGACCAAATTTACTTTATAATACTAAAAATATTTTATAATTATTTGACCAATTCAAAAATATTAAAAATTGTAACTAATTTATCTATTTAAAAATATTAAACAACAAATAACGTTGAGATAAATGGATTCCTAAAATGCAATTACAAACAGTTCGACTCGGTATGCGATTGAGAAAGGACGTCAATTCCTGTATCTAAAATCTAAATAAAAATTTTATATTAAAAATTTTTAAAAACTATATATAAAAATAATAAAAAACAAGTAAAGAAACAGTCAGTCGGTGCAACCGACTTAGAAATACCCTACACCTTTTTGGTTCAAATTTAAGGACATATCCAGAAGTCATTTTAACACCATAGAAGCTGTTATTAATTTGATCGTAAGACATAGCTAACCAAATTAACTGTATAATACTAAAAACATTTTCTAATTACCCTATCTATTAAAAAATACTACAAATTCTTACTAATTTATCTATTTAAAAATATTAAAAAACAAACAAACTTGAAATAAATGAAAATATATTTATTCCAATTCAATTACAAAATGAAAAAATTCTAATTATTAAATTTTGTGGTACAAAGATAATCAAAGCATAATATATTTAATAATCCAAATTTTTAAAAATTGCAATTATTTTAAATGGTTAGTTTATATACCTAATAGAAAAGCTTATAAACGCAAAATATGCAATAAATGTATTTTTAAAATACAATTAAAAATTTACACCTTTTCATATAATTCATTTAAATATAAAAATAAATTTTACATAAATGCAGCAAGTACCTTTGAACATAGCTGAACCACTACAATTAAGTCTAGATTTCGGAGACACATAGGACATAGGAAATATATTCTTTGGCTTCGAAATTAAACTCGACCACAACCAATTCCCATGGTACTTTCATTACTAGTAACCTACCGTTAAATTTCATCAAAATACCGGCATTATTTTTTGAGTTATGGTGTTTGTAAGATATGTGTTTGTTAGTCCTTGAACTTTTCAAGGGTTCCAGGACCCGAAATTATGGTTCGATTTCGCCCATATGCAGTCCCGTCATACTTTCAATACTAGTTAACCCTTGTACACAATTGGAACGCTCTATCTTAATTTTAAGTTACTAGTTTTATTAATTTCGATGATAAGCTTTTACACATTGGGGGGTCTAAGAGAGGTTCTGAACCACCACTCCAATTGATCCCAAATTAGGGGGGCACGGAAGAAATAGTAAAGAACACCCTTGTGGCAAATTGGAAGCTTCTACATTTGTTTCAAGTTACTATCTTTATTAATTTCGAAAATATGCTTTAAGGGCCTAAGAACTGAGTGGCTGGTCCCCGATCCACTACTCCAATGGGGCCCAAATTTCAAAGACACTTACGAAATAGGAAGGGACACCCTGATACCAAATTTGGAGGTTCTATCTTCATTGGTTTCGGAATTATGCTCGTTTGGCCTAAATTCGATCAAAAAGTTCTAAGTTCCGAACCCATTGTCCAATCCTCACCGTACGTAATCACCGCCGTAGTTTCGCTGCCAATAACCTACAGCACAAATTTCATGAAGATAGCCTCATTAGTTGTTGAGTTATCGTGATTTTTTATATATGTTCCTTAGCCCTGACATCGATTAAAAGGTCCGGAATCCGAACCGTTGGGCTGATTTCGCCCTTATATAGTCCGCGCTGTACTTATAGTACTAGTTAACCCTTGTACACAATTTGAACGGTCTATCCTAATTTTAAGTAACTATTTTTAGTAATTTCGGTTATAAGCCTTTAAAACTTGGGAGGTCTGAGAGGGGTACAGAACCACCACTCCAATTGATCCCAAATTAGGGGAACACGCAAGAGATAGTAAAGAACACCCTTGTGGCAAATTGGAAGCTTCTACATTTTTTCAAGTTGTTATCTTTATTAATTTTAAAGATATGCTTTAAGGTCTTCGGAAATGTGTGGCTGGTCCCCGACCCACTACTCCAATAGGACCCAAATTCACAAGACACTTAGGAAATAGGAAGGGACACCCTGATACTAAATTTGGAGGTTCTATCTTCATTGGTTTCGGAATTATGCTCGTTTGGCCTACATTCGATCAAAAAGTTCTAGGTTCCGAACCCATGGTCCAATCCCGACCTTACGCAATTCCCGAAGTAGTTTCATTACTAGTAACCTACAGCACAAAATTGATGAAGATAGCGTCATTAGTTGTTCAGTTATCGTGATTTTTTATATTTGTTCGTTAGCCCTGAAACCGATTAAAAGGTCCAGAATCCGAACCCATGGGCCGATTTCGCCCATATGCAATCCCCGCCGTACTTTCAGTCCTAGTAACCTACAGTTAAAATTTCATCAAGATAGCTCTATTATTTTTTGAGTTATCGTGCCTACGGACGGACGGACGGACGGACATGGCTATATCGACTAAGGCGGTCACGCTGATCACAAATATATATACTTTTCCATATCTAGCTCGCTTCCTTTAGGTGGTTACAAACACCATACCAAAGTTAATATACCCCTTTACCTATTCTATAGGTGTAGGGTATAAAAAATATTAAAATTTATTTAAAAAACAATACGAAAAAAAAAAAAAAAATTAAATAATTTGTAATCAGTTCACTTCTTAATTAGATTCCCTAAAAGGGATCTTAATTATGGAAGCAAATGTATTAAATGAAATTAATTTAAGCACAAATAAGTTAAAAGAATCTATGAACGATTATTCCCGTATTTTCGAGCTGTTAAAAAAAATAAATACTAATTATTACACATATACACCCAAAAGTGAAAAAAAAGTTACCTTGGTAATGAAAGGGCTAAACAGTAGATACACTTGCGAAGAAATACTAGATAGTCTAAAAATGAATGAAAACGAGAATATTCAATTTGAAAAGGTAACACGACTCACCACAAAATACTCACTAAATAACAACATAACATTACCTCACTTCATTGTACAAGCTAAACCAAATAGTTCTGTAAATGAAATAATGAAAATAAGATCACTTACAATTTTTTTTTTCAATTCAACATCATCATATAACTAAATGGGAAAATTTACACAAAACACAAGAACTTCAATGCATTAGATGCCAACGTTTTTCACACTCGGCAGCAAATTGTAACATGGACTTCCGATGTGTAAAATATGGAAAAAACCATACACCTGGTGAATGTGAAATTAAGAAGGAAGATCCTAAAGAACGGCTGTTTTGTACTGTGCAAAACCAATGGACATCCAGCATCTTTTAAAGGCCGCCAAGAGCATCAACAAAGAATTAAAAAACGAGAAGAGCTTCAAAAACAACTAAAAGCAAAAATAACAGATAAACATATACCTTCCATCAAAGTAAATCCAAATATGACGTACTCTAATGTAGTAAGAAATTTAAATAAAAATAATAATACTAACCTCAATGAAAGTCAAAATAATTCTAACCAAATCAATACTAACCAAAATACAATTTTAGAAGATATAAGAAATAGTATTAAAAATTTAGAAAAAAAATTTATCGATAAAATTGATCATATTTATGAAATATTAAATATACATCACACACAATAATTCATAATTACTCACTCCAACAACAATTACATAGATTTAAAATTAATTAGTGTAAATGTAAATTATCTCATTTCTATCGATAAAAAGCGCTCTCTTATGCACTTTATTGATAACAACAAACCTGATATATTATGCTTGTCCGAAACAAAATTAAAAAAAATAACCACATGTCTTTTGACAGTTATAATATAATAAGAAATGACCGAAATTGGTTACCAGATGGTGGCGGTGTTGCCATATGTATTAATAAAAAAATAAAATTTGATATAGTTAAAAATAATATTTTTAATAAATTTTTATGCATTGAACCATGTGTTATAGAAATAAAATTAAAAAATAATTATAAATTGTACATTCTGTCGGTTTATGCTTTAAATCATGGTAGTTATAAATTTATTGAAGAATTTGAAAAACTTTTTTATATTTTAAATCTAAAAAATTCCAACCAATTTTTATATTATTACTGGCGATTTCAACGCTAAACATCAAACATGGCACAATTCGAATAATAATAATAGAGGAATAAAGCTTTATAAATGGTTAGAAAGAAATAGAATATTATATAAATGTAAATTAAATATCACAGATTCACCAACACTTCCACGTGCAAATTCATACATTGATCTTGTTCTTTCTGATGTGAGAATTAATATCAAATACAGCTACAACCGAAATAAGCTTTATACTTTTCCATACGATAGCGATTATAAAGCTATCTTATTTCCATTTGTAATAAAAAAACAAGAACTTTTAAACTATAAGGTAGCAGATAACTTTAAATATAATTATAAAGAAACTAATTGGAGTAGATTTAAAAAAAATTTAGATAAAAATTTAGATAGAGAGTATAGGAATAGCACTAAAATAGTAGACAATCGTAACTTAAATATAGATGAAATAGATATCCACCTTTTAAAATTAAATCAAGTAATTACAAATACCATAAATGAAACAATACCAAAAATCAATAACACAAAAAACACCGTAAAAAAATTTTATTCAAATAAACTAAAATTCTTATTAAAGAAAAAAACTTTGTTAATGAACGACATACATAGAATATACAAACAAAGGCTCGATTTAACTACCCAAGAAATCCGAATACTCAAAAGTCTATTAAACAACTTAAAAACTTAAATAAAACAACAAATAAATATAGAAATTAACAATTACTGGCAAAACAGATTAAAAAAAATGAAACCTCAAAACAGAAATATGTTCCCAGAAATAAATAAATTACTAGTATCGCCCTGTGCTCGAAATTCGAGCTATTTTTGCTTTTAAGTTAACATATAAAATTCGTTTTGTGTAAATTATATTAGACTATACATAATAAAAATTATGCCAACAGTGTTGTCAACAATTTTTGCGCTTGAAATTTGCTTAAAAAAAATTTATAATTTTTCTTAATTATTAAAACATTGTTAAGTACCGATTTTTGAGTTTTATTTCTATAGCTTAAGCAGGTTTAAAGAGAGGATAAATTGGTTAGATTAGTTAGTACAGTTAAATTAAATTAAAATTCTAAATACATATAAATATTATTCTAATAAATACATATTTCTAAACATATACATATATTTATTGAAGTCAAGAACCCAAAATTCGAGTTAATGCTGTCCTTCATATAGCAAACCGTACTTTTTTCTAAAAAATTTAGTATGATTTGAACTATGTTGTACGTATTCTGTATTAAATTGTACTAATTAAAAAGCTCTATGAATACATAATATGTACAACAAAATTAAACATATCATAATTCATAAGTTTAGTATTTAGTATTATATTATATTGAAGCTGCCAGAAGTACAAATAATAGTCAAGTTGACCGAAGTCTTTTTTTAAATCTCAATCATAAGATTTATAGCAAAAAAAAAAGTTTTTCAATAAATCAGAGAATATATTTTTCCTACCCTTTTTTCATTTTTAAATTTAATAGCTACATAGGTAAATTTTTACTACAAATATATGCCTATTTAAAGTTCTGAAAACATGCGAAAAATGATTCTGAATTCCTTAGTTTACTTTATACCTTATTGTCTAGTTTGTTTTTCATTGACAAAAATATATTTCTATATATGGTCATGAGCCATGACTCATAAGTTTCTTAAAACAAATAAATATTATTGCTTTTATTCCTTTATGAGGAGTAAACCCTTTTCTACTCTCAACTATTGCCAGCTACTCCAGCCCTTGTAAAAGAGTATATAACAGAGTAGATAAATAATTTCCTGCAGATGGCTTTAATTAAAATTCTCTTGAATTATGTTAAGTCATATTTTTTATTTGATAACCAATAAGCACTTACCCCTTTCCATTTTAAAAAATATTCTTTATATTTATATCCCTAATTTTTTCACTTTATTAATATTTAAATACTATTAAATATAATTAACTTCTCAAATGACTGGTAGTTTTAAAATGTCAAATATATATATGACAATTAATCTGACAAATAACAAAAATTAGGGTTCCATTTTCAAACTACGCCTATCTAATCTTCATGTACACTTTTTGATATATAAAATTCGTTCGTTTTGTCAAAGTAAAACTAAAAATAGTTTTTTTATTATAAAAAAACATTATTCGATGTTGAAAGTGTGAAATAAACTTTTCAATTATTAGAATGAAATCAAAACATACGACGTACAATTTTTATACGGCAGTACGTCAATACGTCTGTCTACATATCCATTATCGGTAAATCGATACGCGCGTACAATATTTAATTTATCAAAAATATTTATTTGAATGTTTTAATTTAGTACCTACAAAAATATTTTTAATTTCATAATATAGGTATTTTGAATATAAGATATTTTTTAATAAAACTTATTGTAAAAATATATTATTTTTTAAAACATAATATTAGAAATATAAGAAAATCCAATAATAATATTTTTATACATTTTGTCAATATCTGTAAATTTTAAAAATCCGAGATAACTGTACATTTATTTCATTACGCGTATTTTCGCTGCTCTAATGTAAATTTATGTACCTATTTATTTTTCAATTTTTTGACAGAAATTATACGCTGTACGCTTTTATTTAGGTTAGGACCTAAGGAACAAATAACTTTTTTTGAGAAAGATAATTTTTTTAGTTTTGCAAACATATTGTATTGTAGGTATTTTCAATTTATTTGAATATTTGTATGTTTTAAACTAAATTATTTAAAAAAAAATGTTATTTTAAAATATTTTATTTTTAAAATTTAATCGCAGCAGCATAAGAAAAAACAATAACAATATGTATTTTTATACACTTTGTCAATTTTTAAATTTTAAAACTCTGGGGTACAGTACGTCGGGTATGCTTTCATGTAAATTTTTTTACATAACTAATTATTTCAAAATTTTTTGACAGAAACTGAATGCCGTACATGCTGATTTTGGCTGATCCATAAGAAACAATTCATTTTTCTTAAGAAATATTATTTTTTTTTTAAGTTTCTGCAAACATATTATAGGTATTTTTTAATAAACAAATATTTTACAAAGATATTATTTTAAAGTTTCTATTTTTATTTTTCGCTTTGTCATTTTTTAAATCCGAGGTACCAGTACGTCGCGTATTTCGATTGCTCACATGTAAATTCATGTACCTAACTATTTATTTCAAAATTTTCTAGAAATTTCCAGAAATTATACACCGTACGCGTTGGTTATGACCTAAGTAACAAATCATTTAAATTACAAATTATTTTTTTAAGAAAAATTATTTCTTTTTTTTTTTAACTGTTTTGCAAATATTTATATATTTTAATATCATGACTCTCAAACGTAGAATATATTTCAGAAGTCGGTTTTTTATTGTACAAAAAACTTAACAAAAAGCAACAAAAATTTACGATTTACAAAAAATTTTTTTTTTTATAACTGTATTATAATAAGTTGCAAACAAAAACAAAATACAGTACTTTTCGGTTATAACGACCATGATGGGACGGAAAATAATTGTCGTAATAAACGAATATCTTTTTAAAAGAATGCTGTGAATTTTGAAAAATTAGTATAAGACTTGAACATTGTAGAATGTGGTGATTCTAGAATGAACACTTCGAACTCATTTGCTAGAGTTTTATTTGATGTGTCAGCCTCAAGCCTATGTATAGTGTTTTTTCTTCTATTGAAATTTTTTTTTGTATTTTTGATGCGTTATTATGATTTTTTTTAAATTCAAAACTAAATAAAAAAAACTTAATTAATCGCCAACAACATATTTAGGTATTATAAGTTTAAATAAAAGAAATATCAATGTAATAAAAAACTTACATTTTTAGGTAAAATTTAATTTTTTAGCAAAAAGTGTAAAGTTTATTATAATTAAAATTGAACTGAATTCGTTATAAATAAAAACTACTGTATAAACCAAATGTATTGTTTTCATTTCGAACAGAGCTCAGTTTTTTCGTTCACTTTTTAACATAAAGAAAAAACAAAAACAAAAAAAAAATTTTAAAAAAATTTAAATCTCCTTGTTCATTGAACATTTGAACTAAACAAAAAAAAAAAAAGAAAGACATAAGTCGGCGCCTATAATATATAGTTTGATTAAGCTGCGAGTACAACCGAAAATGCATTACTTTTACCCAGAAAGTCGGCGCATAATATTAGAGTCATAAGCCTTAACTTTTAACAGCGTGACCGTTAAATTCAAATTTACGTTAAATTAAAGTCGAGTTTTCACCTGAAAAAATGCAATATTCTAAAAAAAAAAATATCATTGTCCTATGAAAACAAAAAAAACCTTTCTTTTGGTTGTTGTTTCATTAAAATTGGTCAAATAGTTTGTCCTAAAAAAGGATGTTTATATTTGTATGGGAAAAAATAAGCCGATTAAATATTATGATTTAGAGCAAAAGATAATTACAGCTAACTACAGACCAATTAGCTTAACGCCAAATATATTACAAGTGTTTGAAACACTTTTAAATGATAAAATAATTGAGTTTTCAATAATTAAAAAACGTATACCAGAGAACCAGTTCGGGTTTAGACATAATCATGGAACAATCCATGCAATCACAAAACTAACTTCTGACATTTGCTGGTACATTAATAAAAATTATGGCGTTGGTGCTTGCCTGATATATATGGAAAAAGCATTTAACACTGTATGGTTAGATGGCCTAATTTACAAGCTCTTGAAATATAAATTTCCAAAAAACTTAATTACAATTATAATGTCATACGAAAACAAATTTTTTATTTATAACAGAAACAGTAGGTTAGACAAAATTTTTAGAGTAGAAAATGGACTTTTACAAGGCACCGTAATTGCCCCAATTCTATTTTCAATTTATATTGCTGAATTACTTAATATATTAGAACAGATAAAGGGTAATAATTATTCATTAGCTTTTGCAGATGACATTATTATATACGGTGCAAATAAGACCGTCGAGCAAATCAAAACTAAAGTTAAAAAAATGTTTAATATTATAGTTGATTATGCTAAAGTTTGGAAACTTAAAATAAACTATAACAAATGTGAAACGATACTACTCCGTAACACCGTAGATAAGACCATTAATAATATCAGAAAAAATTGGAAAACATTTTCAATAAGATCACCAGATCGATCTCTATTAACAAATAAAAAAATAGTTAAATATTTGGGAGTCCAATTACATAGAAATTTACGCTATATTAATCACACAAAGCATAATATATCAAATAGTAACAAAGCCTTTATGGCAGCCAAAAAACTGTTTTACAATAAAAACATTTGTAAAAAGAGTTAAAATAATTTGTTATCAAACACTAATTAGGCCAACACAACACTTGTATATGGTGCACCAATATGGTACAACATTAGTGCAAGTTTAATGGAAACATTACGTAAATTTTAAAGAAAGTCTTAAGAGTATGTACTAATATTAATAGAAAGCCCAATTCCGACTACAAATATTATTATTCAAACAAATATCTGTACAAAGAAACCCAAATCATAAGAATCGATAATTTTATAATAAAACTAGTTTGAAATTACTATGATAGAGCACAAAATACTCCAGGAAATGGTTTAATATCTCATATATTCTACCACAATGACATGGTTTCTACCATAAAGGGATATGGTTTCATTGCCCCTGAGTATTTCACCTTTTTAGATCAAAAAGGTTACATCCCAAACCAAAACCATGTCCCTCTATTATATCACTACAAAAAAAAGTTTTAACATTAAATTATTTTTATTGCAATACCTACTCATTTCTGATATTTTTTAGTCAGCCGTAGCTAAGAAGGCACGGACGGATGGAGAGAGTGAAACTATATGGGCACATTTTTACAAAATTTTTTGAAAATGTGCTAAAAAAAAGATGAATTTAAAAAAAAAACGAGGAAGATTATAGTTGCCCTTGTCAACTTTTAGATACCCGTGCGTGTATTAAATAAATAAGAATTTCATATATTGCAATTGAACTGTTTGACAGAAAATTCAAAATATTTGATTTTTTATATTTAATTACAAAAAAATTAATAAAAAAAAAATTAATTAAAAAAAAGATGAATTTAAAAAAAAATATGCTCTCAACGAGATTCGAACCCACACTTTTCAATTAAAATGTCGACGTCCTAACCACTAAGCCATCGACTTTGTATTCATCTCCATTTTTTTTTTAAATTATTATAGTTGCGATGGTATCAACTGTTTGTTTTGAATAACTGTTTTGAATTTTTTTAAAAATGAATTAAAAAAAAATAAATAATTTATAAATGAGAGTTTTAAGATAAATTAAAAAAAAAACAAAAAATTTGCCCCAGCCAGAAATCGAACCGAAACGTTTTGACTACTAGTCCCATGTCCTAACCACTACACCATAGAACAATAAATAATTTGCCTACAAAACTAGTTTTTATTTATCTTAATTTTTTTTTTTATAAATAATATTAGTTGCTATGGTATCAATTATTTGTTTTAAATAACAGTTTTTAAATAATTGTAGTTGCTATGGTATCAATTGTTTGTTTTAAATAACAGTTTTGAATTTTTTTTATAGAATTATTTAAAAAAATTAATAATTTTTAATATATATGAGAGTTTTCTGTCAAATTTTCTATAAAATAAAATTTTTCATACATAAAATAAATACATATATTTTATTAAAAATAAAATAAATAACAAAAAATTAATTTAAAAAAAAAAAATTTTCCTTAGCCTGAATTCGAACCGAGACATTTTTGCTACAAGTAACATGTCCTACTAACCACTACACCATAAATCGATTAATAATTAGACAACAATTTGTTTGTTTTTATAGTTGGTTTCTATTTCGTTATTAATTTTGAAAATACTCATAAAATTTCGAAAAATTTGTTTGGCAGCTACCCGAAGTCTTTCTCCGATTTTAACCAAAAACAATAGGGAACCTACAAATTGTCTAGAAATTACTTTGTGAAAATTTCAGGACTCTAGCTCTTATAGTTTTTGAGTTATCGTGCTGACGGACGGACGGACACACATAGCTAGATCGATTCACTTTTCGATGCTGATTCGATACGTATCCTTGACACTATATCTAGCTCTTATATTTCGATGCGTTACAAACGGAGGAGTAATTTTAATATACCCGATGTTCATATATGTATGGACGGGTATAATAAATTTTACAACTTAAGTATCGTACACAATTTTTTAATTATATATTACCTATGGTAATAATTCAATAAAATAAAGATATTATAATAATTAAAAAAATATTTAGTTTTTAATTTATAAAATATAATACATAATATGTTTTATAGTAAAATTTTTAGTCTTTTAAAAATATAAAAGTGTCTAATAAGAACGGAAACAGGAAATAATGTAACTAATTTGAAGTTTCAACCTTTATTAATTTCGAATATATGCTTTAAAATCTTGGGAATAGTGCGTGTGGTACACAAACCACTATGCCAATTTTCTTTTGGCCTCAATTCAATCAAAAGCTTCTAGAACCCAAACTCGTTGTCCGATTTCGACCGCACGCAATCCCCGCCATAGTCTCATTACCAGAAACCTACAGCACAAATTTCATGAAGGCAGCGCCATTAGTTGTTGAGTTATCATTATTTTTTTTTATATGTTCGTAAGCCTTTAGAACGATTAAGAGATCCAGAATCCGAACACATGAGTCGTTTTCATCCATATGCAATCCCCGCCGTACTGTAAGTACTAGTAACCTACAGTTAAAATTTCATCAAGAAAGCTCCATTAGTTTTTGAGTTATCGTGCCTACGGTCGGTCGGACGGATATGGCTATATCGACTCAATGATCAATGGTCACGCTGATCACAAATATATGTACTTTTCCATATCTAGCTCGCTTTTAGGTGGTTACAAACACCGTACCAAAGTTTATATACCCTTTTCCTATTTCATAGTCGTAGGGTATAATAAAGTGATGTTGATACTGTATATAAAAACGAGGAAGAGTGTGGTAGAGTAGACTGTGTCAACTCTGGGATACCCGTATAACCGTTATATAAACATATCATTCTTATTATAAACATTAATTACTTTTGGCAAAATTTCAAACATACCAGCTTTATTAGGTGTAGTATAATGCTCATATAAAAGAAGGAGTTGTATGGCAGATATTCGAACCCTCTGCCGTAGACCAACAAAATTTTGCAGTAACTTTGGCCATTACACTAAACTATTTTTGGCAAAATTTCAGACACCCAACTTCAATAGGTGTAGGGTAATGCTCATATAAAATAAGAAGTTGTATGGCAGCTACTCGAACCCACTGCAGTAGACCAACAAAATTTTGCAGTAACTTTGGCCATTACACTAAACTATTTTTGACAAAATTTCAGACACCCAGCTTGATTAGGTGTAGAGTAATGCTCATATAAAATAAGAAGTTGTATGGCAGCTACTCGAACCCACTGCAGTAGACCAACCAAATTTTGCAGAAACTTTGGCCATAAAACTAAACTACTTTTGGCAAAATTTCAGACACGCAGCTGTTATAGGTACAGAGTAATACTCATATAAAAAAAGAAGTTGTATGGCAACTACCCGAACCCATGGACCAAAATGGCTGGATTTAAATAGCGATGACGGCTATTGCAAAAAACGAATTTGCGAAAATTTCAAGATCCTAGCTCCTTCAGTTTTTGAGTTATCGTGGTGACGGACGGACAGACGGACAGACGGACGGACGGACAGACGGACAGACGGACGGACGGACATACATAGCTAAATCGATTTATTTTTCGATTCTGATCCGATCCATACACTTGAGTCTATATCTACCCCCCCCTCCTTCTCTGCGTCACAAACGTAATGGCAAATTTATTATACCCTTTGACTATATAGTCATACGGGTATAAAAATGAGAATAATATAAATCATCAATTACAAAATTATCAACTTCAAACAAAAGTGATAATGAAGAAGATCTCAATAATGTGAAACAGTTTATATTTTTTTTTTTTAATATCACGTAAGTTATTTTATTTTGAATAAAAAATGCGTTTTTAAAAAACAACTATCTTTATTGTACGAAAGTTAAATCAATAATGAATACAAAATAATTATATTTAAATTAATTAAAAGATAACTCGTATGTTTTGTCCACGTGAATTATGTTTTCGCGTGTTGCAGGTAGTCAGCATAAATTATGTTTGTGGGAAAATATTTATTGAAATAATAAATATTGGCAAAAAATGTAGTTTAAGCTTTTGTGAAGTTAACACCTCCGCCTTGAATCTCGAACGTCCTCGTTCGATTAGTATCAATTTCATCTTCAAAAATATTGAATTTTGCTAATGGATGTTGGTTTGTCTTCAATGAAGTTGATTGGCTGTGCTGTTTGAATTATTGTTTCTGGCTGTTCCGTATTATCATTACTATTGTTTGATGTTTTTGATTCGGTTTTAGTTTTATTTGTGTTTTTATAGATCCATACACATAAAATCGATACTGTGATGAACATGATGCTTGTTATGGTAAAATTTACATTTGATTTAATTCCGGCTTCAGTGTTAAAAAGTTTAAGATGTTTCGTGTTGTTGATTTGAAGTTCCTTCATCATTTCGAGTGATAAAAATTCTTCGGTAAATTTTTGTATTGATGAATGTTGCAAAATTGGTGGTAATGGTTTTGAGTATGTTAGTTCTTCGGCTGTATAATTTCGATTGTTGATTTCTATTGTTGCGTTGTTGAATTGTATTATGAATGTACCGTTTAGCTGCATTGGTTTTTGATCTATTTTGATGGTTCCCTTATATTGATTTAAAAATATTATTCCTGGTGAGATGTTTTCTATGGTGCTAATATGGTGACTGTTTATTAATGTGCAGTTTGGTTTTAGACTTTTCAGTAGATGTGGAATACATGACGAGTTATTTACATTGTTAAGATTGTCATAATTACAAATAGTTAGTTCGTTAAAATTTTTACAATTTCTTATTATTTCAAAAATTTCATTTTTACATTTTAAAATTTTTTCATATTTAAATTTAATAATTGAATTTCCATTTTTAATCGCTCTAATTATTAGTTTTTCACAAATTTCATTTTGTACTTTTGGTAAACTTATTATATAAATTAACATAGAGTTATTTGATGCAATTTTAATTTCGGATAATTCTAATGCCTCTTCAATATTAACAAATGGTATATTTTCTTTACTTAAAAATTTTTCTATTACATTAATTTCTGTATTTGACAAAATATATGAATTTATTACGTTAACTTTAGCCCATTGTAAGGCGTGTTCAATATTTACAATTTCTTCATTTATTAATTCTAATTTATATTTTAAGTTTAAGGTAAAATCATTTATTTGTTTACTATCCTTTCTTATAGTATTTAACATTATATTGTTTGCTCTAGTTACATTATTAATTCTTTCATTTATTAGATTATTAATTATTAATTGTTCATTACTATTTTCTAGAACATTATTAATTTTTTGTTTAATTAATTTAAAATCGTGATGGTCGGGTGATCCCGCGACCCATTTCCAAGCAGTACCTAAAAAGTTTAAAGAGCGTTTTTTACGTTTAATTGGTTTAAGTTTGTTTAGTGAAATTTTAATTCGGTTTATTGTTTCTAAAATATAAGGATAGAGAACATAGCTAGAGTTTAATGTGTTTAATGTCGTGTTTTCGATGTCTTCAGTTATTCTTTCGTAATAGTCCAGGTCAATGGTATGTACAATTTTTAAAGTGCCAGATTGTATTTTGGCAAAACCTTCTTTTATTGCAATCATCTGTGAGTTCGTGTAGTCCAAAATTTGCGTATTCGCTAGACA
The DNA here is from genome assembly GCA_963082915.1 of Dolichopus griseipennis. Lineage (NCBI taxonomy): Eukaryota > Metazoa > Arthropoda > Insecta > Diptera > Dolichopodidae > Dolichopus > Dolichopus griseipennis. The sequence goes on from OY720441.1 coordinate 264,399,249, forward strand.
TGTTGAAAGGTTGATCCTAAAAGAAAATTAAGATTTAATATTATTTTTGTGTACAAGTTTTCCAGATTGAGTTTTAATGGTTGTATCGTTATTTTCTGCTACTATTTCTTTTCGAAATCTTGGTGATAATTTTGAACCTATTCTTCGGTTTGTTTTTACGTAGATTATGTTGCCTATTGAATAATTTTTTATTGGTTGTTTTTTCTTATTGTGATATCTTAAATCTTTTTCTTGTTTTTCTTTTAACTTTTCAGAATTTTCTACCCGTAATTTTTCTAATTGGTGGGGATCAGTGGTGACACGCCTGCCAAAGAAAACTTCTATTGGTTTTTTTCCCGTTGTAGAGTGTATTGAACAATTATATGCATACACTGATTGATCGAGTAGTTCGTTAAAAGTTCTGCACATTTTGTCGGCTTTAATACATCTCATAATTTCACTTAGGGTAGAGTGGAATCTCTCCACTTGACCGTTTACGGAGCTAGAATAGGGTGGTGTAGTAAATATTTCGATTCCTAACTGGTCTTTCAACATAAAGTTTATGGTGGCGGAATTAAAAGATTTTTCATTATCCATTACGACTAATTTTGGTATACCGAATGCGTAAAGAATTTGTCTTAGAGGTTCTCTTATGTGTTCTATTGCTTTTGATTTGAGTATTTTACATTGTACATATTTTGAAAATTTATCTAATGCTGTAAGGACTAATTTATTTTCTGTAGAATAAATGTCAATGTGAATGATTTGTCCTGGGTATTCAGGTATTGGTGTTGCTTTCAACTCAGGATTTTCGGGATGTCTATCATATTTTTGTTCTTTACAGACACTGCATTGTTTGACAATTTCTTTTATTTTCAGATTCATTTTTGGGAAATAAAATTTTTGAAGAAGTTGTTCTTTGTTTTCTTTAAAGTTTCTGTGAGCTCTTTTATGTTCTTTAATAATTTCTTCGTCTTGTCTTTGTTCATTTGTTAAGTCCTCAACTTTCGTTTGTGTGAATCGGACTTTAAATTTATTAAAATGTAGAGGGTAAATCTCCTGTATTTTGCCCATTACTAATTCATTTGTAAATAAACCGTTTATTACTGAGGGATTAAGATATCTTTTTAAAGCGGAAATTAATTCTTGTTCAGAGTAATGTGGTTGGGTAAATATATGTCTATGAAATGTAGGAAATGGAATTTTGAATTGGTAACTTCTTTCATCACCTGTTAACATCCAAATTTGGTTTTTAAAAGCGTTTATTGGTGACTCAACCGCAGGGATTAGATTGTGTGACGAACTTTCGTCGCTGTGTACTGTTGTAGTAACAGAATTGATTTGGCTATTTTGTGGTGGTCTTGAAAGAGCATCAGCCACTACATTAGCTTTTCCAGGTTTGTAAATCAATTCATAATTATATTCTTCCAGGATCGCTTTCCAGCGTTTCATCTTGGAATTATTATTTTTATTGCTGAGGGCGTAAGTCAGCGGTTGGTGGTCCGTGAAAATTTTTACTTTAGCAGATCCGTAAAGGTAGTTTCGAAGAGAATTAAGTGACCATATTATAGCTAACATTTCTTTCTCATTAGCTGCGTAACTTTCTTCGGTTTTGTTCAGTGTTCGCGAAATAAAAGTTATTGGTCGATCTTCTTGACTTAAAACGGCGCCAATAGAGTAATTTGACGCGTCAGTAGTTAAGTGAAATTCTTTTCTAAAGTCTGGATATGTCAAAGTAACGTCTTCTGAAACTAGAGCTCTTTTTATTTTAATGAATGCATCTAGAGCTTCTTCATTTAGTTGTATAGGTTTTTTTGCGGATTGATTCTTAGTAATCCGTCCATCTTCCCCTCTTAGAAGGGTCGTAAGGGGTTTTGCGAGTTTCGCGTAATCTCTTACGAACCGTCTATAGTACCCAGAAAGTCCAAGAAAAGATCGTAGATCCTTAAGGGTTTTTGGGCTTGCAAAGTTCATAATAGTTTCTAGTTTCGCTGGGTTTTTCTTAATTCCTTCTGACGAGACTATGAATCCAAGAAATTCTACATTAGTTTTGAAAAACTCGCATTTATCGAGTTGAACTTTCAGATTGGATTGTTCAAGAGTTCTAAAAACTTTTTTGATATTATCTAAGTGACTTTCTTCATCTTTGCCAAAAATGATAATATCATCGATGTATACGTAGCACAATTTACCAATAAATTCCCTCAAAATATCGTCGAGTGCACGTTGGAAAATCGACGGAGCATTTTTCAGCCCAAAAGGTAGTCTGAGGAATTCATATTTTCCGTTGTTAATGGAGAATGCTGTCTTTTCAACGTCTGATTTTTTTAGTGGTATTTGGTGGAAACCACTTTTTAAGTCAATAATCGTAAAGTACTTGTTTTTCCCTAGTTGAGAAAGTACTTCGTTGATTTCTGGTATGGGGTATCGATCTGCTATTGTTACCTCATTTAATTTTCGGTAATCAATAACCATACGATATTTTTTTTCTCCACTTTGATCCATTTTTTTAGGTACAACCCACACGGGTGAATTGTATGGAGATCTGGAAGGTCGAATAATTCCGTCCTCCAACAATTTTTGTACCTGTTTTTCAACCTCATCCTTTAGGGACATAGGGTATGGATAGTATTTGCTGTATACAGGTCGGTCAGTTGTAGTTCTTATTTCCCCTTTAACTTCTGTTGTGTAAGTTAATTTTTCGTTTGGTTCTGAGAACAAACTTGGAAATAATTTCACTATAATTTTAATTTCGTTTTTTTGATATTCGGTCATATGATCGGTACGTATATTAATAGTATTAACGGCTTGAGATTTTTGTTGTTTTATGCGAATTTTTGTTTTTCCCTGAACTAGTAGGTAATTATCTTTAGTAAATATGACAGCTGATAGCTCCTTGAGACTATCGTTTCCAAGGATACCATCGAAAGTAGTTAGACTGGGTAGAAGGAAGAATTTAAGTTGAATGTCGTTTATGCCAAAAAGATTTATTAAGGTATGATGAGTAATCTTAACGTTGCCTGCGACTGAGTTAGCTAAAAATGAATTGTTATTCAGAAGAGGTTTTTTTACTAAGTCAGGTTTGATATAGCTCTTGTTAGAACCGGTATCAATTAGAATTTTTATAATTTTGCCGCTCTTCTCTCTGCATTCAAAGAAAGGCAGTGAAGAGCTGTTTATTCTAAAAAATGAATATCTGAAACTGGTTCAAAATCAAATTGTTGGTCATCTTGATTTGTATCTGGGTTGTAAGGATTTCCGGTATCAGAGTCGTTATAAAATTCCTGTCCTTCTAATATTTCGTTGTATGCTGTTTCGTCAGGGTAGGTTGTCTCGTCCGGTTGAGTCTCGATATGGAAATTTCTTTGGAATTTTCCTCCTACTGCGTGTGTTCTTTGAGATTGTGGAGGTGGTCTTTTCCTAATAAATTGGTTTTGCTGTTGCCTGTTGAAATTATTTGGACCTCTTGTTTGCCAACTTTTCATTTCTATATCCTGTATTGGTGGAGCCGGTTCAAATACGTAGTTAGCTTGAATGACTTCTCCTTGAGTTGGTCCTTGTTGTTGTGTTCTAACATTTGATCCAAATTGTTGTTGATGGTTGTAGGCTGAATGCTGGAATCTTGGATTTGGATTAAAATTCTGAGGTAAATAAGCAAGTTGTGGGTAAAATGGGATTTTTGTTGTGGTTTTCTCGGATTGGGTGGCGGATTGTTGTGGATAATCTTTGGTCTGTAACTGTAGCTGTTATTTGCGTGATGACTTCTATAATTTTGATTTTCCAACTTTAAGCAAAGATGTAAAGCTTCGGGTAAATCTGCAGGCTCGCGTATTGCTAGTAACCTTGGTAAATCCCCTTTCAGACCACGTATAAACGTGTCTAAAGCTTTGTCTCTATAGGTCTTGGTTAAGAGATTTAAGGTTTCAGGGCCGGCATCTAGGCAAGCTAATTTATCCAAAATTAAGGAAAGGTGAGAGTAAACGGCTTGGAAAAATTCCTGTATTGTGAGATTTCCTTGAATTAGAGATGTCATCTGATATTCGAGAGTTCTCAAATCTCTCTTGTCGGCATAGTGTGAAGATAAACATTTTGATATTGACTTCCAATCCAAAGGTGTGTTAAACGACTCCAATGCAGTATTTGCGTTTCCTATGATCTTATTCCTTATTACGCTCAAAATGCCGTAATATTGAGGAGATCCTCTTTTCGGTTCGTAAATTTCTAATACGCGTTCAACGCTTTTTCTCCATGCAGAAAATTCGCCTGGAATTCCAGAAAAATCCCTAATATATTTGACAATGTCAGGTATTTGGTTTAGTTCAGCTAAATTTCCCCTTAAATTTGGGTCAATTACTTGGTCATAAATTGGTTGATTGTTTGCGTTTGGGTTAAGGAATGAGCCTATTATTTCACGACCTTGTACGTGTAGTACTCGGTTGACAATATTCGTGATAACTGTCTCCAGCTCTGGGGTAGTTTGGACAGATGTACCCGGAGCTGGTGTATTATTAGTCTGTGGGTTAAGAACTGGGGGTCTTATTACTGGTGGGTTAATCATTTTATAGGTCTTATAAGGAAACGTTTCAATTTGGAAGTTAAATTTTATATTTTATTTATTTATAAAAGGAAAAAAATTCTTTTATTCTTTTTTATTTAGAAATTAAAAAATAGGAGTACTTTCCCAACGAAGAATATTATAATATTCAAGAATAGAAAATAAAGTTCTAGAAAATACGTATTTAATTTAAAAAAAAAATAAAAATTTTATAATTTTATATAAGTACTATAAGTAAGAAATTAATATTTTAAATAGTTGTCTGATTATAATTTTGTTAAAAATTTTCTTAAGATTTATTTAATTTTAAATCTTATTAATTTTAAATATATTCGATTTAAGATTCAATTTATTTAATTCTATAATTTATTTGTTTAGACTTTAATTTATTTAAAAATTTTCTTTAAAATTTCGTCTATTTAATTTTATATTTAAGCATTTAATTTAAAATTCACTTAATTAAAAATTCAAAAATTTTAAAATATTTAAATAATTTTAAAGTAATATTTTAATTTTAAAATGTATTTAGTTTACAATAAAAAATTTAAAACAACTTAAAGTAATACTTTTGTTTTAGTATTGAAATTTATTTATCTTATATTTATTTATTAATTAATTTTTCCAAAATTTTTTGATTTCTTTTTTTATAACTTTTAGTTAAATTATTTATTTTATATTATTATTATTATCTTATATTTATTTATTAGTTAATTTTTTCAAAATTTTTGGATTTCTTTTTTTATAAATTTTTAGTTTTAATTTATTTATTCAATTTTTCAAAAAAAAAATATTTTTAATATTATTTATATGTTCTTCTTTTTTTTTAAAAAAAATTTCATTTAATTTTATGGAAATATTCAGAAAACAATTTAATTTAGTTTAATGTAATTTATTCTTTCAAAAATATCTATAATTTATTCTTAAAAAAACCAACAGAGTTTTATTTTTAATTTAAGTATTTAATTTTAATTTTAGTTTAAATATTTTACTTTTAATTTACTTAATTTACACTTAATAATAATAAAAAATGTTCAAAGACTTACAGTAGTAATATTATTTTCATCACGAGTGGCTGATAGAACTGTTGCTACCTCCTTTTCCTCCGTTAAGCGGCTACTTAGGGGCCTTTATTTCCTCGAGATGATGGTTGACCAAATTGAAAATTTTTGCACTATTTCAGGGCTGTCTGCGAATCTTGCCTTGCACTACTTGAGGGATTTTTGAAGTTCACTTATTTCCAATGGTATTTTGCACTGTCCAAGTGTGTTGAAATTTTGCACTAATTTTTTAGGGCTGCTAATTTCCGCAAATAGAGATTATAGCACTACTTAAGGGCTCTTTTAAATCTCTTTGAAAAGTAAAATATTTTTTTAATTTTAAATTTTTTTTAATTTAAAATTTTTAATATTTTAGTTTATTTAAATTTACTAAATTTATTATTTTACTTTTCACTTTTGCACTTTTACACTTGGTCCCTGCTCGGGCGCCAGTTATTTTATTTTGAATAAAAAATGCGTTTTTAAAAAACAACTATCTTTATTGTACGAAAGTTAAATCAATAATGAATACAAAATAATTATATTTAAATTAATTAAAAGATAACTCATATGTTTTGTCCACGTGAATTATGTTTTCGCGTGTTGCAGGTAGACATAGCGTCAGCATAAATTATGTTTGTGGGAAAATATTTATTGAAATAATAAATATTGGCAAAAAATGTAGTTTAAGCTTTTGTGAAGTTAACACGTATCATTGATAAATTTTTTTATTAAAACATCTGATTAGGTTAACTTAATTTTATTCTTTATGTTTAGTACTTGCAATATAGAATATTTTTTTAATAAAAGCTCTTTTGTAGATTTCAATTCAATTCAATTCAAAAATTTATTTCATATTTTCTCATTTACATTGTGCACTTAATATAATATACAGGGTGTTCCCGACTCGATGGTCTTCCTTCAAATGGGTGATCGGGCATATCGATCAGAACAAAAAATTGTATGAAAGGGGGGGTCTATTTTCATTAGTTTAGAAGTTATGGGGCCTTAACTATTTTTCAATCATAATTTAGTTTTATTTCGATAAAATTGGAACTAAATAAGGTAAAAAAAAAGTAAGTATAGCATTTAAATGCTTATTAATGCAGATTTCTTAAGTACTATCAAACATTACTCTAAAGTTTCTCAGTCTGAGGTTATAAGGGCTTAAAGTCCAATATTTTTAACAAAATATCAATTAAATCCCTTTTATCAAGAAAATAACGGTATTACCATAACAGTTTTTATACCCTACACCTATAGAATAGGTAAAGGGGTATATTAACTTTGGTATGGTGTTTGTAACCACCTAAAGGAAGCGAGCTAGATATGGAAAAGTATATATATTTGTGATCAGCGTGACCGCCTTAGTCGATATAGCCATGTCCGTCCGTCCGTCCGTAGGCACGATAACTCAAAAAATAATGGAGCTATCTTGATGAAATTTTAACTGTAGGTTACTAGGACTGAAAGTACGGCGGGGATTGCATATGGGTGAAATCGGCCCATGGGTTCGGATTCTGGACCTTTTAATCGGTTTCAGGGCTAACGAACAAATATAAAAAATCACGATAACTCAACAACTAATGACGCTATCTTCATCAAATTTGTGCTGTAGGTTACTAGTAATGAAAATACTTCGGGAATTGCGTAAGGTCGGGATTGGACCATGGGTTCGGAACCTAGAACTTTTTGATCGAATTTAGGCCAAACGAGCATAATTCCGAAACCAATGAAGATAGAACCTCCAAATTTAGTATCAGGGTGTCCCTTCCTATTTCCTAAGTGTCTTGTGAATTTGGGTCCCATTGGAGTAGTGGGTCGGGGACCAGCCACACATTTCCGAAGACCTTAAAGCATATCTTTAAAATTAATAAAGATAACAACTTGAAAAAATGTAGAAGCTTCCAATTTGCCACAAGGTGTTCTTTACTATCTCTTGCGTGTTCCCCTAATTTGGGATCAATTGGAGTGGTGGTTCTGTACCCCTCTCAGACCTCCCAAGTTTTAAAGGCTTATAATCGAAATTACTAAAAATAGTTACTTAAAATTAAGATGGACCGTTCAAATTGTGTACGAGGGTTAACTAGTACTATAAGTACAGCGCGGACTATATAAGGGCGAAATCAGCCCAACGGTTCGGATTCCGGACCTTTTAATCGATGTCAGGGCTAAGGAACATATATAAAAAATCACGATAACTCAACAACTAATGAGGCTATCTTCATGAAATTTGTGCTGTAGGTTATTGGCAGCGAAACTACGGCGGTGATTACGTACGGTGAGGATTGGACAATGGGTTCGGAACTTAGAACTTTTTGATCGAATTTAGGCCAAACGAGCATAATTCCGAAACCAATGAAGATAGAACCTCCAAATTTGGTATCAGGGTATCCCTTCCTATTTCGTAAGTGTCTTTGAAATTTGGGCCCCATTGGAGTAGTGGATCGGGGACCAGCCACTCAGTTCTTAGGCCCTTAAAGCATATTTTCGAAATTTTTTTTTTTTTTTTTTTTAAGCGCTAACTGTTCAACTGTTAGGCTAATTAGCCTGTCTATACCATAGGTACATGTTGGAACAGGGGGGTCATATTATATTCGTGTTATTAGTATTGGTCTTATTGAATTCCACATACAATTTAAACATGAGATAGTACTAGGCCTTATAACATGTAGAAACGTCTTAGATTTTCAATATTTACAATTCTATTTTTTGTTTATATTGTAATATTTTATATTTTACTTATATGGTATTCTATATCTGCGAGTTATATTATTTAATTAAATTATTTGTTTATATTTTGCATTTGTTTATATTTTTATATTAAAGTATTTTTTATTAAAGATTTATAATTATTAATTATTGATTATGCCATTAATTTGAACCTAATGGCGAATGGTAACTGAGTCGAGTCGAAAACCAGAAAAGTTTTTTCACTTTCACTAGAATTCGAACCCGGGCCCTTCTGCATGAAAGAGTCGGCACTTAACCACTGTGCCACCCAGCTGTTAATAAAGATAGTTACTTGAAACAAATGTAGAAGCTTCCAATTTGCCACAAGGGTGTTCTTTACTATTTCTTGCGTGCCCCCCTAATTTGGGATCAATTGGAGTGGTGGTTCAGAACCTCTCTTAGACCCCCCAATGTGTAAAAGCTTATCATCGAAATTAATAAAACTAGTAACTTAAAATTAAGATAGAGCGTTCCAATTGTGTGCAAGGGTTAACTAGTATTGAAAGTATGACGGGACTGCATATGGGCGAAATCGTACCATAATTTCGGGTCCTGGAACCCTTGAAAAGTTCAAGGACTAACAAACATATATCTTAAAAACACCATAACTCAAAAAATAATGCCGGTATTTAGATGAAATTTAACAGTAGGTTACTAGTAATGAAAGTACCATGGGAATTGGTTGTGGTCGAGTTTAATTTCGAAACCAAAGAATATATTTCCTATGTCCTATGTGTCTCCGAAATCTAGACTTAATTGTAGTGGTTCAGTTATGTTCAAAGGTACTTGCTGCATTTATGTAAAATTTATTTTTATATTTAAATGAATTATATGAAAAGGTGTAAATTTTTAATTGTATTTTAGAAATACATTTATTGCATATTTTGCGTTTATAAGTTTTTCTATTAGGTATATAAACTAATCATTTAAAATAATTGCAATTTTTAAAAATTTGGATTATTAAATATATTATGCTTTGATTATCTTTTTATCACAAAATTTAATAATTAGAATTTTTTCATTTTGTAATTGAATTGGAATAAATATATTTTCATTTATTTCAAGTTTGTTTGTTTTTTAATATTTTTAAATAGATAAATTAGTAAGAATTTGCAGTATTTTTTAATAGATAGGGTAATTAGAAAATGTTTTTAGTCTTATACAGTTAATTTGGTTAGCTATGTCTTACGATCAAATTAATAACAGCTTCTATGGTGTTAAAATGACTTATGGATATGTCCTTAAATTTGAACCAAATAGGTGTAGGGTATTTCTAAGTCGGTTGCACCGACTGACTGTTTCTTTACTTGTTTTAGTTCAAAATATTACCCTTCTCTTTCCCTGCATTTTTTTATCTTATTTGGTTCCAAGGTTGAGTTTTGGTTGAGACCCCCCCTTGTTCTGCTCGATATGCCCGATCACCCATTTAAAGGAAGACCATCTAGTCGGGAACACCCTGTATAGTAAAACTAATAGGAATTTAGAATTATAAAAATACAAAATATAAAAACAGAAAAAAATTTAATTTACACACGAGTATATTAAACAAATAGTTTTTCTTAAAAAACTTTTGAGAAAATAAAAGAACACTTTTTATTTAATTCAAAATAGTCTTAGTGTACTTTTAGTTAATTAATAGAATTAAAATTACTTATAACAATGAAAGTGTAGTGCGGTAATTTAGATTGTAATTAATTAGTTCAGTTAACTTAAATTAAAAATAATAATTTAAACTAAATAGAAGTTCCAGCAAAACATAAAATAAATAAAAAAAATATATAAAAAAGTGAAAGATACATTATAGCCATATGGCTTTATTTCCTTTTTAAATGTAATTTTATTTGTGAAAATAACAGCAATTTGATTTTCCAATCAAAAATAATTAAAAATAAAAAGCACTTTTAAAATTTAATATATTTGTATAAAGATTCTGGAAAAAGCGGCAATTCTGATTTTGAATCCAACTCCAAAAACCCCCCTAATTGAGTATCTGACATATACACATATACAGAATCTCATATATCATGTATATATAAATATTCTGTAAAAGGCCTATTTCCCTGCTTTTGAATCCAACTCTAAAATCCCTCCTAGTCTGCAATCTCGTCTAAACATATATATATAAATATTTTGGACAAATGGAATTCTCTGATTTTGAATCCAACTCTAAAATCACTTCTAATTATTATTCTTATATAAATATTTTTGCTACAAAGTTTTTAAGATAGCGAGGCTGCCGCCACTAAGCCCCGTTAAACAAATTATTGAAACCCAGATTTTGAAACCAACGGATTACGCTTAAAATCCAAAAAAAAAAAAATTCAAATTCATTACTTTTTTGTTTAGATATATATTATTTAGGAAAATTTAATTTTTGGTGGTTGTTTTTACACTATTGGCTTCTAATTCAGTATTTCAGTATGATATCAGTGTTTCAATATATGTTTAGCGGGAGTTGGGAAGGGGCAGCTTCCACTATTTTAATCACTTTGTTATTGAAATAGTTAGGAAGGAGTTTTAGAATTGGATTCAAAATAAATGTTTTACGCTTTTTCCAGAACACTTATATAAATGCATATGTGAGATTCTGAATTTGGAAGGATTTAGAGTAGGATTCAAAATTGGGAATGCTCCCTTTTACAGAATATTTATTACATGTGCGGGTGTGAGATACTGATTGGTATTATTTTTCGAATAAAATAGGTATGAATGCAAAATCTAGCTCCAATAATTGAGTTAGGGGTGGTTCGGCGGTGGCAGCCTTCGTAATAAAAATATAGTATATTTTAACATATTTTATTTCAGTTTATTAAAAAAATTAGAAACTTGCTAATTACACTTATTTATCAATTTCTATTTTTTTTTTTACTTTGTTTACTCTAAAACTACAATTTATATCAATTTTACTATATGGTTTTATTTCGTAAAATTTTAGAAAATGATACGGTTTTATTTGGCATTTGAATTGGAAATAAAGCCATACGCGAAAAAATTGGCAATATGGCTTTATTTTTCATTATGGCTTAATTAAGTATGGCGTTATTTCACGACACAAAAGATACATACTATGTATTACTACAAAAAAAAAATGTAAAAACAAGAAAACGAAGGCAAAATTCTGTGCATAAGATACACTAATAAGACTAATTTAATACATCAAAAAAAGAGTCTACCTGAGTATAATCAAAATTAAGAAACCAAAGTTTAACTTGCCTGCAGAAGAGAGTTACAGATTTTAAAATTCAATAGTTAAGCGGTAGTTTATTAAACAAATGACTTGAAAAAGTTGAATAGAAATTGCGTAGTACAGTAGTTCGAAAAAACGACAAACAAACTCGAGCGCTCGATAGCGACGCGCGCAAATAAGCGCGTGGGTGGACGGCTAAAACCGGACGCTGCATGGCAGCACTGATTGTAGATTATTGTAACCAATTCTAAAGTCTCCCTAATTTCACGTGCATATTTAAAAAATAAAATTCATTAAAAGAATAATGAGAAAGCATTTAAAAGTTGCATCCAAAATCAGGGTATTCCCTTTTTCCAGAATATTTACATATATGTATATAAGAAATGCTGTATTAGGAAGGATTTTAGAATTGGATTCAAAATCAGGATTGCTGCTTTTTTCAGAATATTTATATATATGTGTAAACGCTGGATTCTGAATTAGGAGGGCTTATAGAGTTAAGATCAAAATTAGCACTTTTTCCGGAATACGCATTTATTACATATATATAAATATTCTGGAAAAGGAAAATACCCTGATTTTGAATGTCACGTATACATAGACATGCATATATAAATATTCTGGAAAAAGCAGCAATCCTAATTTTGAATCCAACTTGAAAATCCCTTAATTCAGACCCTCACTTATACATATATATAAATATTTTGGAAAAAGCGGCAATCCTGATTTTTTGAAATACAGCTATTTTAAAAACTTCGTAGTAAAAATATTTATATAATGAAAATAATTAGAAGAGATTTTAGAATTGATTGTTAAAAAATATTTTTCATTTTTATTTCATTTTATTTTCGAAATCGGATTTTTTGAAATCAAAATAAAAATTTCATGATTTTTGGCTTTATTTTAAATGTGACGAATGAAGTATGTAATGAATGTACTTTAAAACTTGAAGCGTAAAGTGTGGCTGACTCAGAAAATACCTATTTATGCCCCTATTGTCGAACTCCTGTTACAAGCCCGATTAAGGTTTACAATTAAAAAATAAACATTATTTTGTACTAAAATATTTGTTTTTTTATTATTGATCCTTTTGAGGAATTATTTCTTTTTTTTGGGGATTAAGTCATTATATTTGGGAATTAGTTCATTATTTTTGGGAATTAGTGGATTTTATTTAGGGATTAGTTCATTTTTGCAATTTGAAGATTAATTCATATGAACTAAACCCCAAAAATTCCAAAAATATTTTTGGGGATTTGTTCATTTCTTTTGGGGATTAGTTCATTTTAGTACCTGGGGATTAGTTCATAAAAATAATTGGGGACTAGTTCATTTTTGCCATGGGGGTTAGTGACTTGGGTGTTAGTTCGTAGCACTATTGTTCTATGTTAATAGAGTTTAAATACCCAGATTTAATAAAAAATGTTTTCAAAACCTTAAAGCAAAACAGACGCCTTAAAGCTAAGATATTCAAACTAATAAACAAAGGTAAGCTGCTGTAAAGCCTATTTTTTTACATAAAGTTGGTATAACATGTTTTTATAACCTACACCTATAGAATAAGTAAAGGGTATATTATCTTTGGTATGGTGTTTGTAACCACCTAAAGGAAGCGAGCTAGATATGGAAAAGTATATATATTTGTGATCAGCGTGACCTTGTGAGTCGATATAGCCATGTCCGTCCGTCCGTCCGTCCGTAGACACGATAACTCAAAAAATAATGGAGCTATCTTGATGAAATTTTAACTGTAGGTTACTAGGACTGAAAGTACGGCGAAATTGGAAATGGGAGAAATTGGCCCATGGGTTTGGTTCCTGGACCTTTTAATCGGTTCAAGGGCTAACGAACATATATAAAAAGTCACAATAACTCAACAACTAATGACGCTATCTTCTTTAAATTTGTGCTGTAGGTTACTCCTAATGAAACTACGGCGGGGATTGCGTACGGTCGAGATTGGACCAGGCGTTGGGATCGTTGAAGGTTTTGATCGCGTTTAGGCCAAACAGCATAATTCCGAAACCAATGAGGATAGAACCTCCAAATTTGGTATCAGGGTGTCCCTTCCTCTTTCCTTAGTGTCATATAGAACGTTCCAATTGTGTACAAGGGTTAACTAGTATTTAAAGTACAGCACGGTCTACATATGGGCGAAATCAGCACATGGGTTCGTATTTTGGACCTTTTAATCGGTCTTAAGGGCTGACGAACATATATTAAAAATTACGATAACCCAACAACTAATGACGCTCTCTTCATGAAATTTGTGCTTTTTGGGTACTGGTAATAAAACTACGGCGGCGATTGCGTACGGTGAGGATTGGACCATGGGTTCGGAACTTAAAACTTTTTGATCGAATTTAGGCTAAACGAGCATAATTCCGAAACCAATCAAGATAGAACCTCCAAATTTGGTATCAGGATGTCTCTTTCTATTTCCTTAGTGTCCTTGAAATTTGGGACCAATTGGAGTAGTGGGTCGGGGACTAGCCACACAGTTCCGAAGACCTTAAAGCATATTTTCGAAATTAATAAAGATTGTAACTTCAAACAAATGTAGAAGCTTCAAATTTGGCACATGGCTGTTCCTTCCTATTTCCTGCGCGTTCTCCTTATTTTGGATCAATCGGAGTTATGGTTCAGTACCCCTCTTAGACCCCCCAAGGTTTAAAAGCTTATCATCGAAATTAATAAAAATAGTAACTTAAAATTAAAATAGAACGTTCTAATTGTGTACAAGGGTTACCTAGTATTGAAAGTATGACGGGGACTGCATATTGGCGAAATCGTAGAATGTTTTCGGGTTCTGAAACCTCTAAAAGTTTAAGTAAAGTTCCTCTAAATAGTTCAATAAGTTTTATTGAATTATTACCATAAGTAATATATAATTAAGACATGGTGTAAAGTACTTAAGCTATATTCAAAGGTACTTGCTGCATTTATGTGAAATTTATTTTTATAATTTAAAGTTGTAAATTTCTAATTGCATTTTAGAAACACATTTAATGCATATTTTGCGTTTATAAGCTTTTAATTTGAATTATTAGATAAATATATTATGCTTTGATTAGGTTTTTATCACACAATTTAATAATTCAAATTTTTTCACTTTTGTAATTGAAATAAATATATTTTCATTTAATTCTAGTTTTTTTGTTTAACTATTTTTAAATGGATAAATTAGTAAGAATTTGTAATATTTTTGTATAGATAAAATAATTAGAAAATGTTTTTAGATTTCTCAGATCCCCGAATTCTGAGAAATCATTAACAAGCGGGAATTATACACAAACATACACAAATTTAATTAACTCTCTATTAGCATTCTAAATTCTATATCATACCGGATACCAACAAGAACCTGTGCAACCTTGTCAACAATTATTTATCACTTTTGTACTGATCTTTTATCACATGATTACGTATTGTCTCCAACACTTTACTCCAACTGCTATACTTTACACTATTGATAATACTAAAATTAAAACTATTATTAACAAGTAAAACTCTGTATTAGAATTTAATAACTTTAACTTTGAAAACTATAACTTAAATTACACTAATTTTATTTCCGAATGGATTAATATAATT
Source organism: Dolichopus griseipennis (assembly GCA_963082915.1). Taxonomy (NCBI): domain Eukaryota; kingdom Metazoa; phylum Arthropoda; class Insecta; order Diptera; family Dolichopodidae; genus Dolichopus; species Dolichopus griseipennis. Next base: position 264,414,334 of record OY720441.1, read on the forward strand.
AATATTAACACAAAGCACAACCCTAGATCACACAAACATAAATTTTTAAAACCTTTCATTACAAATGAATTACTCGGGTTATCAAGAGAAAAAGAAAGATTATATAAATTAACAAAAAAATACTCTGATAATTTATACATTAAAGCTGAATATAAAAAGATAAGAAACCGGTTTGAAAATAAAAAAAAATAATCAAAAAACAATTTATTAATGATCAATGTAATCTTAATATAAATAATCCAAGAAAACTGTGCAAATAATAAATTGCCCAATGTATAATAGAACCATTAAAAACAGCAACAACTCTATACCTGGAAATTTTAATTTCAATGGGATTATTATTGAAGACCCTTTAAAAATTGTAAATATTTTTAATAACCATATTATTTCATCTAATAATTTGAATGAAAATCAATTTATAAAAGTAGATTGTGACGAAAATAGTTTCTGTTTAGTTTATCTATTTGAGAATAATCAATTTTTTTTTGAACCTGTAATTGTAGAAATCGGACTACAATAATAGAATACATAAATGCTGCGAAAGTCAATATTTCCCTCCATCTCTGCGTCACAATCGTAATGGCAAATCTATTATACCCTATCACCTACAGTCATACGGGTATAATAATTGTAGAGGTATATCAGTTCTTCCAGTGATAATCAATTTCGTTTTGTTCCAACCTCAAGCACAACATCTGCTTGTATTGAAGTTGTAAATGAAATTCAAACTTATATAAGGGTGTCAGTTGAAGAATATGCCACATTAAATCAAACTCGAGGAGTAGTATATTGCCAATTTAAATATATAGAAGGTAGTGAAATCTTAACAGAAATGAAGAAACTAAAAGTAGTCGCTATCAAGCGATTCAAAAGGAAAAACAATAATCATGTACACGAAGATACCGGTCTATATGTTCTAACATTCAAGTCAACAAACCTTCCAAAAGAGATCAAGGTTAATAATTCAGAATGTATAGGGGCTTTAAAGGTAATGTCCAAGTTGAAGAAAATGAAGGCCCCTATAATGCTTTTTTTAAGCAATGTCCACAATTTATAAAAGTAAAGGAAATTAAATGTATCAAAATAAAAGAAAATGTAGACATCAGAGAAGCTGTTAGGCACTATAAACTTAGATTCCCGCTGAAAGAGTCTTTTGCAAAGTTACAACAGGTACGAGCAATACTCGAAACAACAAAAATGTTTGGGATCGTGAAAAGTTTGGTTCTAAAACTAGCGCAGCTACTAATAATAACAATATTGAAAACAAAGTTCTTTTCAATAGTGTTTTACCGCATATTAATTCTTCTAATGAAAGTTTCAAAACAAAACTAATTGATAAGAACAAAATCTTAATTTCTAAAAATATTAATACAAAGAAAAAGCACGAACTTCAAAAAATTGAAAAGGAAAAATCAAAAAAGATTAAACCACTCATAAATTTCGAATGTGAAAATAATATAGATCCTATTGAGGAAGTTAATAGCATTGGTTCATTTAGTGATAGTGATCCCCATAATGATATTTTATAAATGACTAATATTATTCAATGGAACATTGACGGTCTCTTTAGCCATTATGAAGAATTCCAGCTTATTATTCAATTATATGACCCTTACATTGTATGTATACAAGAGACAAAATTTAAAAGCAATCAAAATCCTCATTTTAAAAATTTTGGAACATATAATATTAATGTAGATTCAAATACAGTAGCCCACGGCGGTGTCGCCATCCTGGTAAAATCGAGTATCTCATGTCAGCAAATAGACCTAAATTCTAATTTACAGCCAGTAGCTGTAACAGTTCTTTACCCATAAAACTTCTTTCAACAGATATTAATACCCAAAAAATTTAAAATTGGTGCATTAAACGAGCTGATTGGATTGATTCAGTGAAGAATTAAATCTTCAAATAATGAAACACAAAGACATTAATCAATATGAAAACTATAAACCTTCTTAAGATCTCCTTGCCGCCAAAAAACCTATTCCCACTAAAAAGTTTGGACGTATAAAGAAAAAGGTTCCTAAGTCGAATCCAGAAATACGAGAGCGCATAAACACCCGAAAAAAAGTTTTTAGAAAATACCTTCGCACCAGTAATCTAGAAGATTACAAAAATTTTATACGAGAAACATATAAAATGCGAAAGTTGGTAAGGTTCTACAAAAAGAAATCACGGATGGACTTCGTGTCTTCTATTTCAAATAATATTCCATCTAGTGTTTTATTCGATAAAATTAGAGCTATACACGGCCGGCAAAACCCAAGATATATCTACAATAATGACTAAAAACGAAATTCTATCTGAAAAAATAAAAATAGCTAGTTCATTTGCCAAAACATCTAGTAACAAAAACAATTTTAAAAAATTTTTAGAGTACTAGAAAAAAAACGATAAATCTCAAATAAATATTCCTTCGGGAAAATATGAAAAATATAATAGAATATTTTCAAAAACCGAACTTGAAAATGCTATAAGAACATGCAAAGGCTGCTCTCCTGGACCTGACTTTAGTCTCTACGAAATGGTAGAAGAATTAAACAACCAAAAAAAAATCACACTCTTAGATTTTTATAATCGAATTTGGATTAATGAAGGTTTTTCGAAAAATTGGAAAAGAGCTTTATTAATTCCAATTCTCAAAAAAATAAAGATCCTACATGTGCTTCAAGCTACCGCCCAATATATCTTACGAGTTGCACTTGCAAAGTTCTAGAAAGAATTATCTACAATAGACTCAATTGAGAATTGGAATCCAGAAATTTAATTTCTAAATTTCAGTCTGGTTTTCGGAAAAATCGGTTAACTCTTGATAATCTTTCTTATTTCGAGTCTGAAATAACGAAAGGATTTGCAAAAAACCACTATATCAATCTTTTTCGATCTCGAATAAGCATATGATACGGTGTGGAAAAATCGGCTTATTAAAGAATTCATAAATAGGGGCTGTAAAGGTAACTTTGTCCACTATATTAAAAATTTTCTGACAGAATCTGAGAGAAAAACGAGAGTTTTTTTGGATAAAACATGTTCCACACACAGGTCACTTCACAACGGAATCCCTCAGGGCTGAGTTTTGAGCGTTCTGCTTTTTGTTGTTGCAATAAATAACATTGTGGAGACAATCAAGCACCCAATTAAGTACGCTCTTTTTGCTGACGATTTCGTCATTTTTATGACAGACAAAAACATAGAAAAAATGAAGAACCTTCTTCAAAACTCAGTTGATCATCTTACAAAATGGAGTCAAAAAACAGGGTTTAAATATTCTGAAAAGAAAACTGTATCAATGTTGTTTACTAGAAAAAGATCTAATATAATGAAACCAAATCTTTTTTTGTCGAATGTACCAATTAAATATGTCGAATTTTATAAATTTCTTGGATTAATTAAACTGAAATAAACATATTAAGCATTATTCATAATTTATAGAAATATGGAATCCGACTTGGATTTGATTAATAAATATTTTAGCTCTAATAAATTTAATATATCAAAAACTAAATATATGATATTTAAAAAAAAATATTAATTATGCTTACCAATTAATTTTAAATAATCTGGGTATTGAAAAGGTAAATACAATTAAATATCTAGGCCTCCATATTGATAAGAATTTAAAATGGGAGTATCTCATCTGTCACGTAAAAAAGAAAATAATACCATAAGCTGCAGCATTGAATAAAGTACGTAAAATTTTACATAAACAATTATTGTATAATATTTACTATCCTCATATTCACTCTAAATTAATATACTTAAACTCAATTTGGGCGTGTGCTTCAGCATTTAGACAGCAGAAACTTCAGGTTCTACAAAATAAAGCAATTAAATCGATAAATAGTTTACCAATATTAACTCATTCAAAACAACTCTATAATATAAAACTTCTTCTAGTACATAAACTGAAAATATTTGAAATGTTTATCTTATGCTATAAATTAATTCATAAAAAATTGAAATCTGGCGTAATATTATTTAAAGTTTCTGAGATTCACCACTATAAAACAAGAAATCGTGACAATTTATCAGTAAAAAAATTTCCCAATGAATGCTTTTACAACCACAATGGTCTTTTATTTTAATAACTTACCAACACACATAAAAACTTGCATTCTATATTAATATTCAAAAAGCAACTAAGGGAGAACCTTATGACTAACTAATAAAAAAATACTTTTTGAACTTATGTTTTAATACCAAATTTTTAATATACATAATTATAATTTATATGTACATAATATAATGTTAAAAAGTTTAATACTAAATTTTAAATTTTAAATCTCATTTTTTTTTGTTTTTGTATATATAATTAAAGTAAAACTGAATCAAGTGTAATAATTAGTAAATATGAAATTAGATTGTAAATAAGGAATTCTGCACAAGTGCTTTGCACTTTTTTGAATTTGTCAATAAATAAAATAAAAAAAAATAAAAAAGATCCAAAAAGCACATCGCAGCAATAAAACGGAAGGATCAGTTAAAATCAGCAAAACAAAAATTTAAAATTACTAAAAGAAATTGGTCAACCACAACGGTTGAACGTAGCTGAATCCAACTTCATATATAACAATAAATACAAGTAAAAGAGAAAGTTGATAAACAGGGAAAGTTCCGCAGGGAAATTAAGATTGTTTAAATTTTTATTAATTACATGTAAGCTAATGTAATTAAAAATTGATTTTTTTTTTTTTGAGAAAAATAGTTGACATAATCTTGACGTAAGTTAATGACATTTATTATCCAGGTCAAATTCCACTTTCAAAACTTAACGCACTTAATTATTTCACAACAATTTTTATCATCGTCAGCAAAATTATAACAGTTGGGAAATATTAAAATCATATTTTCCCACATCGACAAATCACGTTGCAGTAACACGTGCATGCAAGTTAGAATATTTGGATAATCAAAAAATTAATTAATTTAAATTAATTCTAATTTGGTAGTCAATAAAGAAAGACATTTAAATTTGAAATTAATTAATTTTATTTTATTTAAAAAACATTTCCAGATACTATTAAAAATAAACTTAAATAAAAAAATTATTTTTTTTTAATCGATCCCGGATTGCAAATTACTAAATGGCGCCCGAACAGCGACCATTAGAAGTAACAGTAAGTGTAAAAGTCTGAAACAAAAAAAAAAATTTTTGTTAAAATAAATTTTTTTGATAAAAAGCTAATCCAAGCATAATATATTTAATAATTAAAATTTTTCAAAATTGCAATTATTTTAAATTGATAGTTTATTTACCTATTAGAAAAGCTTATAAACGCAAAATATGCAATAAATGTATTTCTTAAATATATTTACAAATTTAGAACTTTTCATATAGTTCACTTAAATATAACAATAAATTTTACATAAATGCAGCAAGTACCTTTGAATAAAGCTTAAGTGAAAAATGTACGCAACGTTAAACAACCAACAAAAAAAAGAAAAAAAAAAAAATTTTTTTTCTAAAGCCGATGCAAGTACTAACATGGTTAAAAAAAAAATATTTGTACACGATGTCTTAATTATATATATCCTATGGTTTTTAATTTAAAAAATATTATACTAAATATGTTTTATGGTAAAATTCTTAGCCTTTTAAAAAAATAAAAGTGTTAAATAAAAACGGAAATTGAAAAGAACCCTCGGGTATCAAATTTAAAGTTTCTATCTTCATGAATGTCGAAGATAAGCTCTTTAATTTATGGATTTCTTAGGAGGCACCTGAACCACGACTACAATTAAGTCTAAATTTTAAGGACACATAAGAAATAGGAAATATATTCTTTAGCTTTGTAATTACGCTCACTTGGCCTCAGATCGATCAAAAGCTTCTAGAATCCGAACTCATAGTCCGAACTTGCCCAGAACCGATTCCCATGGTACTTTTATTACTAGTAACCTAGAGTTTAAATTTCATCAAACTAGTGGCATTATTTTTCCAGCTTTGCTATTTTTAAGATATATGTTTTTTAGCCCTTGACCTTTTCAAAGGTTCCAGAACCCGAAACCATGGTACGAATTCGCCCATATGCAGTCGCCGTCATACTTTCAATACTAGTTAACCCTTATACACAATTGGAAAGTTCTATCTTAATTTTAAGTTACTATTTTCTTTAATTTCGATGATAAGCTTTTAAACCTTGGGGGGTCTACGACTGGTATTGAACCACCTATCTGAATGATCTAAAATTAGAGGAGGCGCACAGGAAATAGTAAAGAGCACTCATCTGCCAAATTTAAAAATTCTAAATTTGTTTGAAGTTACTATCTTTGTTAATTTTAAAGATATGCTTTAAGGTCTTCAGAAATGTGTGGCTGGTCTCCGACCCACTACTCCAATTAGAGCCCAAATTACAAGGACACTAAAGAAATAGGAAGGAACACCCCGATACCAAATTTGGAGCTTCTATCTTCATTGGTTTCGGAATTATGCCCGTTTGGCCTAAATTCGATCAAAAAGTTCTAGGTTCCGAACCCATGGTCCAATCTCGATCGTACACAATCCCCGCTTTAGTTTCATTACTAGTACCCTACTGCACAAATTTTATGAAGACAGTGTCATTAGTTGTTGAGTTATCATGATTATACCCGTGCATACATATATGAACATCGGGTATATTAAAATTACTCCTCCGTTTGTAACGCATCGAAATATAAGAGCTAGATATAGTGTCAAGGGTACGTATCGAATCAGCATCGAAAAGTGAATCGATCTAGCTATGTGTGTCCGTCCGTTCGTCCGTCCGTCAGCACGATAACTCAAAAACTATGAAACTTTCACAAAGTAATTTTTAGACAATTTGTAGGTTCCCTATTGTTTTTGGTTAAAATCGGAGAAAGGCTTCGGGTAGCTGCCATACAAATGTTTCGATATTTTATGAGTGTTTTAAAAATTAATAACGAAATAGAAACCAAATATAAAAACAAACAAATTGTTGTCTAATTATAAATCGATTCATGGTGTAGTGGTTAGGACATGTTACTTGTAGCAAAAATGTCTCGGTTCGAATTCGGGCTAAGGAAAATTTTTTTTTTTTTTTAAATTAATTTTTTTTTATCTATTTTTTTTTTAATAAAATATATGTATTTATTTTATGTTTGAAAAAATTTTATTTTATAGAAAATTTGACAGAAGACTCTCATTTATATTAAAAATTATTAATTTTTTTTAATATTTCTATAAAAAAATTCAAAACTGTTATTTAAAACAAACAATTGATACCATAGTAACTACGATTATTTAAAACTGTTATTTAAAACAAACAATTGATACTATAGCAACTACAATTATTTAAAAAAAAAATTAAGATAAATAAAAACTCGTTTTGTAGACATATTATTTATTGTTCTATGGTGTAGTGGTTAGGATATGGTACTAGTAGTAAAAACGTTTCGGTTCGATTTCTGGCTGGGGCAAAATTTTTTTTTTTTAAATTCATCTTAAAATTCTCATTTATAAATTATTTATTTTTTTTAATACATTTTTAAAAAAATTCAAAACAGTTATTCAAAACAAACAATTGATACCATCGCAACTATAATAATTTTAAAAAAAGATCGAGACGAACATAAAGTCGATGGCTTAGTGGTTAGGACGTCGACATTTTAATTGAAAAGTGTGGGTTCGAATCTCGTTTAGAGCATATTTTTTTTTTAAATTCATCTTTTTTTTTAATTCATTTTTTTTTTATTAATTTTTTTTATAATTAAATATAAAAAAAACAAATATTTTGAATTTTCTGTCAAACAGTTCAAGTGCAATATAAGAATTTCTTATATATTTAATACACGCACGGGTATCTAAAAGTTGACAAGGGCAACTTTAATCTTCCTCGTTTTTTATATATGTTCGTTAGCCCTTGGACCGATTAAAAGATCCAGAATCCGAACCCATGGGCCGATTTCGCCCATTGGCTATCCCCGCCGTACTTTCAGTCTTAGTAACCTACAGTTAAAATTTCATCAATATATCTCCATTATTTTTTTGGTTATCGTGCCTACGGACGGACGGACGGACATGGCTATATCGACTTAGGAGGTCGCGCTGATCACAAATATATATACTTTTCCATATCTAGCTCACTTCCTTTAGGTGGATCCAAACACCATACAAAAGTTAATATACCCATTTACCTATTCTATAGGTGTAGGGTATAAAAAGATAAAATAGGAAAAAGAGACAAATCAGTGTTTAAAGAAAAAGAAATCAATAGAAAAAAATCTACGAATAATTGTACAAAATAATCTTAAAAGAATTTTGTTTTACTAACATTACTAACAAAACTAACACTACTACTAATTAACAAAGTAATAGAAAATATTTTTTTTGTTTGCAATTTTAACATTATAAAGACAGGTGAGAACTTGGTCAAAACACTGCACCTTAAATCGTGCAGCAAGTAGAAAAAAATTCTAATTCTTACCAGCAAGAAGGATTGGGAAACGAGGGCCCTTAGTAGATCCCCATAAGGAACAAAAAGGAACTACACTACGGTGTGCTTGAAACAAAGATCAACAGAAGTATATGTCAGCAGCCGCCTATTCTGCTCGTACCAAAGACTGCAAATGGTTTCCTTCATTTTGCAATTCCGAGGAATCGTCTACACGTAAGCAAAATTTTAATAATAATAAAATTTGAAAAAAAAAGCAAAAAAAACTTCAAGCAATTTAGAAAAAAATAGCATTATTTGCTACAATAATTTTAAAACCAAAAGTAAAAATATTTTTGTATAAAAAAAAACAACAAAAATACTCAAAAAAAAAAATAAACAAATTTTGAAAAAAATTAAATTAAGAATATAGAAAAACAAATAGTTTCGTGTTTTGCATTTTGTGAATCAAGCTTTAATTCACCCAAAGTGAGACTTCTTTCGGGACAGAACCGCAAAACCTCTAATAAAAAAAATATAATTCTTTTCAAAATTTTTAAATATAATTCTAGTTGATTCATACGTCTATACGTATCTTTATATAAAGAAAGAAAAGTGTGAAAATCAAACTTGATTATATTGATTTATATAAATTATCAATGTAATTACAATTGAATCATACGTAAATAAGTATCTCTAGTAGTATACATGCCACTTGAGCGTGGGAAAATATTTATGCAAATGAGTTATCATCCCAAGTTCAATGAGTATCGTGATACCGGCATAATTAATTTTCCGGAAAACACTTTTGTAAATAATAGACAAGGTCAACTAGATACTGTACAACAAGTAAGTGCAATGATCTTGTTGTGATAGTATAGTAACCATAGAATTACTAGTTCTAGAATGGCAAAAGAATGTTCCCGACTCTTTTCTTCTAATGTGATTTCCTATCCTGAGGTATTCAGACAAAAAAATACATATGCAATTTCGTATGCGTATACAAATGGTACGGCTACTTCATCTGTCATTGCTTAAATTTGAGTAAATGAGAATGTTTATTAGGCAGTTTCTCATTAGGATTGGGCAGTTTGTATATTGTAAGTTATTTCGAATAAAGATTTTTACTATTTAATTTACTTTTATTTTAAATATTTACTTTTTAATATTAAATAATATATAATTGAACAAAACATCAAGAAAAAAATTTCAATAATATTAGAAGAAATTGCAGTAAATTATTTTTAAAAATAATGGAATCTCCAACAAGTATATTTTTAGTTTAATTTTAATTAACTTACATATCTATTTTGACTTATCTTAAGGTATTTATTCATCGTAGAAATGAAAATAAGTAAATCAAAAACAAATCATAATTTTTTGAACAAAACAAAAAGTATTTATAATCTTGTGAATATATAAACATTTTTAGATATTTTTAAATGTGAACGAACCTTTTGCAAAAATGAAATCTACATTTATGTTAACCGAAAGGAGAGTTTTGATTTCTGTTTCAAATAACTTAACGTTTCCGAATAAAAAATTAAACGTGTTTTCTTTACCCTTTTTTTATTCAATAAAAATTTTACTTATTATTTAAAAAATTTAGCATTACAATATGATTTTCAAATTGATTCTATTCGAAAATATACTATGTTTTGGTAAATTTACAGAACGGTCACTTAATAATAATGAAAAATGGAAAGCAAAAACCAAAAGGAAAATACCTTTAAAATAATTTTAAAAAAATCGACTGATATTTGTAAAACCTCAAGAAATAAAAAAAAATCTTTAAGCAACACTTTCTTCCCATCTTAATAATCCTTTATTTAATTTAATGTTTTTCAAAAAATCTTCAAAAAGCACAACAACACACAAATTTTTGGAATATAATATTTTATAATTGGTTTTCATTTACTTTTAACTTTGAAATCTTACTTAAATCGTACTAAAAGTTTCTTTTATATTTCACTTTCAAAATGAAATGAATCGCGGAGAAACTAGTAAATACATACAAACGGTACACGTACCAAATTTTAAAATTTGTCTGAAAATTTTTTCTCTATTGCCATTCTAGTACTAGTAATTCTATGATAGTAACATAGATTATTGTAAATAATAAAAGTTTTATTGAGTTTTCACGATCAACCAGTTATTGTAACAAATAAAATGCAGATATTCAACTTGTTATTTGTATTTTAGTTTAAAGTAATTTTAAATGAAAAATAATTGGAGGTGTGTTATTAGGTGTGTTATACTCTGCAAAAAATTAATAAATATTTTGTAAAAACAAAAAAAAAAATTTAAGTTTCATATAATATCATTTTTATTATTTGGGGGAGGTACAATAGGAAGGAAAAAAAGTGATTTATGTTTAACTGAAATATATTTTGAAAAAAATTTGTTCGTGTAAATTACTTTGTATGCGGTAGAAAATGAAAGTAGTTTAAAATAGACTTATTCTATTTAGGTGTAGCCAGTCACGAGTTTTATTTTTTAGTATTAAAATATGCGTTAGATGGAATTTCAAATAAATTTTTTTAAACAACTATGTCAATTAATATTTTTATGCTTGTTGTAAATTACTTTGTATAATGCAAAAAAAAATAATAAAGACTTGTAAAAATAAAACAAATAAATTAAGTTTCATATAATATCATTTTTATTTATCCAAAAATTGTGATCTTTATCAAAACCTATAAACACTTAACTATAATGGAGATAACTTTGATTTAATTTAAATGAAAAGTAATTTGAGGGAGGTATAATCGCGAGAAAAAAAGTTATATTTAGTTGATTTATTCTATTTTAGGTGCATTTCCAGACAGTCACCTTATTTTTTAGTATAGATATATGCATTAGATGGAATTTCACACAACTCTTTTTCAAGGAAGAGGTTTTAATTAAATTGTTAAATTTAATTCTGGGTTATATTACTTTGTATAATGCAAATTAATAAAAATATATTAAATAGACCTATTTCTAGAAAATTTATAGAGATGGAACAAATATTAATTTTGTATATAAAGTATGAGTATATTGTATTTTTTAACAAAGTAAATTTGTACATTATAGGACTATAATATAAAAATAAAAGATTGTGGTAGAATTCAACATAACACCGAAATATGCTTGTCAGAGCATATTTTAGGGTTCATTAAAATGTTTTTGTGGGATATTCCCTTCTTAATCGCTGGTAAGTAAAAAAAAAAAAAAAAAAAAAACAGAATTAAATAAAATAAATACATTTTTTTTAATTTTTTCTAGGTGGCTTTGCTGCATACGTTGCAGAGGCAACCACCGAATATTACGAAATCGATTGTTTTGTTGACGAACAAAATAATGATATCGTATTATTCAAAAAATTTATAGAGAGGCAATTATATTTATAAAAAATAAAACTAATAATAAAATATATTTATAAATAAATATAATATAGAGTATTGCGGAAATGGAAAATTGTCAATAATGACAAGACCCAGGTCAAATAGTCGTATCACGTGTGTGGAAAAGAGAAACCAAAAAATGATTATAGAGTTTTTCTTCAAAATTATAGAAATGTTCTAGAGACAATTAAAAAAAAAAAATCTGTAAAGTAAAAAAAATCCCTGTAAAAACCTCTTAAATTATAAAATAAAAAAATTATAATCACATTCCCACATTTCAATTACCTCATATCCAGATGATTTTAGTCGCTCTGATTTTGCTACAGTAGATTCAAATCTAGCATCCATTGTATCAAATTCAGTTTTACTTATCGGCTCGTTACGCCTATAACGAAAACATTTTGGGTGACTGTGATAGTAGCATCCATGAAATTCAAAAATTTGTTTTGTTTCCAAACATAACCCATTTACTTTTAATCCATTTACAATAGCTTCTCGTTGTTTACCAGCGTGACGAATATTGATGCATCTCTGATCTTCTTCGCAAATTAACCATTGAAGAGTTATTTTTGATTGTATATCTGTAAGTCTATAGCCATTTTTTGGTATTAAGCCAATTATCTCTGGTTTTAAAAAATTTATACGGAAAAATAAATTGCATGCTGATGCTATAGTTACGCCTTCGATAAAAGGACACACATTGCTTTCTTCTAAGATAAGATTCCTAAATTTTATACAAGCTTCCGCTAAAATATATACATCATTTTTACAGTAATCTTCCAGCTCGGTTTGCATATTAAATTCAGTATGTTCATTTTCTTCATACCAAGCGATAAATTCTCTACGATCATTTTCTGTCATTGGATCGATACCATAATAGTGTTTAATGGCAATGGTCCAATGTAATTAGCATTTTCTCTAGTATTGAATAAATGTGGAAAATTACCTTTTTTTATATTAACAGATAATTCAAAAGCTTTCGGAAGTTTAGCCAGTGCCATTGGCAAATAATTAAACGAATCTAAAAACTTTATGTTATTTATTTCCATTTGAATAATTTTTGTTCCTCTCATGATTAATTTGGGTTGTAAATTACTTTTAATCAATAGTTAATTTAAAATGAATTAATGATCAAAACTTTGTCCATTATGAGCCAAAACCGTAACTTTCTTAAAGTTTTTTGCTAATCCAAAAATATAATCAACAAAACCTGAAATTTCATTTGTTTTTAAAACTTTTGTCCTATAACCACATTTTAAGCAAAAATACAACTTAGATTCATTTATGCAACGATTGCATCTTGTAGAGAGAACACACAGATTTGGTTCGTGTAATTTAACATCTTGTTTTTGCTTTTGGTATATTGTTGTTTCTTGCATTGTTTCTAAATCATAAAATATAAAAAGAAAATCGTCGAGAACTGGTTTTCTTGTATCAATACTAATGTAACAATAATGATTTCTTTCTACAAATTTTTTACACTGTTTGCAAAACACAACTGAATATAATTTGAAGCATTTCAGACATTTATGAACTTCTGAGCATATATTTTTAGAATGTTTTCTAAAACAGTTTTCTCCTCTGAAAGATCGTTATATACACGAAGATAGGCTATGTCACTCCGAGAACAAAAATCCCATGTATTTTAAAGGGGGCAAAATTCAGATATTTTCCAGTGTGGCCGTTGTAGCTAAACTTTGCGGTACATGCTAATGTACTAAACTGCAAAGCTTTTTTCATTATAAATTATACTACCATGAAATGAAAAAGCTTTTTCTAGAAAGATTACATATCCATACATACACTTTATCATAAGAGAGAAAAAAAATGCTAAAGAAAAACGCCCATATAAGCTAAATAACAAAAAGAAAAAAAAAATTTAAAAAATAAATTAAACCTATGCAGATTTTTTTTTTGCAACTTTTTCTTGAACGATTTAATGTAAACTAGATTAATTACATTTCACTTGTAGAGTAGATTTACTACATTAAAAACTTTATTTGTAGCTTAAAAATGAATTAAAGTTTTACCAGAAATTATATATAAATCCTAGTTTTACTAATAAGGAACATTTATGAATTATGAAAAGAAAATTTATTGATGTGTAACAATTGTAATGATTGTATATATATACATACATAGTTATATTAACTCAATATAGTGCTATTATAAGTTTTTGATTTATGCTAATAAAGTTTTTGTGATAAGAAAATGTAATTATACTAGTAAAAAAAAAAAAAAAATTAATAAATAAATGTACTAAATCTACGAGATTTTTCTACGTATCATAAATAATATTATTGCGCTTTCAATTTGCCGCCGGCAAAACATAAATTTTATATTTGTTAAACGAAAAAAACTATTGATTATAATGAATCATGTGGCTTTTTCAATCTCAAATTTTTTGATTATTTTTGTTTATATTTTTGTTTTTGCTTTAAACTTTTATCACGGTAGATGTAATACAAAATGCAGGAAATGTAATAAAAATTAAATAGATATTGATGCATAAGTGATTGTTACCTAAAATGTGAAACGCATATTAATTAGAAACGTAAATATAATCGTATTTGTGAGCCTCTTATAAAATTTTTCATACAATAATCTTTAAGCGCAATAGTTTAAGCACTTAAAAAATACTGAAATAATCATAATATAAAAAATAAATAAAAAATAAAAATAAAAGGTTTAACAAATTAATGCCTGCTCTTACGCATGCGCATTATATTCATTCTTAATACAGGCAACTAATTATTTCAAAACCACTTCCCCTTTAACAAAATCTAATATTTTTTGAAATATCAATAAATTAAAATACAGCTTTTAAAAAACTTTATTCATTTATAATTTTATACTATTATTTAAGAAAACTTTAAGTCTTATATTCTCTCAAAATTTGTAGAAATAAACCCATCTAACAGAACACTTTTTCATTTTAGTACCCCAAAGGCACCTTAATGATGGGAGTAGATTTAAAAATAGTAGTAGAATGGAGTAGAATTTCAATAATTTTATAAAGATATTTTCTAGAGCTTTGAAAAAAACATATATAAATATATATATTTGTATATAATATATATGTACATCTGTATAAAAAAAAAAAAATTTCCCCGGTCATCTTTATATTTGAAGAATAAAATCAAAAGAGATTATAACGAGGAAGATTATAGTTGCCCTTGTCAACTTTTAGATACCCGTGCATACCCACTATGGAGTATAAAATAAACCGTAATTTACTTTCCTTATACATTTAACTCATTATCCCATAATTTTGTCGTAAAAAAAAAATCACAAAAAAAAAACAAAATTTTCATTCATTGTCCCATAACTTTAGCTTAAAAAAAAAAAACAAAAAATAAAAACAAAAAAAAAAAAATTGCCCCACCCTAAAAGTCCGACGGTCCGTGTGATGTCCAACTTTGCTAAGTAATTTGCCCTATTACTTTACCTGCTCAATTTTAATTTAAACCTTGTAGCTTCATTAGATTCACAGTTATTGAATCGAAAACTTTGTATGGCAGTCCCCCAAAATGGGGCCGTAACATTTTGAAACTTCATACAAGTGCTCGATTCATTATATAAATAACCGTGTGTAATTTTTATCCTCGTAGTATAGTTAGTTTTGAAGAAATTCATATTGGTGCAAATAAGTTGTATGGCAGCCCCCGAAAATGGGGCCCTAACATTTTGAAACTTCATATAAGTGCTCGATTCATTGTATAACTAACCGTATGTAATTTTCAGCCTCGTAGTATAATTAGTTTTGAAGAAATTCATATTGGTGCAAGGAAGTTGTATGGCAGCCCCCCGAAAATGGGGCCCCAAGATTTTGAAACTTCATATAAGTGCTCGATTCATTATATAACTAACCGTGTATAATTTTCATCCGCGTAGTATAAGTAGTTTTGAAGAAATTCATATTGGAGCAAAGAAGTTGTATGACAGCCCCCCGAAAATGGAGCCCTAACATTTTGAAACTTCATATAAGTACCGGAGTCATTATAAAACTAACAGTGTGTAATTGTCATCCCCGTAGTATAATTAGTTTTGAAGAAATTCATATTGATGCAAAAAAGTTGTATGGCAGCTCCCCGAAGCCTTGGTCCGATTTTAACCAGAAACAATAGGGAATCTAGAAATTGTATAAAAATCACTTTGTGTGAATTTCAAGACTCTATCCCTTTTAGTTTTTGAGTTATCGTGCTGACACACGGACGGACGGACAGACACACAAAGCTAGATCGACTAATTTTTCGATTCTGAGCCGATACGTACCCTTGACACTATATCTAGCTCGTCTAGATCGATGCGTTACAAACGGAGGAGCAATTTTAATATACCCGATGTCATATATGTATGCACGGGTATAAAAATTGGTTTTGACTATTAAAATAAAAAAAAATTGCAGAGATATTTGAAGGTAAAAAGCTGTTTTTTTTTTTATGCTAAGAAGATTTTGATCAGTTTGCTGAAAATTTATTTTAAAAATCTAAACTTTACAAAAAAATAAACAATTGCAATTGTTTTATGCTGATACTATTTTCATAAAAAATTTACAGGAATAATATTAATTTAGGTGTTTACGAGTATTTATTAAGAATTATATTTTTAAAGTCAGGTTTTGAACTCTTTAAAGTTTTTCGTTTATGCTTTAGTTATTTTACCTGTATAAAAATTTTATGTAACCATTTAGTGGAATGAAGAGGGACCAAAAATACATATTTTCATGTAATAATATAGCATGAATAAATTAGTTACATATGATGTAAAAGATAAAAAGTAAGATTAAGTTTTAAAGTGTAAGATGCAAGCAGCTTTCTTATTTTTTGGCTAATTCTACTTTTTAATAGAAAAATAAAAAATTATAGGTTTCTTTTCTGCATTCTAAAATAAACGAGGAAGATTATAGTTGCCCTTGTCAACTTTTAGATACCCGTGCATACCTACTATGGTGTATAAAATAAACCGTAATATACTTCCCTTGTACATTTAACTCATTACTCCATAATTTTGACGTAAAAAAAAAATTAACAAAAAAAAAAAAAAAATCACAAAACATAAAACAAAATTTTCATTCATTGTCCCATAACTTTAGCTTAAAAAAAAAAAAAAAAAAATTAACAAAAAAACAAAAAAATTAACAAAAAAAAAAAAAAGCTTAAAAAAAAAAAAAAAAAAAAATTAACAAAAAAACAAAAAAATTAACAAAAAAAAAAAAAAATAACAAGAAAAAAAAACAAAATTTTCATTCATTGTCCCATAACCTTAGCTTAAAAAAAAAAAAAAAAAAAAAAAAAAATAAACAAAAAAAAAAATGGCCCACCCTAAAATTCCGATGGTCCGAGTGATGTCCAACTTTGCCAACTAACTTGCCCTTTTACTTTACCTGCCCAATTTTAATTTTAACCTTGTAGCTTCATTAGATTCGCAGTTATTGAATCGAAAACTTTGTATGGCAGCCCCCCAAAATGGGGCCGTAACATTTTGAAACTTCATATAAGTGCTCGATTCATTATATAAATAACCGTGTGTAATTTTTATCGTCGTAGTATAATTAGTTTTGAAGAAATTCATATTGGTGCAAATAAGTTGTATGGCAGCCCCCCGAAAATGTGGCTCTAAAATTTTGAAACTTCATATAAGTGCTCAATTCATTATATAACTAACCGTGTGTAATTTTCAGCCTCGTAGTATAAATAGTTTTGAAGAAATTCATATTGGTGCAAGGAAGTTGTATGGCAGCCCCCCGAAAATGGGGCCCCAAGATTTTGAAACTTCATATAAGTGCTCGATTCATTATATAACTAACCGTGTATAATTTTCATCCGCGTAGTATAAGTAGTTTTGAAGAAATTCATATTGGAGCAAAGAAGTTGTATGACAGCCCCCCGAAAATGGAGCCCTAACATTTTGAAACTTCATATAAGTACCGGAGTCATTATAAAACTAACAGTGTGTAATTGTCATCCCCGTAGTATAATTAGTTTTGAAGAAATTCATATTGATGCAAAAAAGTTGTATGGCAGCTCCCCGAAGCCTTGGTCCGATTTTAACCAAAAACAATAGGGAACCTAGAAATTGTATAAAAATCACTTTGTGTGAATTTCAAGACTCTAGCCCTTTTAGTTTTTGAGTTATCGTGCTGACACACGGACGGACGGACAGCCACACAAAGCTAGATCGACTAATTTTTCGATTCTGAGCCGATACGTACCCTTGACACTATATCTAGCTCGTCTAGATCGATGCGTTACAAACAGAGGAGCAATTTCAATATACCCGATGTCATATATGTATGCACGGGTATAAAAATTGGTTTTGACTATTAAAATAAAAAAAAATTGCAGAGATATTTGAAGGTAAAAAGCTGTTTTTTTTTTTATGCTAAGAAGATTTTGATCAGTTTGCTGAAAATTTATTTTAAAAATCTAAACTTTACAAAAAAATAAACAATTGCAATTGTTTTATGCTGATACTATTTTCATAAAAAATTTACAGGAATAATATTAATTTAGGTGTTTACGAGTATTTATTAAAAATTATATTTTTAAAGTCAGGTTTTGAACTCTTTAAAGTTTTTCGTTTATGCTTTAGTTATTTTACCTGTATAAAAATTTTATGTAACCATTTAGTGGAATGAAGAGGGACCAAAAATACATATTTTCATGTAATAATATAGCATGAATAAATTAGTTACATATGATGTAAAAGATAAAAAGTAAGATTAAGTTTGAAAGTGTAAGATGCAAGCAGCTTTCTTATTTTTTGGCTAATTCTACTTTTTAATAGAAAAATAAAAAATTATAGGTTTCTTTTCTGCATTCTAAAATAAACGAGGAAGATTATAGTTGCCCTTGTCAACTTTTAGATACCCGTGCATACCTACTATGGTGTATAAAATAAACCGTAATATACTTCCCTTGTACATTTAACTCATTACTCCATAATTTTGACGTAAAAAAAAAAAATTAACAAAAAAAAAAAAAAAATCACAAAACATAAAACAAAATTTTCATTCATTGTCCCATAACTTTAGCTTAAAAAAAAAAAAAAAAAAAATTAACAAAAAAACAAAAAAATTAACAAAAAAAAAAAAAAAAATCACAAAAAAAAAACAAAATTTTCATTCATTGTCCCATAACTTTAGCTTAAAAAAAAAAAAAAAAAAAATTAACAAAAAAACAAAAAAATTAACAAAAAAAAAAAAAAATAACAAGAAAAAAAAAACAAAATTTTCATTCATTGTCCCATAACCTTAGCTTAAAAAAAAAAAAAAAAAAAAAAAATAAACAAAAAAAAAAAAATGGCCCACCCTAAAATTCCGATGGTCCGAGTGATGTCCAACTTTGCCAACTAACTTGCCCTTTTACTTTACCTGCCCAATTTTAATTTTAACCTTGTAGCTTCATTAGATTCGCAGTTATTGAATCGAAAACTTTGTATGGCAGCCCCCCAAAATGGGGCCGTAACATTTTGAAACTTCATATAAGTGCTCGATTCATTATATAAATAACCGTGTGTAATTTTTATCGTCGTAGTATAATTAGTTTTGAAGAAATTCATATTGGTGCAAATAAGTTGTATGGCAGCCCCCCGAAAATGTGGCTCTAAAATTTTGAAACTTCATATAAGTGCTCAATTCATTATATAACTAACCGTGTGTAATTTTCAGCCTCGTAGTATAAATAGTTTTGAAGAAATTCATATTGGTGCAAAGAAGTTGTATGGCAGCCCCCCGAAAATGGGGCCCTAACATTTTGAAACTTCATATAAATGCTCGATTCATTATATAACTATCCGTGTGTAATTTTCATCCGCGTAGTATAATTAGTTTTGAAGAAATTCATAAAAAAAAATCAGAAATTAAAAATTCTTTTAAATGAAAACAAAGTAATTCAAATTTAAAACTTTCAGTGTTGAACTTGACACATGAAGATATAGTTATTAATCAATATTTCTTATATTTCGTTAATATAATATTATGTACCTGTATAACACCTATAGAAAAATATAAGAAAAGCTTTGACCGTTGCATCAAACATAATCGCATCAAAATGTAATAATCGCATTGATATATATGTAATTTCACAATTCTTGTTCTTCTTTATGCTTCTATATTGATACTCTCATTTCTGATTTTTTTTTTAATGGTGTAATTTAAGGTAGTTGATTTTAGTGGTTCGTATTTTCCCGGGCAACGGCCGCCCCTTGTGCGTGCGCGCGTGCGACCTTTTTACGAGCTCTAGAAAATATCTTTGTAAAATTATTGAAATTCTACTCCATTCTACTACTATTTTTAAATCTACTACCATCATTAAGGTGCCTTTGGGGTACTAAAATTAAAAATTGTTCTGTTAGATGGGTTTATTTTTACAAATTTTGAGAGAATATAGGACTTAAAGTTTTCTTAAATAATAGTATAAAATTATAAATGAATAAAGTTTTTTAAAAGCTGTATTTTAATTTATTGATATTTCAAAAAATATTAGATTTTGTTAAAGGGGAAGTGGTTTTGAAATAATTAGTTGCCTGTATTAAGAATGAATATAATGCGCATGCGTAAGAGCAGGCATTAATTTGTTAAACCTTTTATTTTTATTTTTTATTTATTTTTTATATTATGATTATTTCAGTATTTTTTAAGTGCTTAAACTATTGCGCTTAAAGATTATTGTATGAAAAATTTTATAAGAGGCTCACAAATACGATTATATTTACGTTTCTAATTAATATGCGTTTCACATTTTAGGTAACAATCACTTATGCATCAATATCTATTTAATTTTTATTACATTTCCTGCATTTTGTATTACATCTACCGTGATAAAAGTTTAAAGCAAAAACAAAAATATAAACAAAAATAATCAAAAAATTTGAGATTGAAAAAGCCACATGATTCATTATAATCAATAGTTTTTTTCGTTTAACAAATATAAAATTTATGTTTTGCCGGCGGCAAATTGAAAGCGCAATAATATTATTTATGATACGTAGAAAAATCTCGTAGATTTAGTATATTTATTTATTTATTTTTCTTTTTTTTACTAATATAATTACATTTTCTTATCACAAAAACTTTATTAGCATAAATCAAAAACTTATAATAGCACTATATTGAGTTAATATAACTATGTATGTATATCTATACAATTGTTACACATCAATAAATTTTCTTTTCATAATTCATAAATGTTCCTTATTAGTAAAACTAGGATTTATATATAATTTCTGGTAAAACTTTAATTCATTTTTAAGCTACAAATAATGTTTTTAATGTAGTAAATCTACTCTACAAGTGAAATGTAATAAATCTAGTTTACATTAAATCGTTCAAGAAAAAGCTGTAAAAAAAAAATCTGCATAGGTTTAATTTATTTTTTAAATTTTTTTTTTTCTTTTTGTTATTTAGTTTATATGGGCGTTTTTCTTTAGCATTTTTTTTCTCCCTTATGATAAAGTGTATGTATGGATATGTAATCTTTCTAGAAAAAGCTTTTTCATTTCATGGTAGTATAATTTATAATGAAAAAAGCTTTGCAGTTTAGTACATTAGCATATACCGCAAAGTTTAGCTACAACGGCCACACTGGAAAATATCTGAATTTTGCCCTCTTTAAAATACATGGGATTTTTGTGCTCGGAGTGACATAGCCTATCTTCGTGTATTACATGTAAACGATCTTTCAGAGGAGAAAACTGCTTTAGAAAACATTCTAAAAATATATGCTCAGAAGTTCATAAATGTCTGAAATGCTTCAAATTATATTCAGTTGTGTTTTGCAAACAGTGTAAAAAATTTGTAGAAAGAAATCATTATTGTTACATTAGTATTGATACAAGAAAACCAGTTCTCGACGATTTTCTTTTTATATTTTATGATTTAGAAACAATGCAAGAAACAACAATATACCAAAAGCAAAAACAAGATGTTAAATTACACGAACCAAATCTGTGTGTTCTCTCTACAAGATGCAATCGTTGCATAAATGAATCTAAGTTGTATTTTTGCTTAAAATGTGGTTACAGGACAAAAGTTTTAAAAACAAATGTAATTTCAGGTTTTGTTGATTATATTTTTGGATTAGCAAAAAACTTTAAGAAAGTTACGGTTTTGGCTCATAATGGACAAAGTTTTGATCATTAATTCATTTTAAATTAACTATTGATTAAAAGTAATTTCCAACCCAAATTAATCATGAGAGGAACAAAAATTATTCAAATGGAAATAAATAACATAAAGTTTTTAGATTCGTTTAATTATTTGCCAATGGCACTGGCTAAACTTCCGAAAGCTTTTGAATTATCTGTTAATATAAAAAAAGGTAATTTTCCACATTTATTCAATACTAGAGAAAATGCTAATTACATTGGACCATTGCCATTAAACACTATTATGGTATCGATCCAATGACAGAAAATGATCGTAGAGAATTTATCGCTTGGTATGAAGAAAATGAACATACTGAATTTAATATGCAAACCGAGCTGGAAGATTACTGTAAAAATGATGTATATATTTTAGCGGAAGCTTGTATGAAATTTAGGAATCTTATGTTAGAAGAAAGCAATGTGTGTCCTTTTATCGAAGGCGTAACTATAGCATCAGCATGCAATTTATTTTTCCGTAGAAATTTGAAAATTTGGAAACAAAACAAATTTTTGAATTTCATGGATGCTACTATCATAGTCACCCAAAATGTTTTCGTTATAGACGTAACGAGCCGATAAGTAAAACTGAATTTGATACAATGGATGCTAGATTTGAATGTACTGTAGCAAAATCAGAGCGACTAAAATCATCTGGATATGAGGTAATTGAAATGTGGGAATGTGATTATAATTTTTTTATTTTATAATTTAAGAGGTTTTTACAGGGATTTTTTTTACTTTACAGATTTTTTTTTTTTTATTGTCTCTAGAACATTTCTATAATTTTGACGAAAAACACTATAATCAATTTTTTGGTTTCTCTTTTCCAAACAGGTGATACGACTATTTGACCTGTGTCTTGTCATTATTGACAACTTTCCATTTCCGCAATACTCTATATTATATTTATTTTCTTCTAATTTCCCTAACGGATGTATAAAAAATTTTAGTACATCAAATTCAAAGGACAGCAGAAGATTTGGAAGATGAAACGTAAAGTTCAGCTTAAATTTATGTTGTCCCTGTCTCACGTATACGATCCTATATGTCGCCTCCTCCGTTGAATAAAAAGGTATTGCCATTTGGAAATTGATGTCACAATTTTTTAGCCTCTCTATAAATTTTTTGAATAATACGATATCATTATTTTGTTCGTCAACAAAAAAATCGATTTCGTAATATTCGGTGGTTGCCTCTGCAACGTATGCAGCAAAGCCATCCAGAAAAAATTAAAAACAAAGTATTTATAATTACACGAATAAAAATGAAAGAAAATTCTGTTTTTTTGTTTTTTTTTTTTTTACTTACCAGCGATTAAGAAGGGAATATCCCACAAAAACATTTTAATGAACCCAAAAATATGCTCTGACAAGCATATTTCTGTGTTATGTTGAATTTTACCACAATCTTTCATTATACCCGTATGACTATATAGTCAAAGGGTATAATAAATTTGCCATTACGTTTGTGACGCAGTGAAGGAGGGGGGGTAGATATAGACTCAAGTGTATGGATCGGATCAGAATCGAAAAAAAAATCGATTTAGCTATGTATGTCCGTCCGTCCGTCCGTCCGTCTGTCTGTCTGTCCGTCTGTTCGTCCGTCCGCACGATAACTTAAAAACTAAAGGAGCTAGGATCTTGAAATTTTCGCAAATTCGTTTTTTTGCAATAGCCGTCATCGCTATTTAAATCCAGCTATTTTGGTCCATGGGTTCGGGTGGCTGCCATACAACTTCTTTTTTTATAAGAGTATTTCTCTGTACCTATTACAGCTACGTGTCTGAAATTTTGGCAAAAGTAGTTTAGTTTTATGGCCAAAGTTTCTACAAAATTTGGTTGATCTGTTGCAGTGAGTTCGAGTAGCTGCCATACAACTCCTTCTTTTATATGAGCATTACTCTATACCTATTAAAGCTGGGTGTCTGAAATTTTGCCAAAAATAGTTTAGTGTAATGGCCAAAGTTACTGCAAAATTTGGTTGGTCTACTGCAAAGGGTTCGAGTAGCTGCCATACAAATTCTTATTTTATATGAGCATTACTCTATACCTATTAAAGCTGGGTGTCTGAAATTTTGCCAAAAATAGTTTAGTTTAATGGCCAAAGTTACTGCAAAATTTGGTTGGTCTACTGCACAGGGTTCGAGTAGCTGCCATACAACTCCTTCTTTTATATGAGCATTATATTTCACCTAATAAAGCTGGTATGTTTGAAATTTTGCCAAAAGTAATTAATGTTTGTAATAATAATAATATAATGTTTATATAACGGTCATACGGGTATCCCAGAGTTGACACAGTCTACTCTAGTACACTCTTCCTCGTTTTTATATTATAGTCCTATTATGTACAAATTTACTTTGTTAAAAAATACAATATACTCATACTTTATATACAAAATTAATATTTGTTCCATCTCTATAAATTTTCTAGAAATAGGTCTATTTAATATTTATACCCGTATGACTATATAGTCAAAGGGTATAATAAATTTGCCATTATGTTTGGGACGCAGAGAAGGAGGGGGGGTAGATATAGACTCAAGTGTATGGATCGCATCAGAATCGAAAAAAAAATCGATTTAGCTATGTATGTCCGTCCGTCCGTCCGTCCGTCCGTCCGTCCGTCCGTCCGTCCGTCCGTCTGTCCGTCCGTCCATCCGTCCGTCCGCACGATAACTCAAAAACTAAAGGAGCTAGGATCTTGAAATTTTGCAAATTCGTTTTTTTGCAATAGCCTTCATCGCTATTTAAATCCAGCTATTTTGGTCCATGGGTTCGGGTGGCTGCCATACAACTTCTTTTTTTATATGAGAATTTCTCTGTACCTATTACAGCTACGTGTCTAAAATTTTGGCAAAAGTAGTTTAGTTTTGTGGCCAAAGTTTCTGCAAAATTTGGTTGGTCTATTGCAGTGAGTTCGAGTAGCTGCCATACAACTCCTTCTTTTGTATGAGCATTTCTCTATACCTATTAAAGCTGGGTGTCTGAAATTTTGCCAAAAATAGTTTAGTGTAATGGCCAAAGTTACTGCAAAATTTGGTTGGTCTACTGTAAAGGGTTCGAGTAGCTGCCATACAACTTCTTATTTTATATTAGCATTACTCTATACCTATTGAAGTTGGGTGTCTGAAATTTTGCCAAAAGTTGTTTAGTTTTATGGCCAAAGTTTCTGCAAAATTTGGTTGGTCTCCTGCAGTGGGTTCGTGTAGCTGCCATACAACTTCCTACTTTATATAAGCATTACTCTCCACCTAATGAAGCTGGGTGTATGAAATTTTGCCAAAAATAGTTTATTGTATTGGCCAAGGTTACAGCAAAATTTGGTTGGTCTATTGCAGAGGGTTTGAGTAGCTGCCATACAACTCCTTCTTTTATATGAGTATTCCACTAAACTTAATAAAGTATGTTTGAAATTTTGCCATAAGTAATTAACCGGATGATATAATGTATATGTTACGGTCATACGGGTATCCCAGAGTTGACACAGTCTACTCTACTACACTCTTCCTCGTTTTATATTAATTTGCATTATACAAAGTAATATAACCCAGAATTAAATTTAACAATTTAATTAAAACCTCTTTCTTGAAAAAGAGTTGTGTGAAATTCCATCTAATGCATATATCTATACTAAAAAATAAGGTGACTGTCTGGAAATGCACCTAAAATAGAATAAATCAACTAAATATAACTTTTTTTCTCGCGATTATACCTCCCTCAAATTACTTTTCATTTAAATTAAATCAAAGTTATCTCCATTATAGTTAAGTGTTTATAGGTTTTGATAAAGATCACAATTTTTGGATAAATAAAAATGATATTATATGAAACTTAATTTATTTGTTTTATTTTTACAAGTCTTTATTATTTTTTTTTGGGGTAGATATAGACTCAAGTGTATGGATCGGATCAGAATCGAAAAATAAATCGATTTAGCTATGTATGTCCGTCCGTCTGTCCGTCCGTTACTGCAGAGGGTTGAATAGCTGCCATACAACTCCTTCTTTTATATGAGCATTACACTACATCTAATAGAGCTGGTATGTTTGAAATTATAATGTTTATATAACTGTCATACGGGTATCCCAGAGTTAACACAGTCTACTCTACCACACTCTTCCTCGTTTCAAAATATATTTCAGTTAAACATAAATCACTTTTTTTCCTTAATAAAAATGATATTATATGAAACTTAAATTTTTTTTTTTGTTTTTACAATTTAAAATTACTTTAAACTAAAATACAAATAACAAGTTGAATATCTGCATTTTATTTGTTACAATAACTGGTTGATCGTGAAAACTAAATAAAACTTTTATTATTTACAATAATCTATGTTACTGTACTATCACAACAAGATCATTGCACTTACTTGTTGTACATTATCTAGTTGACCTTGTCTATTATTTACAAAAGTGTTTTGCGGAAAATTAATTATGCCGGTATCACGATACTAGGTTAAGTAATTGAACTTGGGAAACTTTTTCCGGAAATTAATTATGCCGGTATCACGATGCCGGTATGCCGGTTTAAGTCATTGAACTTGGGATGATACCTCATTTGCATAAATATTTTCCCACGCTCTGAATGAAATTGAAAACTATAATTACAAAAAAAAAATAACGATCGTTTTATTAATTGGCTATTACATTTTAACAGATCTGATAATTTTAAGAAAATTTTTATTTAAATTTTTATTATAAAGTAACTTTTCATTTTTTTTATTAAATTTAGTAAATTTTTATTATAAAGAAATAAATTGTAAAAACTATAAAATAAAATTTTGAAACAGGATAATATAGAAGTAAAATAAGATTTATCATTAATTAAAAAAAAATTCCATATGCTTGAAGTTTACCACACATTACTTTTATTAAATAAGCTACTTTAAATAAATTCATAAATATAAACTAAAAAAATAAAATATTAGAATTAAAATTCTTAAATAACCAAAATTTTTAACAATTAAGAAACTATTTTAACTAGATAAATAAAAATTTTAAGGATAAATAAAATCAATAAAATATTATAATTAAAACTCTTAAATAACTAAAATTTTAAACAATTAATAAACTATTTTATAAAATAAACTATTTTGAAATAAATATTAAACTGTTTTAATAAAATTTTATTTATTTATTTATTTAGTGAATTCACTATTATATAAAAATTCATTTTTTTCTTTTATTCTTACATACTATAAAACAAAAAATATAAAACAAAGAATATAATATTTACAAATTATTTACATAAGTATAATAAAGTTTAAATTTGTATATTATTCAAAATGTGCTTTTATATGAATTAAGAGTTTCTTTTTAAAAATACTGATATTAATTTCATTCTTTAAATAAAGTGGTAATTCATTAAATAGTTTAAGTCCTTTATACATTAGCATATTTCTCGTTCCTTCCCATCTTATATTTGCCAATCTAAAATCATTTCTGTTTCTCAAATGGTGATGATGTACATCACTTACATAAATTAGTCTATCACATAAGTAGTTAGGTAATAGTTTATTTTTAATTTTGAAAACCATTACTATCACATTGTAGTATATTCTTTGATTAACACTAGCTCACTTCAAGCAATCTAACATGAACTTAATGGAAGTATATCTGTTCACTTTTAATATTGTTCTCATTCCCTTATTCTGTATCTTTTGTAGCCTATTTTTGTCTTCTTTATTGGCTGTAAATAAGATTGATGAGCAATATTCGAAATGTGGTTTAACCATGGTGTTATAAATTTTTATAGATGTTGAATGGCTGAGCTTTTTTCTAATTTTGGAAAAGAAATAACTTTTTTTTGCTGCTTTTTTACATATATAATCTATATAAGCTTTGAATTTTAATTTATCGTCTATAATCACTCCTAAATATTTGATTTCTCTAACCGGTGTTATACATATATTATTGATTTTGACGCTGCTTTGTGTTTCATCATTTATTATCATGCAGTTTGTCTTAGAGATTTTTAGTTTAAGCTTATTAATTTCAAACCATTCATTTAAATTACCTAAATCTTCATTAATTTTTCGAATACATTCTTCAATGCTTTCATCAATGACGTAAATTAACGAGTCATCTGCAAAGATTACTTATCTAGCCATCGAAACAGCTTTTTCCATATCATTTACATATATCAAAAATAGTAGCACTCCAAGAATTGGACCTTGCGGTACTCCTAACAGAATGTTAATTGCATCCGAAACAGCTTCGTTTACTTTCGTAACCTGCCTTCTATTACTTAGGTAAGATATAAACCAATTTAATTCATTCTCTTGAATACCATATTTATGTAGCTTGTTGATTAATATGTTCCTATCCACTGTTTCAAAAGCTCTTCTCAAGTCCAGAAAGACTGCCACAATACATTTTTCCTCATTAACTGCTAATTTCCAATTTGCTAGATTAAGTAAAAATTCACAATTATGACCCTTTCTAAAACCAGATTAGTACTCTGAAATTAAATTATTTTTTTCAAAGTATGTTTCTAGTTGGTTATATACTATCTTTTCTAGAATTTTTGCTTCAATTGGTATCATATTGATTGGTCGAAATTCGCTGCATATGTTGGTATTTTTAACTTTCTGTATGGGTATTACCATTGTTTCTTTCCATATGTCTGGGAAACTGCCGGAATTTAATGATATATTTATAATTGATAATAAATTCTCTCCTATAAGTTCAAACGTGTCTTTAACTGCAGTAATGCAAATTAAGTTCATATCATTTTTATTATTTATTTCATTTACAATTTTTTTTAAATCATTTATCGTGATTAATTTAAATTTAAATATAGTGGAAATATTATCGATGAAATTATTATATTGTTTTATAGGAATACTGCTGTTAATATCAACTATACTATCAACGAAATATTCATTGAACTTATTAGCAATTTCTATGTTATTTGTGTATATTTTATTATCGGTAAATTTCACTTGTTTAATTTTGTTTTTGGATTCATTTAACACTAATTTTTTTATTGTTTTCCACATATCTTTTTGATCTGTGCAATTCTCTACTTTATTTTTTACATATTTATTCTTTTCACTGCTAATTTTATTTTTAAATTCATTTCTTATACTTTTATTTTTATTCCATTCTTCTTCATTATTTAAAAATTTAGCAACTTTGTATTGTTTAATTTTTTTTATTTTTAATTCATGCAGTTCTAATGTGAACCAGTTATTATTATTACTTTGATTAAATGTTTTTATTTCAACAAATTCATTAAAAATATTTCTTAGGCCTTTACTAAAAATTTCTGCTTTTATATTGCAGTTAAAGTTATATTCCGTTAAAATTTCATTTCCGTTTAACTTTCTTATAAATCTATTTTTACTATATTTTAATATTTTAAAGCTGTTATTATTATCAAAATATATATATATATATATGTTATTATTATATTAAAAAGAAGACAAAGATTTTTTTTAAGTAAATGGCTTATTGATATTGATTATGAATATGATGATTATTATATGAATATGATCATATGAAGTTGATTTTGCTTAAGTTTAATATATTGGTGAATTAAAAATTAATTATAAGAGATAGAATTGAAAAATTAGAGCAAGAGTTTTGAAAATCACACCAAACATTTTTTGGACATTTTTGAGGTTCCCTATTCTTTTTGTTTAAGACCAGATCAAGGTTTTGGGGAGCTGCCACACAACTTCTTTGCACCAATATGAATTTCTTAGAAACTGATTATACTACGAGGATAAAAATTACACACTGTTAGTTATATAATGAATCGAGCACTTATATGAAGTTTCAAAATGTTACGGACCCGTTTTCGGGCAGCTGCCATACAAAGTAATCAATTCGATAACTGTGAATCTAATGAAGCTACGAGGTTAAAATCAAAACTGGGCAGATAAAGTAATAGGACAAGTTAGTTGGCAAAGTTGGACATCACTCGGACCAACTTTTAGCGTGGCCTATTTTTTTTTTTTTTATGGGATAATAAGTTAATCAAAAATTATGGGATACCTAATAAGTTAAATTTTATTTAAACTATTTTGCTTTCTTATATTTTTTTTGTAATATTTATAATAGCATAGGGGAAATAAATAACGGTTAGTGGGTATGCACGGGTATCTAAAAGTTGACAAGGGCAACTATAATCTTCCTCGTTTTTCTTAACAATGATGGACAATTTTTATCAAAAACATTATGTGAAATATCTAGTTGTAAATTCAGAGATTCATTCGCCCTTTTACAGTTTATACAAACTTGATTATTCTGTATACATTCTTTAACTAGATGATTTCCTCCACATTTCAGACATACCTTTGATGATATAGTACATTTCTCACTTTTGTACCCATACGCCAAACATTTAAAACATCTACGAACATCATAATTTCAGTTCAATTAATTTGTTAAGAATTTCGGTAAGGTAATCATTGCTACATGCATTAACTTTCTTATTATAGACCTCTTTATTTTTACCCGTAACGGGTGAAGGAGCAGATTTTGATGAAGAAGTACTAGTACTAGTGGATCTTAATTTCATTTGCTTGTCCATATTAGATATATTTGTTATACTCGTATATTTATTATAATTTTAAATTAAACTAAAAATTTGGAAGTAGGAATATGAATCTACTTAAATACATATGTCGAATATTGAAAATCGAAATAATTTACAAAGCGGTAATACTAATTTGGATCGTAACAAGTAAATTAGACATCTTATAAAATAAATCTTATGCTGGCAGCACTTTACTTCGTAGTGATATTATTGACAAAACAAGTAGGGATGATATTTGGTTAGTTGACAGTTCTATGAATGATAACAAAAACAAAAGTTGTGCCGGTAAAAATCAAAATTAAATTGTTTAGTTTTAAATTGTTTTTTTATGTTTATGTTCATTTTTTTTTTTTTTTTTATTTATTTATTTATTATAAATTCATGATATTACAGTTATAAAATTACAATATACTAGACTTAGACAATAACTTAAAATTGGTATAAGAGTCTTAGCAATTATAATATATATATATATACAGTTATGGAGTATAAATACAAAAATTAAATATATATTTTTATTATAACCTAATGTATATTTAACAATAAAATATTAATTTAGTTATAATTCTAACAATTTTTTTAATAAAGCCTGATCTTTTTTTAATAACATTTTCAATTTAAACGTGAAGCGACTTATATTACTGCAATTCTTTAAATTCTCCGGAAGATAGTTGTAAAATCTTATTGATGAGCAAAAATTACTGTTTCTAGCCAATTCAGTTCGAGTTTTTTCATGACATAGCTTTCCCATGTTTCTTGTGTTATAATTGTGAATATTCCTTCTTTTTGGTAATAAAGTTTTACTTTTAGTAACACCATTTTCTATTTTATGTATAATTTTAGCCTTTTCCAATATTATTAATTCGTGTAAGTTAAGGAATCCGGTATTTTTGTATAGATCATCAGTTGGAGTACGCCAATTTAGTTTGTATAGTATCTTGATTGCTTTGTTTATTAATATTTTCATTTTCATTTTTAATGTATTTGAACAACACGACCATGTCGCCACATTGTATCTTATATGAGACATGATGTGTGCATGAAATAAAAGTTTAGCTGATTTGTCATCTAATATTATTCCACTTCTTCTAATAGAGCCTAGCAATGGCATTATCTTTTTTATAATGTAATTAACATGATCATTCCATGATAATTTGTCATCTATTATAATACCGAGATATTTATAAGTTTGTTATCTTTTAATTTCTCTACTATCAATACAAATTTTTGGATTGATATCAGGCTTATTTAAAAGTTTAAAAATCATGTACTTTGTTTTTTCAATGTTCATTGTTAATTTATTTCCATTTAACCATCTCATATATAATTTCAAATCATTATTGACCAATCTTTCTAATGTTTCCGCATTTTTTGCTGTATAGATAAGCAATGTATCATCAGCAAATATTTTATAATCAGCTTTAATGTTAGAAAATTGCATATTATGCACATACAATAGATACAAGGTAGGTCCAATAACTGACCCTTGTGGCACACCTATATTTATGGCACGTTCATTGCTAAAAACACCATTAACTTTCGTTTTGATAAATCTGTTTCTCAAATACGTTCTTAGTAGTTCATGTAATTCTAGTAGCTTAGTTTAATGTAATTCTAGTAGCTTCATTCATGTTATTTATGTTAACAGAGTTAACATTTAGCATATCCATATACATTCTGCTTGCGTCCGTTTCAGAGAGCAAATCGATGTTAGTCAATTCAGTTTTCAATTATAATTCACCAACCACAATTATATTTTTGTACTTATTGAACAGCTGATCTAGATGTTCTATAAATGCCTTATTGTTTTCAGACGGGCTTTTGTAACATACGGCAATATTAATGGTAGGTTTGGTATCTTCTAAAGAAATTACAATAGTATTGAACGTATTAGATGTTTCCAAAACTTTGTGACTAATACCTTGTTTTACATATATTGCGCAGCCACCTCCTCTGCTTAAATTATTAGAGATAAAGGATGCTGTATACCCAGGAATATTAAAGTATTTTTCTTCTTCTGAATAAAGCCAAGTTTCTCCAACCATGATAATATCAACATCATTTTTAATTTTTATAAATGTTTCAATTTCGATTAGATTTTTCCTCAAACTTCTAGCATTAAAATGCACCATTTTCAAATTCAATAGTTTGTCCATCATCATGGTCTTCCAATCAAATAATTTTGCCATGATTCTCTATATCTCTGCACATTCTCTCTGTATTTATTTTCTACATGTCTCCTAAAATAAGCTAGATCTTGTAGCACTTCCTTTCTTGATACTCCTGTAGTTTCATGATAGTTAAAATATAGGTTAGAGCTCTTGATGGTTATTTGGCAAACCTTCTTGGTGTATAAGTACTTTTAGACTAGTTTGCGTCATTCCCTCAATAACAGATATCATCATGATCATGAAAATACGACAAAAATAATCTAACATTGTTGTATATTCTGTGTTCTCTAAGCCGAGAAATAGCATAAATATTGTCACCAGATATAATCGCATTTCTAGTTAATCTGACAATCGGTGGAGCTAGTGGATTAATAAAGCTTTTGTTATTTGACTTTGCAATCTCACTACTGCCTACGTTTATCGTTTCACCCTTTATCCAGTTAGCATATTTAGTTGTTGGCACTACAAGTTGTCTTTCATCTTTAGGCACGTCTTTATTCATAAGAGTAATATTATTATTATTATTATTGTTATTTTTATTTTGACTATCATTAATATTTTCACTCTGATGAAGTTTATTGTTGGAATCTGTTGTCACGATGTCCTTGGAATTTTTGTCAGAGAAACATATATTATTATTACTGTTCTTTTTAACTTGAATTGTGCAAGTTTTCTTGTTTGCATTAATTATCTTTTTGAAGGGTAATAGTTTAAGTAATACACTGCATTTTTGGCTTTGACCAGATTTTTTATTGGATTCTTCCGTTTTTGTTATAATTTTTCTTACAATATCCAATTTATTTTCCATATTATTATTATTATTATTATTTTTATCATTATTATTATTATTATTATTATTGTTATTATTATTATTGCTATAATTATTATTATTGTTATTATTATTAATATTATTATTATTATTAATGTTATTATTATTATTATTAATGTTATTATTATTATAATTTTTATTTTTATTATTATTATTAGTATTATTATTATTATTAGTATTGACATTAATATTATTATCATTAGTATTAGTATGTTCACTACTAATATCCACAGCAAGATTTTGTTTTCTTTCTCAACTATCAGTGATTGCTAATATCCAATTTTTTGTTTTAGATTGCTTAACTTTCTTTGGTAAACTGGACACGTTACACTGAAAGTCTTGTGATCAACGTTTAAACCAAGCTTAAGTGTTTCATTAACTTTTAAATAATTAATACATTTGTTAACTTCTTCTTTATTACAATCTTTACTTTTGGGATTTTGATGGCATTTGCTACATGTTTCCTCTTTGGTACAATTTACAGCTTTGTGATTAAACCCCTTGCATTTGTAGCATCGTAGAACTCTCAAAGCATCGAAAACTTTACAACGCTCCCATCCTATTGATACCTTTTCATTTTCAATCGCTTTTCGGAAAGATTCTTTATCAATTTCTATTATAGCATTATATTTAGCATTTGTAAAATTTTTTGCTTGATATATTTTCACCACTTTAATAGAACTTTGCTCTAAATTAGCGTTCTGGGCCTTAAGTTTGTTAATTAAGTCTTCTTTAACACCCATATGTACAACTTCAATTTTTGTTTTTATTTCAGCTGGCACCTTAATTTCATTATCTTCCATCTTATTTTCAAGTTTATTTATTATTTTATCCCGTTCTTCTTTTGTATCAGTTTCAATAAGCACCATTCCATTTTTCCTATTTACCACATGTTTTATCTTGAGATTTATTGGATCCACTTGTTTACTCAAATCCATTTTAGTTAATTGGCATTTTTGTTTTGGTTTCGGTTTAATAACCAGTGGTACACCTGTTTTTATTGGTGGCAAATTTTTTTTGCTTACACTAGCACTTTTTAAAATATCAGCAAATGAAATATTTTGACCTATATTTATATTTTTTTTATTTTCATTGTTTAAAATTTTTAATTCACTACACAGTTCATTGTTCTTAGATATTGTATTTTTAAGGTTGGCATTCATATTTGCACTCTCCGATTTGAAGGTTTCCGTAAAACGCTCTATCTTAATTTTAAGTTACTAGTTTTATTAATTTCGATGATAAGCTTTTACACATTGGGGGGTCTAAGAGAGGTTCTGAACCACCACTCCAATTGATCCCAAATTAGGGGGGCACGCAAGAAATAGTAAAGAACACCCTTGTGGCAAATTGGAAGCTTCTACATTTGTTTCAAGTAACTATCTTTATTAATTTCGAAAATATGCTTTAAGGGCCTAAGAACTGAGTGGCTGGTCCCCGATCCACTACTCCAATGGGGCCCAAATTTCAAAGACACTTACGAAATAGGAAGGGACACCCTGATACCAAATTTGGAGGTTCTATCTTCATTGGTTTCGGAATTATGGTCGTTTGGCCTAAATTCGATCAAAAAGTTCTAAGTTCCGAACCCATTGTCCAATCCTCACTGTACGTAATCACCGCCGTAGTTTCGCTGCCAATAACCTACAGCACAAATTTCATGAAGATAGCCTCATTAGTTGTTGAGTTATCGTGATTTTTTATATATGTTCCTTAGCCCTGACATCGATTAAAAGGTCCGGAATCCGAACCGTTGGGCTGATTTCGCCCTTATATAGTCCGCGCTATACTTTTAGTACTAGTTAACCCTTGTACACAATTTGAACGGTCTATCCTAATTTTAAGTAACTATTTTTAGTAATTTCGATTATAAGCCTTTAAAACTTGGGAGGTCTGAGAGGGGTACAGAACAACCACTCCAATTGATCTCAAATTAGGGGAACACGCAAGAGATAGTAAAGAACACCCTTGTGCCAAATTGGAAGCTTCTACATTTTTTCAAGTTGTTATCTTTATTAATTTTAAAGATATGCTTTAAGGTCTTCGGAAATGTGTGGCTGGTCTCCGACCCACTACTCCAATGGGACCCAAATTCACAAGACACTTAGGAAATAGGAAGGGACACCCTGATACTAAATTTGGAGGTTCTATCTTCATTGGTTTCGGAATTATGCTCGTTTGGCCTAAATTCGATCAAAAAGTTCTAGGTTCCGAACCCATGGTCCAATCCCGACCTTACGCAATTCCCGAAGTATTTTCACTACTAGTAACCTACAGCACAAATTTGATGAAGATAGCGTCCTTAGTTGTTGAGTTATCGTGATTTTTTATATTTGTTCGTTAGCTCTGAAACCAATTAAAAGGTCCAGAATCCGAACCCATGGGCCGATTTCGCCCATATGCAATCCCCGCCGTACTTTCAGTCCTAGTAACCTAAAGTTAAAATTTCATCAAGATAGCTCCATTATTTTTTGAGTTATCGTGCCTACGGACGGACGGACGGACATGGCTATATCGACTAAGGCGGTCACGCTGATCACAAATATATATACTTTTCCATATCTAGCTCGCTTCCTTTAGGTGGTTACAAACACCATACCAAAGTTAATATACCCTTTTACCTATATTCTATAGGTGTAGGGTATAAAGAAGTAATAATTATATTTGTAAAACACGATTGAATAAGTAAGTCAAATTTTTAAATCTTATAAACGTGGGTATTGATCGCTTACTCCATTTTTTTTTTGTTTTTTGAAATATTAAATACCGTCGTGAAAAAAAAATTTCCTTAATATTTATTTCTTTTTTATTTCAAAGGGACTTCTTCTTTATCTCGAAAGATACAATTGAATAATACCTATATGATACTAAGCGTATGTTAAGGGAAGCAAAAGGCGATCCGTACCCTTCTGACGACGAGGTTGATCAAGAATTAGATATAGAGAACGATTTTAATTTAGAAGGTTTGGAAAAGGTACCCGCAGTAGTTACAGAGATAGGAAAGTTTTCAGGTGAGGCAGGAGAATATGGTTCTTGGAGAAAAGATGTGGACAGAATCATGGAAAAGTATTAGCACTTGAGAGGTACACAAAATATTATGGAATTTTGAGCATTATTAGGAGAAAAGGAGAAGCGTTCTAGAATAGAAATCTTGCGTTGCTTAAAGGCCCAAAACGTAAATAGTAATTTCAAAAACATATTATATTCGGTAACAGGTAACAGGAAATAACCGATTGAACTTTTTTAGGAAGAATTCCAAATATGAGTCCCGAAGAATTTGAAAAAACTAGACAAAGTAACATCGAAAAATTAAAAAACAAACCAGAGAAAGTACTAAAATATCATAACAAAACAAAAAACTAATCAAACAATTGCAAACTATTTATCTGAAACACAACAAAAGAATAGGGTCCAAACTTACTTACAGATTTAAAAAAGAAAAAGTTAAAAAAAATTACAACAGAACCATTCTTACAGAATCAGGCAGAATAGTACATAAATCCAATATCAGATCATGATGATAATTTAGTTTTACCCTTTTTATTTAATATTTTTCATTACCTTCGTCACTTTCGCTATCTTCTATGTTTACTATTTTTTTAGATTCCTCATATGGAAAACTTTAGCAGATATTCAAATTATAGTTTTTATGGATCACTCTCTGTAGTTATAAATATTGGACAGGCCAAGATACAAGAAGGAAGCTTTAGATTAATTCGCACAATTGACCTGACAATAATCCAAAATTCATTAAAGGAAATTAATTTTGTACTAGAAGAAGAAGAAACAAAATCTCATTTCTTATATCCTTATTTGAACCATGAACTTTTTCAAATCAGGATCTGTTAGATGAATTCGAAATGCACCAGAAGCATAAAAGAGCAATCAATGCTGTTGGAAGCTTATGGAAATGAATAGCTGGAACTCCTGATCATAAGGAGTTTGTGATGATCAAAAGTAAATTACATGATGTTCTGGAAAATATCAACTCATAAGTAATCATAAACAAGGTGTTTAGCGACCAAATTTATAATATAACACAAGTCACAAATTCAACCATAGAAAATATTAGGTCACGTAATGAATTTAACAATCAAAATGCTTAAAGAATTAGATATAAATTAAAATTATTAAAGGAAGAAGTTATCAATATCAACTACGCAGTCCATTGGGCTAAAGCAGGGGTTATAAATTCTGTTCTGTTATCTAAAACCGAAATAGCAATACTTACAAAAGTATTGAATCAAGAAAATTTTCCTTATAATATATCCGAAGACGTTTTAAATTATAGTAATATAAAAATTATTTGTAATAGTACTTATTTATTTTATCTTGTTGAAACACTCCTTTAACGAAATACGAAATACTTGATAATTTACCTTTAAGATTAATAAAAAATAATACAATTGTATAAACAGATTTTAAACATACTTTAGTAAATAAAAATCAAGTATATGGAATTCTAAAAGATTGTAGGAGCACAAGCTCAATTTTATTATGTAATTAAGAAAATATTGTAAACATATCCAATTCTACTTGCATTCCGAATATTTTAAAAGGGAAACGTTCAACATGTAACATCACGAATGGACAGCATATACCGGACATAGAAAAAATTACCGAAGGAATAATCCTATTGAATCAGTTTAACGGATCAATCAATGCAAATGGTGAAGAGCAAACTATCAAGGGGACATAT
The DNA here is from genome assembly GCA_963082915.1 of Dolichopus griseipennis. Classification (NCBI taxonomy): domain Eukaryota; kingdom Metazoa; phylum Arthropoda; class Insecta; order Diptera; family Dolichopodidae; genus Dolichopus; species Dolichopus griseipennis. The sequence continues at coordinate 264,452,488 of OY720441.1, forward strand.
TTAATAATTTACAAAAATTCAGCAGTTTCAATAAATAATAAAACTTTCATATCACGGGAACTAACAGCAACAAAAGTATTACCACCTTTACTCCAGCCACAGATGATAAAAGAAAAATTTCACGAACATCTATCATTAGAAATTCTGAATGACGTTCACATCAATAACACGCAGAAAATTCAATTTTTTAAAGAGTTTCGAAGACAAAGTTATTAATTTATTAAGTATTACACCAAGCACAGTCACCGTTATAATAATAATAATAATAATAATATTTCTTGTAACAATAAATTTTAAAAGAAGAAATAAATTAATTATCAGTAGTCAGCATTCCGTAAATTAATTATTCAACGGTAAAAAAAAATTACGAGCAACAGTCATCCAATCGCAATACAAAGAACAACTTACAAGTCACCGTTTCCTTGACAGTGATCGAATGAGGCTATTCGATTTTTGAGAGGGGAAGAGTTAATGACATTTATTATACAGGTAAAATTCCACTTTCAAAACTTAACGCACTTAATTATTTCACAACAATTTTTATCATCGTCAGCAAAATTCTAACAGTTGGGAAATATTGAAATCATATTTTTCCACATCGGCAAATCATACTGCAACGTGATGCAAGTTAGAATATTTGGATAATCAAAAAATTAATTAATTTAAATTTTTAGAAATAAACTTAAATAAAACAAGTAAAGAAACAGTCAGTCGGTGCAACCGACTTAGAAATACCCTACACCTATTTGGTTCAAATTTAAGGACATATCCATAAGTCATTTTAATACCATAGAAGCTGTTATTAATTTGATCGTAAGACATAGCTAACCAAATTAACTGTATAATACTAAAAACATTTTCTAATTACCCTATCTATTAAAAAATACTACAAATTCTTACTAATTTATCTATTTAAAAATATTAAAAAACAAACAAACTTGAAATAAATGAAAATATATTTATTCCAATTCAATTACAAAATGAAAAAATTCTAATTATTAAATTTTGTGATAAAAAGATAATCAAAGCATAATATATTTAATAATCCAAATTTTTAAAAATTACAATTATTTTAAATGGTTAGTTTATATACCTAATAGAAAAGCTTTAAACGCAAAATATGCAAAAAATGTATTTCTAAAATACAATTAAAAGTTAACACCTTTTCATATAATTCATTTAAATATAAAAATAAATTTTACATAAATGCAGCAAGTACCATTGAACATAGCTGAACCACTACAATTAAGTCTAGATTTCGGAGACACATAGGACATAGGAAATATATTCTTTGGCTTCGAAATTAAACTCGACCACAACCAATTCCCATGGTACTTTCATTACTAGTAACCTACTGTTAAATTTCATCAAAATACCGGCATTATTTTTTGAGTTATGGTGTTTGTAAGATATATGTTTATTAGTCCTTGAACTTTTCAAGGGTTCCAGGACCCGAAATTATGGTACGATTTCGCCCATATGCAGTCCCGTCATACTTTCAATACTAACTAACCCTTGTACACAATTGGAACGCTCTATCTTAATTTTAAGTTACTAATTTTATTAATTTCGATGATAAGCTTTTACACATTGGGGTGTCTAAGAGAGGTTCTGAACCACCACTCCAATTGATCCCAAATTAGGGGGGCACGCAAGAAATAGTAAAGAACACCCTTGTGGCAAATTGGAAGCTTCTACATTTGTTTCAAGTTACTATCTTTATTAATTTCGAAAATATGCTTTAAGGGCCTAAGAACTGAGTGGCTGGTCCCCGATCCACTACTCCAATGGGGCCCAAATTTCAAAGACACTTACGAAATAGAAAGGGACACCCTGATACCAAATTTGGAGGTTCTATCTTCATTGGTTTCGGAATTATGCTCGTTTGGCCTAAATTCGATCAAAAAGTTCTAAGTTCCGAACCCATTGTCCAATCCTCACCGTCCGTAATCACCGCCGTAGTTTCGCTGCCAATAACCTACAGCACAAATTTCATGAAGATAGCCTCATTAGTTGTTGAGTTATCGTGATTTTTTATATATGTTCCTTAGCGCTGACATCGATTAAAAGGTCCGGAATCCGAACCTTTGAGCTGATTTCGCCCTTATATAGTCCGCGCTCTACTTATAGTACTAGTTAACCCTTGTACACAATTTGAACGGTCTATCCTAATTTTAAGTAACTATTTTTAGTAATTTCGATTATAAGCCTTTAAAACTTGGGAGGTCTGAGAGGGGTACAGAACCACCACTCCAATTGATCCCAAATTAGGGGAACACGCAAGAGATAGTAAAGAACACCCTTGTAGCAAATTGGAAGCTTCTACATTTTTTCAAGTTGTTATCTTTATTAATTTTAAAGATATGCTTTAAGGTCTTCGGAAATGTGTGGCTGGTCCCCGACCCACTACTCCAATGGGACCCAAATTCACAAGACACTTAGGAAATAGGAAGGGACACCCTGATACTAAATTTGGAGGTTCTATCTTCATTGGTTTCGGAATTATGCTCGTTTGGCCTAAATTTGATCAAAAAGTTCTAGGTTCCGAACCCATGGTCCAATCCCGACCTTACGCAATTCCCGAAGTAGTTTCATTACTAGTAACCTACAGCACAAATTTGATGAAGATAGCGTCATTAGTTGTTGAGTTATCGTGATTTTTTATATTTGTTCGTTAGCCCTGAAACCGATTAAAAGGTCCAGAATCCGAACCCATGGGCCGATTTCGCCCATATGCAATCCCCGCCGTACTTTCAGTCCTAGTAACCTACAGTTAAAATTTCATCAAGATAGCTCTATTATTTTTTGAGTTATCGTGCCTACGGACGGACGGACGGACGGACGGACGGACGGACATGGCTATATCGACTAAGGCGGTCACGCTGATCACAAATATATATACTTTTCCATATCTAGCTCGCTTCCTTTAGGTGGTTACAAACACCATACCAAAGTTAATATACCCCTTTACCTATTCTATAGGTGTAGGGTATAAAAATTATTTTTTTTTTAATCGATCCGGGAGTGCAAATTATTAACTTGTACAAGAAGTTTTTTTTTTTTAAATCTAAGCAGAGCATGAACTGTCAAAAAAATCAAGTTTTATTTTTAGCTCTGAGCACTCAGAATTTGTGATTCGTGTTTTTAGCACATTTTCAAAAAATTTTGTAAAAATGTGCCTATATAGCTTCACTCTGTCCGTCCGTCCGTCCGTCCCTTTTTACCGACGACTGACTAAAAAATATCAGAAATGGGTAGGTATTGCAATAAAAATAATTTAAGGTTAAAACTTTTTTTTGTAGCCCCCCCCGTTACGGAGCTACAGCCCCACAAAGTCGAAAAAAGCCCTATATTTAAACAGTTATAATTAGAGTTCTATAAGGTATATTTCCAACCTGAAAACGGTAACAGGCAGCTGTTCTTATAAGCTTTACAAATTTTTAAAAACCAATTGTATAGGGTTACCATACGGTACTAAAATTTACCGTTATTCAAAACTAAGTTTTACAAAATTTTTGGTCCCTCATAACTTCTGAACGGCTAAATCTAGAAACTTGAAATTTTGGGAGAAGTTAGATTTTTAGAAATAAGTAAGAGTCAGTTAACAAAATTTTTTTGTCACGCCCCCTCTTTAGGAGCTGTAAGGGGTCGAAAATTGAAATTTTGCTAAAAATTTAGCTTTTAAACACCTATAACTTGAACACCTGTCAAAATTTTTTTTTATTTGTATACAAAATTGAAAGCTCTGAAACGAAAGTTTCAATAAGTGTCAAAGATTTTTCTTAATTTTGACTTTGTCCGTCCGTCCGTCCGTCCGTATGTTTACAAAAACTTTTACACCGTTTGAAATAGAGTAAAGAAATTTTAACCACGGGTAGATATTACAAAAAAATTAATTTCGTAGAAGAATTTTTTTCTGTAGCCCCACCCGTTACGGAGCTATAGCCCCCCAAAGTTTAAAAAAGCCCTATTTTTAAATTGTTATAACAATAGTTTTGTTAAGTGTATTTTCAATCTGAAAACGGAAAAAGATAGCTGGTTTTATAGGCTTCACAAAAATATAAGGCTAAAATGTATAGGGTTACCATACGGTACCAAAATTTACCATTAAGCTAAACTCAACTTTTGCAAAATTTTTGACCACATATATCTTCTAAACGGTGCAACCTAGGGTCTTGAAATTTTGGGAGAAGTTAGGTCTTCGAAAATTAGTAGGATTGGGTTAACAAAATTTTTTTGTCACGCCCCCTGTTTAGGAGCTATAAGGGCTCGAAAATTGAAATTTTGCTATTTTCAACCACCTGTAACTTTAACACCTGTTCAAATTTTTTTTTACAAATATGCTAAATTTACAACTGCAGCATTATATTTCAACATATGTTAAAGGTTTTTCTTAAATTTGAAAGGGTCTCTTTAAATTGAAGAAGTTGTTTCTTAGTCTTAACCATTTTTGGTTAGATAATAATATTCTAGGTAAAATTCCAAATTTTGCTGGAGTTCAAAATTGATTTCCTAGAACCGAAAAAAATGGAAGGGTGAAGACAGGAGGGGGCTGAGCAGATCCATCATAAGTTTGCTAAGCAAAAATTTGGGAACCTTCCCCATTGAAGGGCTACTAGGTCTTCAAAATTAAAACTTTTATGTTCTTATAAAACAGTAACTTATAGTAACTTATAATAAGTTTTTCCAAAATTAAACGTTAACATTGAAGCTCCAACATTATATTTTGCACTTATTAACAGGTTTTGTTGAGTGCATTGGAGTTATATTCTAAGTATTTCACTATTAGTCATATAATTAATTATTAATGAAATAACAAAATTATAATATTATCATAATATATATTTTTATAAAAATAAATGATAAAATACTCAGTAAGAAAGCGTATTTAATTTTGAAAATGTGCTTTTTAAAAACCCTTGGTTTTTTTCCCTCACTTGTTTTTTAATCAAATCACGCTCAGTGCGTGCTCAGTTAAAATATTCCGAGTAGGGCTGAGAAAAATAAAATACGAAAAAATGTTGACTTTTATTTAAGACTATACTTGTAAAATAAAAGTCAAGATGTTTTGTTTAATTGAGTGCTCTGAGCGTACATTGTACTTCCTCTGCTCAGAGCGTGCTCATTTTGTTTAGAGCGTAATAAGATTTTTGCTGAGATGTAAAATAAAACGCCTATATTGGGCTCAATGCTCAATAAAAAGTTTTGCTCTTTTATTGAAATAAAAAAAAAAAACAAAAAATATTAATATAAATGGCTGGCACAACAACCTTATACCAAATTGGGAAGTTCTATCTTCTTTGGATTCGGAATCATGCTTGTTTGGCCTAAATTCGATCAAAAACTTCTATGATGCAAACTCTTGGTTTCGACCGCTCGCAATCCCCGTCATAGTTTCACTACTATAATCTACAGCACAAATTTCATGAAGGTAGCGCAATTAGTGGTTGTTAAAAGTTAAACATATAACTAAGTTGAAATTTCATCAAGAAAGCTCCATTAGTTTTTGAAATATCGTGCCTACGGACGGATGGGTGGAGGAACGGACATGACTATATCGACTCAGGAGGTCACGGTGATCACAAATGTATATACTTTGCCATATCTAGCTAGCTTCCTTTAGATGGTTGCAAACACCATACCAAAGTTAATATACCGTTTTCCTATTTCGTAGGTGTAAAAAAGTTAAACAAAATATATTAATATAAAAGCTGACACAACATTGCATGCATGCATTTGTATTGTTTTCCTTATGTTTAACTTTTGCAGTAGAATTTCAACTTTGTTGCAGGTTACAGTAAAGCAGAGCCGTATTTGTGTCAGTAATCCGAGATATTTTTTAAAATATGTCTTAGTTCTTTTTGGTCAATTTTCATTTAATTATTTTAAAAACTCTAATATTAATTAAAAGTTATCGAAATAAAAATACTGGCTTTGTGTTCCTACAAAACGATGTTATTTTTATGAAATTAAATTATATGTTTTAAAACAAAAATATAAATCTCAAAGTTTTTTTAAGAACAGTTTAAATTTTTGTTATAAAATTTTAACACCAACGGAAAACTCGTAAAAATTGTAAATACTCTAAGCCATGGTCAAACAAGGGATTGCGTTTTTTGAGCAACGAAAGTAATTCCGCCTGGAAGAAATACCTAAAATTGAATTTATTCAATCATTCCCATTAATATATAACTGCCTATAAAAGCTTCGAAGATCTGTCTTTAAACCTGTATAAAAAAATATGTTGACTTACCGGAATGTAAAGTGCTTACTAAACTAAACTAACCCTACGCAGTATACACTACACAACGATATATTAAGTTAAAGCGATATGTTAAATGTTATATCAGTTATTTTTTAGTCGAATTCTAGGCACATGGAAAATTGTCGTAGTAAAAATTTCAAAGTTATAAACATTTATAATAGTATTAATAGAATAAGCTCAAAACTTTTATTACAAAAAACATAAACAACTAAATAAATTAAAATATGGAAGTAATTTTACAAATTATAAAAATAGTTTGGACTATTGCAATTGTTAACGATATGGAAAAAAAATTTAAACGACGATAACAACTTAATTAATGAAAATCAGCCAATATCAGCCCATTTCAACTATCTCAAAAACGAGGAATAAATTGCAAAGTTTAATGAAGGTAATAAATATATGTGAACAGCATTGACACTTTTTCCAAATGTGCGTATGCTGAACCTGTAAAAGCAAAAAATGCTGAAAATGTTTTAAATACCTTAAAATCGATTACTAGTAGAGCTAAAGTTATACCAAAAAACATTCACTCTGATCAGGGTAAGGAATTTTTTAATTCACAATTTCAAAATTATATGAAAGAAAAATCAATCAATCATTATCATACATTTAGTGAATTAAAAGCATAAATTGTTGAACGAAATAAAAAGTATAAGTATAAATGAAGGAAATAAAGTATACGAAAAATGGCTTGGATTTGATAACAATCATAATACATGGATAAAAAAAAAGATATTGTTGAACTATTGAATATTATATTCTTTATTGTTTTAAATAAATATATATGTACAAACAAATACAAACACATATTTTATTGTATCTTTTGTCTCTTATACCCATATGGAACTGAACTGTCATCTTCATTGAATTTCCTTTTTTCTGATTTTGGTTGATATTTTTTTATTTCTTGAACAGCTAACACTTCATGTTCTTTGTTCCTTCTAATTTTTTGGGAAATGACATGCATTCTTTACAATTATTTGAATTTAATACTGCTTCTTTGATAGTATCAAAATTAATTTTTTGTAAGGCTGTATGATTTAAACAAATTCCTTTAATCTTACATACATTTTCTTCAGTATTATATTTCATGCTATATATTTTGTAAGCGTAGTTCTTAGGGCCCCCACTCACAAATTCAGTTACATAACTCCCCAAACCATAGCATTCTAATTTATCTGTCATGTCTCCAATAAATTCTCCTGTTGGGGGATCATATTCTCCTTCCCGGCTTACATACAAAACAGAGTATGTGTGATAATAAAGAACTCTTTTACCAAGTTTTTCTAAATAACCGTAAAGTTTAAGGCGTGCTTGCGCTGTTTTAGAAGCTGCTGTACATACATTGACACTTGGTAATGGCTCAGCTGCTTCCTTTTTATGTTGCCAGCTAACTACGATGTTATATTCATTAATTGGAAAAATATGATTGACTTCAATAGCTAGATCTGTCAACATCTCATATAATTCAAAGCTTTTTTTTATAATTTTAGTTTTCTGTTGATTTTCTTTTTGTCCAAATTTAACCACAAAGAATTTAAAATTAATTTAGCTAAACATCTCTTTCCTGTGTTTTGTTTTTTATTTTAGTTGATTCCAGTTTGTCATCCTCCTTATTTAAAAAATACGTCAATATATTAACTTATTCATTAAATTTATTCATCATTTCGGTGAATAATCCGCTTTTATTTTTATTTTTATTATACCCAAATTTTATATCCCCAAATTTCATAAAATTTTAACATTTTATACTCCTTTTCAACAGCTTTTGAAACTCCATCAACTCCAAGTTCTAAGTTCCTACAAAGGCCCTTTCTTCGTGTGAATGTAGACAAAATTCCCCCAAATTTTTTTTTTCACTGCAAGTGCGACATAAAGAAAACATAAGTTTGTCATTTTGTTTTAGTGGAAGAATAGGATGTAGTAAGTGTGCGGGAGGTAAAATTTTGCATTTAATTATTCCATCTATGTTATCTACTTTTAATTTAGAACAATCCACTTCGCCGACATAAATTTTAGGGTGGCCAATAAGAAATTTTCCCGATTTACACACATACGGATATAAAGAACACACATCTATATATTTAATTTTTTCCCCAGATTTACACTTATAATGTGAATATATATTTCCTGTTCTACCTGCATAAAATGCATCTCTCGGATTCAAAGGTACTTTATTAATTGATAAATGATTTCGCAAATAATCCATGTTTTTATTAATTTTCATTTGTTCTAGAAATTCACATTCCCACATATCAATTAAATTGTAACCGAGTAATTTTAAATGTTGAAATTTTGCTAATGTTCTCTCATACCTTTAGTTAAATTGGGAACATATTAATGTTTAATGTGCATAGCAATCATCATTGATGTTGAATAAAGTTTTATTTCGGTTTTTAGTTAAACATTTTGGATGTCCGATGGGGTAATAGCAACCATGTTTTCATTCAAATATTTCGTTGGTTTGCTCACAAAATCCATCTACCTCCAATAATTTTTTCTTTACCAGTAAGTGCACACTGAATATCAATTTGTCCCAAGGTTTTTTCCAATTAATCACTGGAGAGATATTGAATGGTTATCTCCTAATCTATATCTATTTTTTTTGAATAAGACCTATGTGTTAGTTTTCAAAAAATTTTTACGAAATAAAAGGTTACACGCTGAAGCTATTGTTGTGGCTTCCAAAAAGGAGTACATTGCATTACTCTAAAAACATTTTCCTGAATTTAAGATATGCTTCGGTTAATATTTCGACATCACTAGCAGAAATCCTCAAAATTTTTGTGAAAGTTGAATTCATTATTTTTATTTTCTTCAAAGAATCTATAAATTTTATATTATCTATTAGCATTAGTATACTTTTAGTCCCTCTCATAATTAGTTTTGGATGAAGATTAGTTTTATTCAATACATAGTCTAAAACAGACTGTGCAATGACAACTATATGTTTAAATGTTTTTCAATTTCAATTTTAAAATATGTTCCATTAATTTATCTATTATCATTTCTTATTCTAAATTTACATTTTTGGCAAAAGAATAAAGATTCAATATTGATACAGATATCATATCTTTGTTGAATGACACACAACTGGTTCATATTGTTTCAAACCCATAGATACAACTTTTTCTTGTCTTGTCTCTAAATCATAAAAAATATATAGAAAGTTTTGGATTTTCGCCTCATTTTTGTTTTGTTGAATGTAGCACAGGTGATTATCTGGTACAAAATTTTGACAATTTTTGCAAAAAATCTCTCCACATGTACCATCTATTTGTTATAAAAACTTTAAAGCATTACATTTTTTAATTTAGAAGCTTTATGATTCTCGAAAAAAGTAAGACCTCTATAAGATCGATTGAAGTGTTCGCACAATATATTTTTTATATTACCAGAACAGGCGGGCTCTTTTTGACAGGAAGGACAGCATTTATGGAATGGAATGTAACATTCTTCACAGTAGTATTTTGCAAAAAAATCAGCGGTGAGAGAGCCGATTACATTGCAATGTCGTTTTTAGGATAACAAATTTAATCTTTTACCATCATTGGTTCCTTTGAATATTAATTCCCTACCTCTTGTTCCATATTTAGAGACAACTATTTTGCATTTTGTTAAATACTCCTGATATTTTTTTTCAATTCAGGAATACCATAACCATCTGGTGGTATAATTACCCTTGCCCTTTTTGTTAATTCTGTAGCTGGTTAGTTTGAAGTTTTCCTGTATTCTTTAAGACACTCCGCTGATGAACAAATTTTTCAACTTTGACAATTGAAACAATAATTTCCCGAGATAGGCATAACATATCCATGTTACTGATAGCAATAATTCCTTTTCTTTTCTTGCATTCCTCATTGTAACTTGAAAATTTTTTTGTTCTTCCTCTTCCAGTTGGAAGTTTAACATATGTAATCCTGTAAATAAAAGAAATAATAAATAAATAATATTCTTTAAAAACAATCTTAAGTTGTATATACCTTCTGAATTACTCTGAAAAACTTTCAATATTATATCCCAAATGGCCAAATATCGTTAAACTTCAAGTCGCTTGCAGTTCTAAAGTTAAGAAATGCTGGACGATCTTGAAAACTTTCACCACAAAACGTTATCCCAATTATATCCGTGGGACTTACTTCTCTAGTTAGTTGCATGTTTGATTATTTGTTCAATGGCGTCTTTAATCCAATCTATTGGCGCAACAACTTTTAGATTTATATATGGCCAAAAACGATGATGTCGATGCATTTCCTCGTCACCCCCCAAAAAGAAGAAAGACAAAAAACGAAAGCGAGGAGCGAAAGCTCCTGGAAGAAACAACAGAACAGCAACATTCACAACAACAGCACCAAAAGCAATGACTCCACCAACAACAACAACAATAACAACAACAACAACTACTACTACTACTACAGCAACATCCACAGCAACACCATTCACAACAACAAAAACAACAGCAACATCCACAGCAAAACCATTCACAACAACAAAAACAACAGCCAAGGAAACGCAGTTTCCTTGATGCCTTTAATGAAAAAGCAAAAACAACAAATAAAAAAAACTTTTCTAAAATTAAAAGATATGGAGCCCAACAGGGTCTATATTTTAATAAATTTTAAAAAAATTAACACCCATTTTGGAGAAAAATGGGGTTTCGAAACAAAAAAATTTATCATTTTTATCCCTCTAAAATATGATGAAATATGTAATAAGGAATTAGAAATGGGCATTGAAGCCCATGAAATATCTATATATAAGTTAACGACACTTTCCAACGCAGCTCTAAATCATACAATGTTGCTTTGTAATGTTATCCATTGAGTAATAAATTATTCATAATAATTGGTATTAAGAAAACCATAATAAATTACTCACAATAAATTGTAATAAATTATTTTTTTTTTTATTAAAAATTGTAATATGATAATTTAAGGTCAATGTTTTGAATTTGTATTTTGTTTATATTGTTAATGAATGAAAATACTACTAATTGAGTAGTAATTATAAAACTAAAATATTACAAGTCAGCATTTTTATACCCTACACCTATAGAATAGGTAAAAGGGTATATTAACTTTGGTATGGTGTTTGTAACCACCTAAAGGAAGCGAGCTAGATATGGAAAACTATATATATTTGTGATCAGCGTGACCTCTTGAGTCGATATAGCCATGTCCGTCCGTCCGTCCGTAGGCACGATAACTCAAAAAATAATGGAGCTAACTTGATGAAATTTTAACTGTAGGTTACTAGGACTGAAAGTACGGCGGGGTTTGCATATGGGCAAAATCGGCCCATTGGTTCGGATTCTGGACCTTTTAATCGATCGAAGGGCTAACGATCATATATAAAAAATCACGATAACTCAACAACTAATGACGCTTTCTTCATCAAATTTGTGCTGTAGGTTACTAGTAATGAAACTACTTCGGGGACTGCGTAAGTTCGGGATTGGACCATGGGTTCGGAACCTAGAACTTTTTGATCGAATTTAGGCCAAACGAGCATAATTCCGAAACCAGAGAAGATAGAACCTCCAAATTTTGTATTTGGGTGTCCCTTCCTATTTCCTTAATGTCTTTGAAATTAGGGCCCCATTGGAGTAGTGAGTCGGGGACCAGCTACACATTTCCAAAGACCTTAAAGCATATCTTTAAAATTAATAAAGATAACAAGAAAAAAAAATGTAGAAGCTTCAAATTTGGCACAAGGGTGTTCTTTACTATCCCATGCGTGTCCCCCTAATTTGAGGCCAATTGGAGTAGTGGGTGTGGACCAGCCACTCAGTTCCCAGGACCTTAAAGCATATTTTCCAAATTAATAAAGATAGTAACTTGAAACAAATGTAAAAGCTTCAAATTTGGCACATGGGTGTTCTTTACTATTTCCTACGTGTCCCTCTAATTTTTTACCTTTCATAGACCTCCCAATGTGTAAAAGTTTATCATCGAAATTAATAAAACTAGTAACTTAAAATTAAGATAGAACATTCCAATTGTGTACAAGGGTTAACTAGTATTGAAAGTATGACGGGGACTGCATATGGGCGAAATCGTACCATAATTTCGGGTTCTGGAACCCTTGAAAAGTTCAAGGGCTAACAAACATATATCTTAAAAACACCATAACTCAAAAAGTAATGCCGCTATTTTGATGAAATTTAAACTTTAGGTTAATAGTAATGAAAGTACCATTGGAATTGGTTCTGCTCAAGTTTGGCCAATGAGTTCAGATTCTAGAAGCTTTTGATCGATTCGAGGCCGAACGAGTATAATTTCGAAGCCAAAGAATATATTTCCTATTTCCTATGTGTCCCCGAAATTTAGACTTAATTGTAGTGGTTCAGCTATGTTCAAAGGTACTTGCTGCATTTATATAAAATTAATTTTTATATTTAAATGAATTATATGAAAAGGTGTAAATTTGTAATTGTATTTTAGAAACACATTTATTGCATATTTTGCGTATAAACTTTTCTATTAGGTATATTAACTAGCCATTTAAAATAATTGCAATTTTGAAAAATTAGGGTTATTAAATATATTATGCTTTGATTAACTTTTTATCACAAAATTTAATAACTAGAATTTTTTCATTTTGTAATTGAATTGGAATAAATATATTTTCATTTATAACAAGTTTTTTTTTTTTTTAATACTTTTAAATAAATAAATTAGTAAGAATTTGTAATATTTTTTAAGAGATAGTGTAATTAGAATATGTTTTTCGTATTATAAAGTTAATTTGGTTAGCTATGTATTACGATCAAATTAATAACAGCTTTTATGGTGTTAAAAATGGATATGTCCTTAAATTTAAACCAAATAGGTGTAGGGTATTTCTAAGTTGGTTGCACCGACTGACTGTTTCTTTACTTATTTTATATAATTTTGTTTTGTATTACTTTTTGACCATTTGGGTTAAATTTTGTCAATGTTAAATTTTTGATTAAATAAACATTTCTTTGATTTATGATTTTTTAAATAAAGAATTAAACTTTTGTTAATATTATGTAATTTCTTTTGGATTTCTTTCTTTTCTTTTTTGTTCTCAAAACTTCAGAATGAGGAAATGCATTTCTGAACTAATTAATTAAATAAATAATTAAACTTGAGTTTACCATTTTGAGGTTTTGAGAATAGGGAAGTTAAAGATAAGCAAAGTAAAATTCTATAAATGATTGTGAATTGTAACAAATTGCATCATTATTGTATTAACTGTTGGATAATAAAGTTAAATCTTATTTTAAACTAAAAAACAAGATATTATTTTTTTTAATTAAATTTTTTAAATCAAATTAAATTTTTTTATATTTAATAATAATTTAATACAATAAAAACTGTATTAAATTAACTGGCGCCCGAGCAGGGACCGGCCAAGTGATCGTGCAAGTGTCAGTAGTGGATTTAAAAACGTGTATAAAAAAAATCAATAAAAAAAAAAACTTTGAACTGAACTAATGAATTATTAATTAAATAAAAAAATAAATTAAAAAACTATTAACTAAAAAATAAAAATAATATTAGTTAATTGGAGAGAGAAAAAAACTAAATAAAAAATTTCTTTTTTAAAAAAAAAAAAAATATAAAAAGAAAGTGAAAAAGTTTTGCCACTACGTGTGTCTAGAACCAGCAGCAAGTAGGGAGAGGAAACGAGGCCCCGAAGTAGCGAGAGCAAAACGGGGTTACGCGTCACAAAGATTAAGGCACGTCAACAGCCGCCTATTCCCGCTGAAGGTAGAAAGGTACAACACATGCAGACCCAGAGTCCGGTCCTTTTAATAACCCTGTAAGTTAAAAAAAAATAATAATAAAAATAATAAATTTAGAAAAAAAAACAATATAATTAAAAGAAAAAAATATATTACATTAAATATTAAAATTATTAATTTTTAAAAAATATATTGGATCTTCGTAAACAAGTATCCACATCTGTATGGAGAAAAGAAGAATCCAATATAAATAAAAAGAAAAATTATTACATTAAATATTAAAATTATTAATTTTTAAAAATATATTGGATCTTCGTAAACAAGTATCCACATCTGTATGGAGAAAAGAAGAATCCAATATAAATAAAAAGAAAAAAATATTACATTAAATATTAAAATTATTAATTTTTAAAAAAATATATTGGATCTTCGTAAATAAGTATCCACATCTGTATGGAGAAAAGAAGAATCCAATATAATTAAAAGACGTCAAGAAAAAATATTACATAAAATATTAAAAATTTTTTAAAGGAAAAAAAGAAATAAAATAAAATATTAAACCGGATTATTAAATATACACCTACAGTAAACAGAGCTCTAGTAATAGTTATATTTTTAATTTTTTTTGTCTCTATTTTTATTTTACTTAGTAGTTAGAATTTAAAATTTGTAATTTACTAATAGCATCTTTACAATTATAGATTAATTAATTAATACTAATTATAATTTTTTTTTATTTTATTAATTACTATCTACTAAAATTTTTTTTCTAATAATTAAAACTAATTAATCAAAAATAACAAATAATAATCAAGAAAAAAATAATAATTTTTTTTAAATGTCTAAGGTAGAATTAGAGAATTCAGATACCGAAGACTTTACAGAACACTATAAAAATTTGATTCATCATATTAAAACTAAAAATAATAAATTTGAAAGGAAAAATCAGTTGTAAAAATAAAGAAAATAACAATAAATATTAAAAGTAATAATTAAAGATTTTTCCTGTTATAAAGTTGTTTCGTAGTAAACTTAAAATTATTCTATAAATTATCTTAATTTTTATATTATAAATAAAAAGAATTTTTTTTATAAAGTTAATAAATTTTTTTTTTGAAAAATTACTTTAATTTGAGAAAAATTAAAATTTTGTATTGAAATTTTATACTTAATAATAAACCAAAAAAATTGTTATTAAAATTTTATATAGGTTTTTAATAAGTACTATTTTTGTGAAGAATAAGCAAGGCACATATTTTTTTTTTAAAAAGTTATTTTGTAAAAAAGTGTTCTCACAGTATTTAAATGTTTGAATGAATTTTTCTCAATTATAATTTATTTATAATTTCATTGATAAATGTCATTTCAAATTGTCAAAATAATTAACAATAATATTATTTAAAAATAAATCTATTCACAATATTCTATTAATTTTAATTAACAAGATATTTTTTTTGACATTTAAAAATTAATCCATAGAAGAAAATATAAAAACAAAACAAAAATTGCAATTATCACTTGAATTATTTGGTTATTTAAAATTTAATTTTTTTGAAACTTGTCAAGTGTTTTAGAATATTTTGCAAAAAATTTTAATTATAAAAAAAAAAAATCTATTTTATATTATCAAAATACCTAAGACAAAAATTTGAAATTTTTGATGAAATATTAATTAAACCTGTAAAAAGAAAAAATATTGTAACTCAAATTAATTTTAATAGAATTTTAATTAATAAAGAAAATTTAGTAAGTTTAGAAAATTCAATTGTATACCGAATTTAATAAAGGGTGAAAATTTAATGTGTAACATTACGAACAACCAACATAAAAGCAATCAATTTAATTGATAATGATAGACAAAGAGACAGATATGTTAATTTCAGTATTACTACTATTATAGTAATAATAGTATTAGCACTTTTATTAATTTCAAATAAAAGAAGAAACAAGTTAATTATCAACAATGAAGGAAGTCAAACATCAGAAAATGAAAATTCTACAGTTAAACATATCAACCAAAACCAGGCTCCAGTAATATTTCATCTTAAACCAATGGAATTTTTGAATGAGGACATTCAAACTTAAGGAGGGAGGAGTTAACGACACTTTCCAACGCAGCTCTAAATCATACAAAGTTGCTTTGTAATGTTATCCATTGAGTAATAAATTATTCATAATAATTGGTAATAAGAAAACCCTAATAAATTACTCACAATAAATTGTAATAAATTATTTTTTTTTTTATTAAAAATTGTAATATGATAATTTAAGGTCAATGTTTTGAATTTGTATTTTGTTTATATTGTTAATGAATGAAAATACTACTAATTGAGTAGTAATTATAAAACTAAAATATTATAAGTCAGCATTTTTTTATATAATTTTGTTTTGTATTTCTTTTTGACCATTTGGGTTAAATTTTGTCAATGTTAAATTTTTGATTAAATAAACATTTCTTTGATTTATGATTTTTTAAATAAAGAATTAAACTTTTGTTAATATTATGTAATTTCTTTTGGATTTCTTTCTTTTCTTTTTTGTTCTCAAAACTTCAGAATGAGGAAATGCATTTCTGAACTAATTAATTAAATAAATAATTAAACTTGAGTTTACCATTTTGAGGTTTTGAGAATAGGGAAGTTAAAGATAAGCAAAGTAAAATTCTATAAATGATTGTGAATTGTAACAAATTGCATCATTATTGTATTAACTGTTGGATAATAAAGTTAAATCTTATTTTAAACTAAAAAACAAGATATTATTTTTTTTAATTAAATTTTTTAAATCAAATTAAATTTTTTTATATTTAATAATAATTTAATATAATAAAAACTGTATTAAATTAACTTATATAAAAGGGAATGTTTGTTTGTTTGTTTGTATGTTTGTTTGTTTGTTTGTTTGTATGTAGCGAATAGACTCCTAAACGGCCCAGCCGATTTTCATGAAAATTTGTACATAGGGGTTTTTGGGTACGGAAAGAAATCATGGCCCAAAAATTTTGCTCTAACGGACCGACAAGTTGGGGCTGTGGTGCAAGTATTTAAACTTCTTTGTTCTAAAATGAAAACGGTTTGACCGATTGACTTCAAATTTTGTATACGTGATGCTCTTTGAGAATTGAGTAGACACTATTAACAGTTTTGGAATTTGTTAACCCATGTCGGGCCGACGGGTGGTCAAAAAAAATTTTGGGTCCAAATTTTGTCCGATTTTACGAAATTCTGCTTTGGTTTAAAAGAAAGCCTCAAAAAATTTTTTGTTGAGTTCCATTAATCCATTGCGGCCCAACAGCTTTAGATAGGTTTTTTAAATACTTTACTCTAAATTCGAAACGGTTTGACCGATTGACTTCAAATTTTGTATACGTGATGCTCTTTGAGAATTGAGTAGACACTATTGACAGTTTTGGAATTTGTTAACCCATGTAGGGCCGACGGGTGGTAAAAAAAATTTTGGGTCCAAATTTTGTCCGATTTTACGAAATTCTGCTTTGGCTTAAAAAAAAGCCCCAAAAAAAAATTTTGTTGAGTTCCATTAACCCATTGCGGCCCAACAGCTTATTATAGGTTTATTTCAATATTTTACTCTAAATACGAAACGGTTTAACCGATTGACTTCAAATTTTGTATACGTGATTCTCCTTGAGAATTGAGTTGAAACTATTAATAGTTTTGGAATTTGTTAACCCATGTCGGGCCGACGGGTGGTCAAAAAAAATTTTGGGTCCAAATTTTGTCCGATTAATTTGTTGGGTCCAAAGTTTGTGGTTACTTTACTCTAAATTAGAAACGGTTTAACCGATTTTCTTCAAAATTTGTTTATGTGTTCCGTTTTGAGAATGAAATTGACTCTTTTAACAGACTTGCAATTGGTTAACACATGCCGGCCCGACGATTGACAAAAAAAAGATTTGGAATCAAATTACGTCCAATTTTGCGCAGTACTGCTTTGCCCAAAGAGAAAGTGTAGTTCCGTTAACACAATGGGACACAGTGGCTCTTAATAGATTTTTGCGTTACTTAACTCTAAATTAGAAACGATTTGACCGGTTGACCTCAAATTTTATATGTGTGAAGCAACTTGAAAATGGAGTTGAGTCTGTTAACAGGCGGTCCTACGAGTGGTTAAAAAAATTTTTTTGGAAGTAAATTACGTCAAATTTTGGTAAGTAGTTTGTACTACTTTGAATTACAGAAAGTTTCAAAAATTACTAGAATAGCTTTCATACATTTTAACATTTACATGTGTAAACCGTGTGTAATATTTGTGTTAACTTTTTGCAGTAACATCAACTTCAATTAAACCTCCATTGAGAGGCGCAGCAACGCGCACCGGGTATTAGCTAGTATACTTATAAAAACAATGAGGAGAATTTACTCCTCATTGATACAAAATTGATACCGCTTGCTGAAAATTAGTAAGCGGAAAAATAAATAAAATAAAAACAATATAAAAATAAAAAAAAATAAATTTTTTCTTTTATTTTAATATTTTAAGGTTTTTATTTCAGATTTTCTGTTTTTTAGTTTTTTGTTTGTTAAAGAAAGAGTGTTATAACTCCTAGTTTCTTTCAGCTTTTAAATATACAGAGAAAAAAATGTAAATAAAAAATAAAAACAAACAAAATGCTCGGGTTCATAAAAAGAAGAGCTAAAGAATTCAGCAACATCGCTGTAACTAGAGCTCTTTATTGCTCCTTAGTACGATCTATTCTTGAATATGGTAACATTGTGTGGGATCCCGCATTTCAAATACATTCTGATAGAATAGAATCCGTGCAAAAGCAATTTCTTTTATTTGCTTTGAGAAATCAATATAATCCTAGAGATTATTCAATTCTGCCTAGCTATCTCGTAAGACTTAAATCATTAAATATCTTAACTTTATCCTCACGCAGGCAAATTTTTTCTTCTTGCTTTACTTTTGACGTCTTAAGAAAAAACATAGACGTTCAGTTTTTAGCAGATAATTTTAAAATAAATAATGGGGGCAGAAATACGAGAAGCGCTAAATATTTAGTTGAAAATACTCATAGAACTGAATATGGAAAAAATGAACCAATAAACAGATGTTGCATTACATTCAATAAACACAGTCATCTTTTTTCAACACAAATTTCTAGATACACTTTTAAACGTAAATTAAAATTAAAATTTCTTAATGACCTACGACAATAATTTTAGCCTTCAATATATTATACTCATATTACACTTCAAGTTCACATAATTTTATAATTCTATAATTTAGTTATTTTTGTTTTTTTTTTTTTTTTTTACTTTGTAAATCATTTTAACTGTGTTTTCGCTATGTATGCATTTTTTACAATCAACAAAAAAAAATAAATAAATAAACTTTTGATTTTTATGTATGTAAAGTTATGTTTTGTAATCAAATTTCATGTTAATTTTAAGTTTTAGCTATAAGAATTTTTTGTAAAAACCTTGTTTTGGTTCAAAATAAAATAAAAATAAAAATAAAATACAATAAAACAAAAAACAAAAATGTTTTTTTAAGTTTCAGAATCCCAGGAAATAAAGAATAATCTTTATGTTTACTATAGGTACCAATTTATCTGTTTTTATTTTTCATTCTTTCGCAAGGTTATATATGTAGATCAGACATAGCAGTAAGTATATATGTTCAGAATCATTCTATTTTATTATATAGTATTCTTAAATAATATAAACAGATAATGTTACTAAATATTACATCATCATAATTGAACTTTTGTTTTCTTCTTTCTTTATGTAAAGGTACACTAAACATCTTCTTTATCAAGAATTACTTTTTTCTCGTTTTCTATAATTCGCATATCCAAAACTACAAAACTACTATAGGTACCAAAAACAATTAAAACACAAAAACTGGTTTACTTTTAAAGAATTTCCACTTTTTTGATCCAAAAGATTGGTCGTACCAAAACGCATCGTAATAAATTATAAATCTTTAAGCACTCTTCCATATTTTTGCTTTTTTATGAACGGTACGCCCATGTGGTGGTATAATTACCCCTGCCCTTTTTGTCAATTCTGTAGCTGGTTAGTTTGAAGTTTTCCTGTATTCTTTAAGACACTCCGATGATCAACAAATTTTTCAACTTTGACTATTGAAACAATAATTTCCCGAGGTAAGCATAAATTATCCATGTTATTGATAGCAATAATTCCTTTTCTTTTCTTGCATTCCTCATTGTAGCTTGAAAATTTATTTTTTCTTCCTCTTCCAGTTGGAAGTTTAACATATGTGATGTCTGAGCAAAATTTATCTGTACTTAATCCTGTAAATAAAAGAAATAATAAATAAATAATATTCTTTAAAAACAATCTTAAGTTGTATATACCTTCTGAATTACTCTGAAAAACTTTCAAAATTATATTCCAAATATCGTTAAACTTCAAGTCGCTTGCAGTTCTAAAGTTTAGATATTCTGGACGATCTTGAAAACTTTCACCGCAAAACGTTATCCCAATCATATCCGTGGGACTTCCTTCTCTAGTTAGTTGCATGTTTGATTATTTGTTCCATGGCTTCTTTAATCCAATCTATTGGATTTCTATTAACCGGTGTTTTCCTAATTTAAAACTTTGTTTTCCGACCGTATATGTTGAACCGTTTAATGTACGTTAGATTTTCACTTTTGATTAAAAATCGTTGCAGATTTTCAGAGACTGGATTAATAAATTTGTTTAATATTATTTTTTTAGCTATGTTTCTTCTTGATAACTTTGAGTGTACTATTTTAAAATATTTATCCTTACTGTATTTTTAAATGAAATACATTGTATTGAATTTGAAAGTTTTTTTTAAAAAAAAACATAATAAAAAATAGAAAATTTTAACAACATTGTAACTAAATTGATTTAAATCTATAAATTTTTAAATTCTAACTTTAAATTACATGTTCCTTAAATCTAATATAGAAAAAAAAAAGAATACTAGTAAAAATTTGATCTTAAGTTGTCTCAAATAAATAAAATAAAATAAAAAAAATCTTTTTTTCAATATATACTTTTTTTAAAGTAGTACTAGCCCCCTAAAATGCAGAAAATAAAAAATTTAAGGTAGATCTTGGGAATTTGTTACTGTGTTTGTTTCAAAACTTTTAAGCTTAAAATGTTGAAAATTTTCATTAACCAAAAATTGATGGCAGATCTTTTGCATTTGAAAGTGTTTTAATATAAAAGTAAATTGCTGAAATGAAAGACAGTTCTTCTTTTTGTTAAAATTAATCCAGGAATTTACTTTTATATTAAAACACTTTTAAATGCAAAAGATCTGCCATCAATTTTTGGTTAATGAAAATTTTCAACATTTTAAGCTTAAAAGTTTTGAAACATTAAAAGAACTGTTTCTTATACCAGCAATTTACCTTTATATTAACACAGTAACAAATTCCCAAGATCTACCTTAAATTTTTTATTTTCTGCATTTTAGGGGGCTAGTACTACTTTAATAAAAGTATATATTGAAAAATAGATTTTTTTTATTTTATTTTATACTTTTTAGTTTTAATTAAATTTTTTTACACAATTTTTTATATAAAATTATTAAATACAATATTTAATTTGACAATTTCCAAGTTGGATCCAATTCATTAATAGTTATAATCGGTTTATCTATTAACTAATCATAATTTATTAAAATATCCCCTTTAGTAAACTTATCTAAATTAATTTAAATTTTATAACAGAAGACAAAAATATCATTAAAAAGCATTATAAGTATGTAC
Organism: Dolichopus griseipennis; assembly: GCA_963082915.1. Taxonomy (NCBI): domain Eukaryota; kingdom Metazoa; phylum Arthropoda; class Insecta; order Diptera; family Dolichopodidae; genus Dolichopus; species Dolichopus griseipennis. Next base: position 264,474,202 of record OY720441.1, read on the forward strand.
ACCGTGATAAAATCTTTATCTAACTATCTAGTTTGTAAAACAAAATTGTTGTATATTTATTAGGTATCTTTAAGTCTGAATACATTTTTGCACATTGCACATAATATGTATGTTTGTAAATACCTAGTTCTTTGTTTATGGTCTTTTATAATATTTCTGCATACATATACATACATAAGCTCATAATATTGTATCAATAACATGGTTGAAAATCTAATTCGAAATATTAATGTCATTAATAAAAACTATTCACTTAAATATTTTTTGTTTACATTTCCATATACAAAAAAAACAAGTAAAGAAACAGTTAGTCGATGCAACCGACTTATAAATACCCTACACCTATTTGGTTCAAATTTAAGGACATATAAATTTAGACCTTTTCATATAATGCATTTAAATATAAAAATAAATTTTACATAAATGCAACAAGTACCTTTGAACATAGCTGAACCACTACAATTAAGTCTAAATTTCGGGGACACATAGGAAATAGGAAATATATTCTTTGGCTTCGAAATTAAACTCGACCACAACCAATTCCCATGGTACTTTCATTACTAGTAACTTAGAGTTCAAATTTCATCAAAATAGCGGCATTATTTTTTGAGTTATGGTGTTTTTAAGATATATGTTTGTTAGCCCTTGAATTTTTCAAGGGTTCCAGAACCCGAAACCATGGGACGAGTTCGCCCATATGCAGTCCCCGTCATACTTTCAATACTAGTTAACCCTTATACACAATTGGAATGTTCTATCTTAATTTTAAGTTACTAGTTTTATTAATTTCGATGATAAACTTTTACACATTGGGAGGTCTATGAAAGGTAAAAAATTAGAGAGACACGCAGGAAATAGTAAAGAACACCCATGTGCCAAATTTGAAGCTTTTACATTTGTTTCAAGTTACTATCTTTATTAATTTTAAAGATATGCTTTAAGGTCTTCGGAAATGTGTGGCTGGTCCCCGACCCACTACTCCAATGGGTCCCAAAACTTCCAAGACACTTGGGAAATAGGTAGGACACCCTGATACCAAATTTGGAGGTTCTATCTTTATTGGTTTCGGAATTATGCTCGTTTGGCCTAAATTCGATCAAAAAGTTCTAAGTTCCGAACCCGTTGTCCAATCCTCACCTTACGCAATCGCCGCCGTTGTTTCATTACCAATAACCTACAGCACAATTTTCATGAAGATAGCGTTATTAGTTGTTGAGTTATCGTGATTATTTATATATGTTCGTTAGCCCTGAAACCGATTAAAAGGTCCAGAACCCGAACCCTTGGGGTGATTTCGCTCTTATGCAGTCCAGGCTTAACTTTAAGCACTAGTTAACTCTTGAACACAATTTGAACGTTCTATCTTAATTTTAAGTTACTATTTTTAATAATTTCGATTATAAGCTTTTAAAACTTAAGAGGTCTAAGAGGGATACTGAACCACCACTCCAATTGATCCCAAATTAGGGGGACACGCATGGGATAGTAAAGAACACCCTTGTGCCAAATTTGAAGCTTCTACATTTTTTTTTATTGTTATCTTTATTAATTTTAAAGATATGCTTTAAGGTCTTTGGAAATGTGTAGCTGGTCCCCGACTCACTACTCCAATGGGGCCCTAATTTCAAAGACATTAAGGAAATAGGAAGGGACACCCAAATACAAAATTTGGAGGTTCTATCTTCTCTGGTTTCGGAATTATGCTCGTTTGGCCTAAATTCGATCAAAAAGTTCTAGGTTCCGAACCCATGGTATAATCCCGAACTTACGCAGTCCCCGAAGTATTTTCATTACTAGTAACCTACAGCACAAATTTGATGAAGAAAGCGTCATTAGTTGTTGAGTTATCGTGATTTTTTATATATGATCGTTAGCCCTTCGATCGATTAAAAGGTCCAGAATCCGAACCAATGGGCCGATTTTGCCCATATGCAATCCCCGCCGTACTTTCAGTCCTAGTAACCTACAGTTAAAATTTCATCAAGTTAGCTCCATTATTTTTTGAGTTATCGTGCCTACGGACGGACGGACAGACGGACGGACGGACGGACATGGCTATATCGACTCAAGAGGTCACGCTGATCACAAATATATATAGTTTTCCATATCTAGCTCGCTTCCTTTAAGTGGTTACAAACACCATACCAAAGTTAATATACCCTTTTACCTATTCTATAGGTGTAGGGTATAAAAAACCCTAAAATTTTTTTATATGAAACTGATCGTCTCATATGTATGCAATTATTTGGTCTATGTTTTATGTTCTCAAAGTGAAGTATTTTACTTCTTAAAGTTACAAATTTTTAAAGAAACTATACAAATAAATTTATTTTATTTGTAATTTTTTCTATTATTTCTGTTGAATTTGAAAAAAAAAACAAAAAAATTTTTATCTTTGAAGGAGGATCGAACTCAGACCTATTTACACCGTCAGCCAACCACTGAACCATACAATTCTTATAAATTTATGGTAAGATTTCTAATATAAATGTATCACTAACTGACAGAATGAAAAATAAAGCCATAGACAGAGGCAAGTTCAATCAAAAGTATATAAAAAGAACTAAAATCAGAATTTGGAACATTGTAGTCAAGACATTTTGAAAATTTGTTAAATCAAAGCAAAGTTAATAAATCAAAGTTAAAGATAAAGCAAAGTTAATAAATCATAATTGTCTTTCTTTAATTAAAACAAATGTGTTTTTTAAAATTTTTGATAATTCCAAATCCTTTTCATTAAAATTATATATATTACTTACACAATTTTCAAAATCTAGCGAAAGCGAAAGCTCCTGGAAGAAACAACAGAACAGCGACATTCACAACAACAACACCAACAGCAACGACTCCATCAACAACAACAACAATAACAACAACAATAACAACAACAATAATAACAACAATTACTACTACTACTACTACAGCAACAACAACAACACCAACATCCACAGCAACAACATCCACAACAACAACAACAACAAAAACAACAGCCAAGGAAACGCAGTTTTCTCGATGCCTTTAATGAAAAAGCAAAAACAACAAATAAAAAAACTTTTCTAAAATTAAAAGATATGGAGCCCAACAGGCTCTATATTTTAATAAATTTTAAAAAAATTAACACCCATTTTAGAGAAAAATGAGTTTTCGAAACAAAAAAATTTATCATTTTTATCCCTCTAAAATATGATGAGATATGTAATAAGGAATTAGAAATGGGCATTAAAGCCCATGAAATATATACTTATAAAAACAAAAAATAAATAAAATAAAAACAATATAAAAATAAAAAAAAATAAATTTTTTCATTTATTTTAATATTTTTAGGTTTTTATTTCAGATTTTCTGTTTTTTAGTTTTTTGTTTGCTAAAGAAAGAGTGTTATAACTCCTAGTTTCTTTCAGCTTTTAAATGTACAGAGAAAAAAATGTAAATAAAAAATTAAAAATAAAAATACAATAAAACAAAAAACAAAAATGTTTTTTTAAGTTTCCGATTACCAGGAAATAAAGAATAATCTTTATGTTTACTATAGATACGAAAAGCTAAGCTATAAAGCTATAATCAAAATCAAATCTATTTCTTTTCGCCGCGGCTAAAATAGAAATTTGAAATTTATTGTCGAAAATACATTTTGACAATAAAATTCCGACAGAATTATGATAGTTCAGTTTAAATACAAAGTGGTGAAATAAGGATGACCGTACCGTTCATAATCATTTAGATTTTTTGTGTTTATTTGATTCCGACATATACAAGCTTGATCGCACATTCATTTAGAGAACTAGCACTGAATGATTAAGTCATTATGTAAAAGTGTTAGTATATTATAGTTTAGGTTAGTAAGTTAGTTTGATAAAATAAAAACAAGTAAAAAAATAAGAAAGTTGCTACAACCGACTTAGAAGTATGCTACACCTATTTGGTTCGAATTTAATGTGATACCTAAAAATCATTTTGCAAGCATAAAAGTTTTTTATTAGTTTCATCGCTAATGTATTAGCTAGTCTTTTGTCTTTTGCAACCATAAAAGTTTTTTATTAGTTTCATTGCTAATGTCTTAGCTAGGCATACACACAAATGCCTACGCGCGAAATATATTTTTTATAAAAAAAGGTTTTATTATATTTAATTATAAAAATAAAACAAAAAAATTTTATATATTATTTAGTTTTAATTATATTACGTTTGAACAGTTATAACCAACTAAAACTTAATTTTATATTACGGTTTTTTGTAATTACTTAAACTAAACTTAAAAAAACTAAGACTAAGCATTTCTTATTAATTAAGTTTCTAATATAAAATTATTCATTTAAACAACATTGAACTTGAAGAGTTCAAGGTTTTTGTCATTTAAAAAACCAAAAAACAAAAATAATGTAAATTCAGCATTTTTACATATATTTACGGATTTTTATATATGAATGTAAATTTTTAATTTTAAGTTAAATTTTGAAATAAGAAAAAATAAAAATCAAAATCAAAATATACTTTTTTTTGTTGCTATTGTTTTAGCTTCTATAACAACTTCAGGTGTAGAACTTGAAGTTGACTCAGTTAACGTTATATTAGGAAGTTTATACATAACTCCTCCTCCGTTAGAGTTGAAATTCTCCGGAATTTCTTTATTTACAATTTTTATTTTGGTTCCTTTGTTTTTTAAATATAATATTATAAAAGTAATACTTATTACTAATACTACAATAATAGAAATATTTATCCCATATGAAACGGCTTTATGATATTTTAATTCGTTTATTTCTTTAATATTTTCAAAGTTTTTTAAAACAATATCGTCAAAATTAATTGGTTTTACATAGGTATAATTAAAATTATTACTAGGGTAAAAATATTTATCTTGAATAATTTGCTTTTGGTTATAAAATATTTCATTCTCTATTTTAATTTCACAATTATAAAAATTAATAAAATAGTTTTTGTTCAGTGTTAAATTTCTATCGTCACAATTTTGTATTAATACGGTTTTTCTAGCATTTTTAATTAATAAAGTTTCGTCATCTAATATTTCAATTTTAGTTTTGTTATTATATCTAAATTTACATTTATTATTCAAAATACAGTTTTTACTAGATTTTAAATCTTTTAACATAACATCATCTTGATAAGTTAAAATTTTATTTTCAATTTCTACAATATATTCATTGTTTCCGTCAATTTCTATATACTATCGTCTCAAAAATTATTTGTGCATAGTAGAATTTTTAGGTACTGGCACAATAAAATTGTTGTAATTCAGTTAATAGTCAAACAATTTTAATAAATTTTAAAATTTTATTAAAGTTTAACAGAAAATAAAAAATTTACAAAAAAAAAACAAAACAAACGGTACATTAATTCATAGAAAAAAACAAAAACGAAATCACAAAAATTATTTGTGCTTTCATTTTAATCCCAAAAATTATTTGTGCATGTGTCTATTAATTCATCAGAAATGAACGGTACATTATTTTTATACCCTACACCTATAGAATAGGTAAAGGGGTATATTAACTTTGGTATGGTGTTTGTAACCACCTAAAGGAAGCGAGCTAGATATGGAAAAGTATATATATTTGTGATCAGCGTGACCGCCTTAGTCGATATAGCCATGTCCGTCCGTCCGTCCGTCCGTCCGTCCGTCCGTAGGCACGATAACTCAAAAAATAATAGAGCTATCTTGATGAAATTTTAACTGTAGGTTACTAGGACTGAAAGTACGGCGGGGATTGCATATGGGCGAAATCGGCCCATGGGTTCGGATTCTGGACCTTTTAATCGGTTTCAGGGCTAACGAACAAATATAAAAAATCACGATAACTCAACAACTAATGACGCTATCTTCATCAAATTTGTGCTGTAGGTTACTAGTAATGAAACTACTTCGGGAATTGCGTAAGGTCGGGATTGGACCATGGGTTCGGAACCTAGAACGTTTTGATCAAATTTAGGCCAAACGAGCATAATTCCGAAACCAATGAAGATAGAACCTCCAAATTTAGTATCAGGGTGTCCCTTCCTATTTCCTAAGTGTCTTGTGAATTTGGGTCCCATTGGAGTAGTGGGTCGGGGACCAGCCACACATTTCCGAAGACCTTAAAGCATATCTTTAAAATTAATAAAGATAACAACTTGAAAAAATGTAGAAGCTTCCAATTTGCTACAAGGGTGTTCTTTACTATCTCTTGCGTGTTCCCCTAATTTGGGATCAATTGGAGTGGTGGTTCTGTACCCCTCTCAGACCTCCCAAGTTTTAAAGGCTTATAATCGAAATTACTAAAAATAGTTACTTAAAATTAGGATAGACCGTTCAAATTGTGTACAAGGGTTAACTAGTACTATAAGTAGAGCGCGGACTATATAAGGGCGAAATCAGCTCAAAGGTTCGGATTCCGGACCTTTTAATCGATGTCAGCGCTAAGGAACATATATAAAAAATCACGATAACTCAACAACTAATGAGGCTATCTTCATGAAATTTGTGCTGTAGGTTATTGGCAGCGAAACTACGGCGGTGATTACGGACGGTGAGGATTGGACAATGGGTTCGGAACTTAGAACTTTTTGATCGAATTTAGGCCAAACGAGCATAATTCCGAAACCAATGAAGATAGAACCTCCAAATTTGGTATCAGGGTGTCCCTTTCTATTTCGTAAGTGTCTTTGAAATTTGGGCCCCATTGGAGTAGTGGATCGGGGACCAGCCACTCAGTTCTTAGGCCCTTAAAGCATATTTTCGAAATTAATAAAGATAGTAACTTGAAACAAATGTAGAAGCTTCCAATTTGCCACAAGGGTGTTCTTTACTATTTCTTGCGTGCCCCCCTAATTTGGGATCAATTGGAGTGGTGGTTCAGAACCTCTCTTAGACACCCCAATGTGTAAAAGCTTATCATCGAAATTAATAAAATTAGTAACTTAAAATTAAGATAGAGCGTTCCAATTGTGTACAAGGGTTAGTTAGTATTGAAAGTATGACGGGACTGCATATGGGCGAAATCGTACCATAATTTCGGGTCCTGGAACCCTTGAAAAGTTCAAGGACTAACAAACATATATCTTACAAACACCATAACTCAAAAAATAATGCCGGTATTTTGATGAAATTTAACAGTAGGTTACTAGTAATGAAAGTACCATGGGAATTGGTTGTGGTCGAGTTTAATTTCGAAGCCAAAGAATATATTTCCTATGTCCTATGTGTCTCCGAAATCTAGACTTAATTGTAGTGGTTCAGCTATGTTCAATGGTACTTGCTGCATTTATGTAAAATTTATTTTTATATTTAAATGAATTATATGAAAAGGTGTTAACTTTTAATTGTATTTTAGAAATACATTTTTTGCATATTTTGCGTTTAAAGCTTTTCTATTAGGTATATAAACTAACCATTTAAAATAATTGTAATTTTTAAAAATTTGGATTATTAAATATATTATGCTTTGATTATCTTTTTATCACAAAATTTAATAATTAGAATTTTTTCATTTTGTAATTGAATTGGAATAAATATATTTTCATTTATTTCAAGTTTGTTTGTTTTTTAATATTTTTAAATAGATAAATTAGTAAGAATTTGTAGTATTTTTTAATAGATAGGGTAATTAGAAAATGTTTTTAGTATTATACAGTTAATTTGGTTAGCTATGTCTTACGATCAAATTAATAACAGCTTCTATGGTATTAAAATGACTTATGGATATGTCCTTAAATTTGAACCAAATAGGTGTAGGGTATTTCTAAGTCGGTTGCACCGACTGACTGTTTCTTTACTTGTTTAAACTAATTTTGGATAAAATATATTCGTTTTTTATAAATCATATTTTAGTTGCTCTAAGTTTTTTTTTACGAGTTGAACAAGGTCTTCTTTAGTATAAAAATTAAAGTAAAATGGTTAAAAAACGTGAACTGTTAATGAAATCAGAAGTGCAATTGTATCAGAGTTTAATTGCGGAGTTTCTGTGATGGAACTGTCCCGAAAATATAATGTTAATAGAAATACGATTAGATACCAGCTAGAAAAACAAAAATGTAAAGGGTTTCTTCAAAATACGGAAGGAAGAGGAAGAAAACGTAAGATTCCAAAAAGAGAAGATTCCCAAATAATAAGAGCTGTCAAAATAAACCCTTCCATAACCGTCAAAGAAATTTTAGAAAACGTTAATAACGCAAGAGTTAATAAAATAGGACCCACAAGTGTGTCAAATAGGTTGAAAGAAGCCAACATTAAAACATATTCAACACAAAAGAAGCCATATATTTAAAAAAAAAATAAGAGCCTAAGATTAAAATTTGCCCGAGAACACAAAAATAAGCCTCCTGAATTTTGGCAAAGTATTCTTTGGACAGACGAGAGTTGTTTTTCGTTGGACGGGACATTTGGAAGAAAATTTTACTATTCTACCAGGAGTGAAAAACAAAATCGAGCCGTATATAACCAAACGAGACACTCAAATGGTGGTAATATAATGGTTTGGGGATGTATTTCTCGTAACGCAACAGGTCCATTAGTTATGTTGCCAAAAAAAGTAACAGCAGGTACTTATTTTGATCTCCTACACAATACGATTCTCCCTGCTGGTAGCAGTTTAATAGGTCCTAATTTTGTTCTTCAGCAAGATAATGCCCCAATACATAAAGCTTCTTATAACATGGCATATTTGAAATTTGTTGAACAAGAAGTTTTAAATTGGCCTCCTCAGAGTCCAGATCTCAATGTAATTGAGAATGTCTGGCACTATTTGAAAGCCAAAATACCTAAAGAAATAGGAAGGTCAGAAGCAGAAACTTGGAACATCGTTCAAAATGCTTGGGACTCAATAGAAATTTCAATGTTACAAAATTTAGTGGATTCAGTACCAAATAGGCTTCTGGAAGTTATAAAAGCCAAGGGAGGCAATACTTCTTACTGAGTAAAATGCATCTTTTTTATTTACGAACATATTTTATCCAAAATTATTTTAAAAAATAATGTACCGTTCATTTCTGATGAATTAATAGACACATGCACAAATAATTTTTGGGATTAAAATGAAAGCACAAATAATTTTTGTGATTTCGTTTTTGTTTTTTTCTATGAATTAATGTACCGTTTGTTTTGTTTTTTTTTTGTAAATTTTTTATTTTCTGTTAAACTTTAATAAAATTTTAAAATTTATTAAAATTGTTTGACTATTAACTGAATTACAACAATTTTATTGTGCCAGTACCTAAAAATTCTACTATGCACAAATAATTTTTGAGACGATAGTATTCTTTATTAGGCAAAGGAGTAATAAGTTTTAAATCAGTTTGAATATAATTTAGTGGAATTTTAATTGCAGTTACTAATAATTCATCTTTATAATTCATAATTCCTATTTTACTTAATTTTAATTTATAAAAATCAATTTGATATAATTCTATTTCCTCTGCAGTTAATATGCTAGGATGTATTAAATTATATTTAGCTGATGCGATATTGTCTTGAATTTGATTTATCTTATTTTCTAAAAATCTTAATTTTATTATTTGATCTAAGTATAATGAATATCCTATCATTTGTTTATTGTTTTCTTTTATTTCATTAAAGACTTCTGTCTTTTTAATTCTGTCTTGTTCTATTGTCTGTTTAAGAATGTTTATAGTTTCGTTAAAATGTGAATTTATTAAAATTTGTTGATTTAGTGTAGTAATAGCGTTGTGATCGTTTTCTTCAATAGTTTTTAAATGCTCTAATATTTCTTTTCGATCTTCTTCGTCCATTGTGCCGAATAACCATTTTTCAGCACTGCCTATGAAATTAATTAGACCTCTCCTTTTTCTAGTTTTAGTTGGCATTATAGATCTGATTTTTGCTCTAATTATTTTAATTTCCGCTTTTAATAAATTTTTGTTATGCATTTCTTGTTCTTGTATAGTTTTTTCTATTTGTGTAAGCATATTATCTATTTCTCTTGGATTTATAATATGTAAAATTGTACTAGTTTTATTTACTATTTCTACCTGTTGAAGTTTTATTTGAATATAACCGGCTTCTTCGTGAATTGGATTGACTTGAAGAAGTCCTACAGTCAGTTGTGTTGGTAAGATTATTAACAGCAATATTATTATGTTGAAAACCTAAAAGTTTTAAAGGTCTTTTAATATTTGAATAATGTACATTTAATAAAGGTTTATGTTTGTAATATGGTTCGTCCTTATGTCTAAGTCTCTTATAATTTCTAATAGCTCCTACTGATCTATTTTCTATATAGTGTTCTCTATTAAAGTTTCTTTTATTTATAGTTTTAGTTTTCATTTTATCTATATTTATTTGCAATTTACTAACATCTACATTTTCTTTAGCTTCTCTAGGTGTGTATTTCATTGTTGAATGATAGCGATCGTTATAGTTTCCTATAGCCATCTGTATCTTCATCTCAACTGAAAGTTCCCTATCCTCAATTCCTGCTATTTTTTCTAAGAGGGTTGAGTGTAGTCTCTCTATATCAGCATTTCCAGTGTGATTATTTGCTTTTGTTAGATGAATTTCAACATTTTCACTATTTAAATACTCAATTAGTTGTTCAGCTCTAAATTCATTGTCCATAATTATTTTTTTTTGGTTTTCCAAATTTTGCAAAATGTTCCATTATAATTGTTTTCTTTGCTCTCCAATTGCGATCTGTTATACCATATGCTGAGGCAAATTTTGTTAATTTATCAATTACTGTAACAAACGATTGTTTTTTAAAATGAAATATGTCCAAATGTATAATTTCGTTTTTTCCTTTAGGTGTTTCTGTAAATGCAAATTTAGGTTTTAATGGTTTTCGATCATACTTAATTTGTTGACATTTTTCACAATTATTGATAATTAAATGAATATGATCTTTTAACTTCGGAAAATAAATTTTGTCTTTTAAATTGTGGTAACATTCATTTATTCCACTATGCATAGACTCTTTAGTGTGGTAAAGAGATAGTTGTTTATGTAATTCTTCTTCAGTTTTTATTTCTTTAGCTCTTTTTGTACTTCGTATAAATTTTATTTTTGAATCAAATGAAAACATCGATATTAAAATTAGTTGTATTTTATGATAGTCAGTATCAGATACTTCCGAATAAATGCTCGTATATCCTTTCTTGATATAACGTTTTAAAATGTCTTTAATTAAATTTTCATTTTCTAACGGATTTATTTCAATAATTCTTCTATTGTGAAGTGTTATATTCTCTTCAGGACTGTAAGTGAGTATGATTTGTGTTTTATATTTGTTTACTATATCCTCTTTTATTCCTATGTAATCTAATTGATTTTCATCTGCAGAATGTACTGTATCATTAGATAAGTCTAAATTTGATACTATATCATTTTCTTCATTAATTTTCTTTGTATTTTCTAATCTGCTTAAATAATCAGCTACCTTATTTTCTTTACCCTACAAATATTCAATCTCATAATTATATTCTTGAAGTTTTAGCAACCATCTTTGGTGTCTTTGTGAAAATTCCTTTCCTTTGTATTTGTTGTTTAAATATTTAATTGGCACATGGTCTGTTATGATTTTAAACTTATTACCATATAGATAAGGTCTGAAATAATTTACTGCATACATAATTGCCAAAAACTCTTTATCTGTAGTACAATAATTTTTTTCATGGTTGTTTAGCGTTCTCGAAACATAACAAATTGGATGACCTTGTTGAGACAACACTGCACCTATAGCATGATCACTTGCATCTGTAGTTACAACAAACGGTTTATCGTATTCTGGAAATTTTAAAATTGGATGTGAAGTTATCAAGCTCTTTAAGTTTTCAAATGCTGCTATATACTGTGGGTCATTTATATTAATTTTGTTATCTTTTTTTAAATATTTAATCATAGGATATGCAACCTTAGAATAATCTTTGATGAATTTTCTATAAAATCCAGTTGCTCCTAAGAAACCTGTTAATTGTTTTTCAGTTTTTGGAATTTGTAACTCTTGAATATTTTTTATTTTTTCAGGGTTAGGTTTTATCCCATCCTTTGTCAAAATATGTCCTAGAAATTCTGTATTTCTTTTAAGAAAACTACATTTATCTACTTGAATTTTCAAATTGTGTTCCTGTAATCTTTTAAATATTTTTGTTAATGAATTTTCGTGTTCTTCTAATGTTGTCGAAAAAATTAATATATCATCAAGATATACGACGCAAATTTGATTGATATATTCTCGAAGAAATTCGTTCATCAATCTTTGAAACGTTGCCGGTGCGTTCTTCAATCCAAATGGCATACGTACATCAATATCTTTCAGCTACTATATCTTTTTCAGCTACTAATATCTGATGGTAACCTTTGGCTAAATCTAACGTGCTGAATAATTGGGCTTTTCCCAATTTGTCCAGAATGCTATCAATATTAGGTAAAGGGTATTTATCGTCGATTGTGACCTGATTTAATCTTCTATAATCCACAACTATTCTAAATTTTTGTACTCCAGAATTATCTTTTCTTTTGGGTACTACTATAATCGGAGAACTATATCGACTTTTACTTTTTCTAATTATGCCCTGTTTTTCCATTTCTTCCATTTGACGTCTCACTTCAGTTTCATGTTTAGGTGGATATCGATAAAGTTTTGAATTAATTTGTTCGCTTGTTGTTGTTTTAATTTCATGTACCACTGTATTTGTACTAGTCAAAATATCACCTTCTTTATATAATAGCTTATTGAATTTTGAAACTAATTTTTCAATTATATGTTTTTCTTTTTCATTTAAATGATCCAATTGTAGAGTTTGAACTTCACTTACTTCTAATACATTAACTTCTTCTTGAATAGTTTTAGTTAAGAATGGAAGACTCACTCCATTGGTCATATTAATTTGTTGATTTTCTACGTTGATATCTTTCACATTTTTTTTTATCCAATCCATACCTAATAATAAGTCATATGGCTTGTTTAATTTCATTGCAATCCATTTCATTCTTGCATTTTCAGGATATTTAAATTCTGCTGGAGATAAGGTAGCAACTGTTCTATTAGGTTTGCTTACCTCTCCTTGAATTGTATTGATAGATATTGAAGTTGAATTTATTACAGTAAACTTAGAACTACAAACTTTATTTTCATTTAAAATGCTTATTGTTGAGCCTGTATCTAACAAGGCTGAATATTTTTTTTCTTGAATTGTTAAAATTGTAAAAATTTTATTTGGGTCCGAGGCTAATTTATAAAAAAAGTTTCTTCAATTGTATTAGTTTCATTTTTTTTACTTAAATTATCAACATCCATTGATCGAGTTTGTCTACTTGGATCAACTTCCATTGGTCTGGTCTGTCTACTTTCTTGTCTGTCATTGTATCTATTATAATTTCGGTTAAACTGAGAAGGCCTATTTCTATTTTGATAAAAATTATCGTTTGCTCGAAATTGGAAATTATTATTATTATTTTTAAAATTCGAATTTGAATTGTTATTAACACTGTTGTTGTTAAACATATTTCTACTTTCATAATTTTTATTACTAAAAAAATTTTTTTTATTATTATAATTGTAATTATTTTTATTATCATTCCTAAAAAAATTTTTACTATCACTATTTTTATTAAAATTTTTGTGAGATAAATTAAGATTACCCTCGTCTAAACCTATAAAACTCCTTACTGTATTTCTAATTTCAGTCAAATTATTTTTCGATATTATTGCATAAGCTAACGATCCTGAAGAAAGTTCTTTAATTTTCTGAACTAACATTCCACTAAATATATCAATTACTGTTTGGCTGTCTTCAACAAAAGCCGCATATTCTGTTATATCTTCTATCACTAATCTTAACTTATTAACTAAATCTTTAATGCTACTTACTTTTAGTGCTCCAATTTCTCTTGTGATTGCCATTTGGTCTTTTGATGCTCTATAATGTTGTTTTAATTTTATTTTGCAATCATCCCAATTTGCTGGAGGACTGACATTAAGTAAATTTTTTGCACTTCCCTGAATTTTGATGTTGTAACTAATGTTGAAAACCTGGTTAGCTTCCGCCACATGATCAGCTAATACTCTGGTCACTGAATCGATGAAAGATGGTAAAGTACCTGGCTCACCATTAAAAGCTGGAATAAATTGAATTTCCTCCCTTTTTCAATTTGTGATCTCCAATTTTGTGGTTGGTTGTTTTGCACTAATAGCTGAGTTAGAGCTACTAAGCACTGTTCAATACGATTGTCATTTTGTTCATTTGCCATAATATTACGGTATTGATCAAATAAATTGCTTCTGTTTATTTGACGATCAATTTTGATTTATTTATTTATATATTATATTATATTTTTTTTTTTTTTTTTGTTTTTTTTTTTTTTTTTTTTTTTTATTGTGTTCGTTTCTACATAAACCACTAAATTTTGCTTTGGCTTACTTTATTGCCCACTTTAAAAAAATGTTTTTGTAATATTATTTTAAATAATGCTAATTAAATTCGTTTCACTCTTTTCTTTTGATAGAGATCCTACCGACTGCGCCAAATATATTTTTTATAAAAAAAGGTTTTATTATATTTAATTATAAAAATAAAACAAAAAAATTTTATATATTAATTAGTTTTAATTATATTACGTTTGAACAGTTATAACCAACTAAAACTTAATTTTATATTACGGTTTTTTGTAATTACTTAAACTAAACTTAAAAAAACTAAGACTAAGCATTTCTTATTAATTAATTTTCTAATATAAAATTATTCATTTAAACAACATTGAACTTGAAGAGTTCAAGGTTTTTGTCATTTAAAAAACAAAAAAACAAAAATAATGCAAATTCAGCATTTTTACATATATTTACGGATTTTTATATATGAATGTAAATTTTTAATTTTAAGTTAAATTTTGAAATAAGAAAAAATAAAAATCAAAATCAAAATATACTTTTTTTTGTTGCTATTGTTTTAGCTTCTATAACAACTTCAGGTGTAGAACTTGAAGTTGACTCAGTTAACGTTATATTAGGAAGTTCATACATAACTCGCGTGATTCGTCATAGTCGGAACCCCCTAAACCAAAATAGTAATAATTGAACCTCCAAAAGAAAAACTCAATTTCATATTAATGACATTTAAAACACAAACAAATATTTAAAACAGAATAATTTCACATTTGTTTTCGTTTTTATTATACCCTACACCTATAGAATAGGTAAAGGGGTATATTAACATTGGTATGGTGTTTATAACCACCTAAAGGAAGCGAGCTAGATATGGAAAAGTATATATATTTGTGATCATCGTGACCTCCTTAGTCGATATAGCCATGTCCGTCCGTCCGTCCGTATGCACGATAACTCAAAAAATAATGGAGCTATATTGATGAAATTTTAACTGTAGGTTACCAGGACTGAAAGTACGGCGGGGATTGTAAATAGGCTAAATCGGCCCAAGGGTTCAGATTCTGGACCTTTTAATCAATCTAAGGGCTAACGAACATATATAAAAAATTACGATTACTTAACAACTAATGACGCTTTCTTCTTAAAATTTGTGAATGAAACTACGGCGGGGATTGCGTTCAGTGGGTAATGTACAAAGGGTTCGGAACTTAAAACTTTTTGATCGAATTGAGGCCAAACTAGCATAATTCCGAAACCAATGAAGATTGAACCTCCAAACTTTGTATCAGGGTGTTTCTTTTTATTTCCTTAGTGTCCTTGAAATTTGGGACCAATTGGAGTAGTGGGTTGGGGACCAGCCACACATTTCCAAAGACCTTAAAGCATATCTATAAAATTAATAAAGATAACAACTTAAAAAAATGTAGAAGCTTCAAATTTGGCACAAGGGTGTTCTTTACTATCCCTTGCGTGTTCCACTAATTTTGGATCAATCAGAGCGGTGTTTCGGTACCCCTCTTAGACCCCCCAAGGTTTAAAAGTATCATCGAAATTAATAAAAATAGTAACTTAAAATTAAGATAGAACGTTCCAATTGTGTAAAGGGTTAACTAGCATTGAAAGTACGACGGGAACTGTATATGGGCGAAATCGTACCATGGTTCTGAAACCTTTAAAAATTCAAAGGCTAACGCACATATATCTTAAAAATAGCATAACTCAAAAAATTATGCCGCTATTTTGATGAAATTTAAACTGTAAGTTACTAGTAATGAAAGTATCATGAGAATTGGTTCTGGTCGAGTTTGGTCAATGAGTTCGGATTATAGAAGCTTTTGATCGATTTGAAAAATTTGAATTATTAAATATATTAAGCTTTGATTAGCTTTTTATCACAAAATTTAATAATTCAAATTTTTTAACTTTTGTATTTAAATCGAAATAAATATATTTCATTTATTTCAAGTTTTTTTGTTTTTTAATATTTTTAAATAGATAAATTAGTAAGAATTTGTAATATTTTTGAATAGATAAAGTAAATAGAAAATGTTTTTTAGTACTATAAAGTTAATTTGGTTAGCCATGTCTTAAGATCAAACTAATAAAATAATTTATGGTTTTAAAATGACTTATCAACTTTCCATTAAATTTAAACCAAATAGGTGTAGGGTATTTCTAAATCGGTTGCACCGACTGACTGTTTCTTTACTTGTTCTCTTTCTCTTCATTTTCATAAAAAAATGTAATCAATTATATTTTTGTATACTAAGCGTAATTACGGTCAATTGGATTTCAAATGCAACCACTTACAATTTTTATTTTTAAATAATATAATAAATTAAAAAAAATATCAAATGCAATAGTCAGCATAAGAGCTAATGCACTGAAGCCGTTATAATGTAGAAATATGAAACTAACGTATGTTGAAATTATTCTGTAAAAAATTCAGTACGAACATTCGCCAAATAAAATATCGATTTTGTAATAAATAAATTAAGTAAATTTTCTTTTTATAATTCGACACTGAATTTTGTTTCGAAAGATATTTTCAAGTAATAAATTATAATTAGTATTAAGATAAGAAAATTGTTTGTGTAAAATTTAAATAAAGATTTGTAACAAGAAAAAATTAAAATATAAAAAGTTAGTCTTAAGACCACATTCAAAGAATAAAGTTGGGGGAATCATACATCAACATTCACAATTTCTGCAAATGATATATTAAAGGATGCTCAACGGATTCAAGAACTCCGTGGTGATGATCAATATGTATTAACATCATTTCTGAGGGAAGTAGATTTATTTATTTATTTATTTATTCCGAGCTTAATTCAAGCAAGTTACAATAACTTATATTAAATTAATAAACCAAAATTAAACATTAGAAAAAACAAAAAAAAAAGTTAAGATTACAGAAATTAATAATTTAATAATTAATTTTACATAAACAAAAAAAAATAAGTTTTAAAAAAAAAAAATGTGAAAAAAAAATTAAAAATTTAACTGATTATATTTAAAAAAAAAACAAAAACAAAAAAGCTTTCATTAAGAACATCATTCTATTAATTGGTTCATATTTACCATAGTTAGTTCGGTGAAACTGTAAATTAAACAAATTAGCAGATCTTAATCTAGAATGCGAAGAAAGATTAAGTTTAGCGAGTAGTTGAGAAGAAGAAATGTTGCCTTTAGTTAATTCAATTAGAAATACAATATCTGCAACTTTACGGCGCTTTTCAAGTGTATTGAGATGTATTAAATTTATTCTATGTTCGTAAGGAGGTAATCTAAAAGGGTCCTCCCAAGGAAGAGACGTAAAGCATACCTGAGAAATTTTTTTCTGAACCGATTCAATTCTATTTATATAGACACCAAACTTGACTGGCATATTCTAAATTATGTCTAACCAGGCAGGTATAAAGAGATTTTAATACATAAGGGTCTTCAAATTCTCTTGCCCAACGTTTAATAAAACCGAGCAAAGAATTGGCTTATATTTAATATATCAGAATAATGAAGTTGAAATGAAAGTTTACTATCAAATAGTAGCCCTAAATCTTTAATTGAAGTGACTTTTGAAATGATTTGATTATTAAAAGAATATACATAAGAAATTGGACTTAAACGGCGTGTAAAACTGATTGAAGCAAATTTGGTAACATTGAGCTGGAGATTATTGTTGGAACACCAATTTTAAAAACGATTTAGATTAGCTTGTAGGGCTAATGCATCTTCCAAATTTACAATTTTTTTGAAACGTTTCATGTCATCGGCGTAAATTTTAATGTGACTATTAATTATTAAGAAGAAACATCATTAATAGAAATAATGAAAAGTAATCCAAGATGGCTACCTTGAGGCACCCCTGTGGGAGCTGCAAATTCAGAAGATATCGAGAATCTAAAAGAAACACTATATCTACGATCAGAAAGGTAAGAATTAACCCAATCTATAAAATAAGTCAGAAATCCTAATTTATTTAGCTTAAAAATAATAACATTATGTGGAAGAATATCAAAGGCTTTACTAGAATTTGTATATATTACATCTGTTTGGAAGCCATCTTTCATATTATTAATAAAGGTAGATGGAGATTCATCAAGATTAGTAACGGTTGATTTAAGCTTTACAAAGCCATGTTAGAAAGGCGATAAAAACAAGTACAATGATCATAAAAAAAATCAAATACAGTTAGTTTAAAAAGCTTAGGTATACAAGAAAGTTTAGCAATTGGACGATAGTTAGTAACATCGTTTTTAAGATTTTTTTTATGAACTGGCCTAATTATGGCAGTTTTCCAAATAGAAGGGAAGATACCAGAAGCTAAAGAAGAATTAAATAAAGAAGAAAGAGGACCAGATAATGAAGATGAGCATTTATTTAAAAATATGTTAGGGATGCCGTCAATCCCAGGAGTAGTGTTACTATCAAGCTTTGTCAAATATTTTAATACCAAATTAGAGTCAATATGAATATTACCCAGTGTAGTAATACGAAAGTTTGATAAATGCCAAAAATGATCTTCATTTAACAAGAAAGCGGGCAAAGAATAACTACTTGAGAAGAAATCACGGAAAAATTCTGAAATAACATTGGAATCTATACTACTAGAATTTTTATAATTCATACACATTGGATATTGATCACTTTTTCTTTTGGAATTAACAAATTTCCAAAAGAGTTTCGGATTATTTTTACTATTAAAAGACATGTTTTGTACATAATTAGAATATAAATTATCAGACATTGTTTTAAATTCATTAAATAAATTTATGAAAACATTAAAGTCATAATTATTATTGCTTTTAATAAATTTACGCCAGGCTTTATTTTTTCTATTTTTTAATTTTTTAAGACTTTTAGTAAACTATTGCGGACTGGATTTATAACTATTGTCTACAACTAACCGAACATATTGTGAAATAATAGAATGAACAATTTTATAGAAATGAGGTTAAAAATAAGAAATCATAACAACTTAAATAGTTATTAATAGCATCAAAATTAGCTTTATGAAAGCTAAAACGATAAGAAAGTTCAGAATCAATAATTGGAGGTATGAGAAAACAGAGAGACGAGAAATTGGAGGATGATGCTCATCAATTTCAACTAGTTCAAATGGACAGTTAATAATAGCAATATTCATCCAATTTGTCGTAAATAAAAGATCTAACTGTCTACCACGATTATTACAGATTGAAGATACTTGTTGAAAAATAAAAGAATTAAAAGAGTCAATTACAAAGCACTCCGTATTACTAAATAATTCGTATGGAATGAAGTAGGTTTCCTCATCATGCGGAACCCATTTAATGTTAGAAAGATTAAAGTTACCACAGAGAATTACATCATCATTAACATTAAGTTTACTGACTAGTGAATCTATTTCTAAAATATATTTAGTATAAACTTCGATACTAGATCCCGGAGGAATATAGCAATTTATAATAATTACATTTTTTAATTGTAGTTCAATTTTAACAGCAATTACTTCGATAATATCGGTAGGATCACATTGAGAAAGTAACAATTGCGATGAACAAAAAGTATTTTTAACAGCTAACACCACCACCTTTAGGAACATTATAAGATAAACGACAATCATATCTATCTTTCCTATAATCAGTGTAAGTAGAAGAGAAAATTTCAGGAATTTTTATTGAAGAAGTTAGCCAGGTTTCTGTTAAAACGAATAGATCAAAATCTAAAACAGTAGAACTTAAGAAAACTTTTTTAGTTTTTGTGCGTAGACCTCTTACATTTTGATTATAAATAGTTAATTTAAAAGATTTATTATTAGGATGATTGGGTTCCGCAAGACTAATATTAACTAGACTTTTTCTCGCTTGAAAGGGGACGAAAGTACTTATCATGATTTTCTCTCACACGTTGAAGACAGTTAATTCTATTAGATGAGATATGTGAAGCAAACGATTGCAAGTCAGTTAGAGCATTTACAGCTGAAATATGTTTCATGATATTTTACAAAAATATTACGTAAGTCCTTAATATCAGTAGGTAGCCCTTCCTGTTAAATGGCTATCTTAAGCCATGTGTTTGTTTTACCACCAATACAAACATAATTTGATTTATCGTGAAGATATGCAAGGTAAAGTCTAACATTATCATAAATCAAGTAGTGTATCAACTTGAATTGCCTTATCAAAAGTTTGTATTTTTCTACTGAATTCTACGGAGTTTTTAGCTTGTGATCTCGAATTATGCAGTTCGGTACAAAAATTATGTAACATTTCAACATTAGTGATGGCATAGTCCTGGTAAACCGTATTAATATGCTTAATAACAGCTGCTTCCATACTTTCAAAATTTTTAGGAAAATTGCAAAAATTGATGAAGCACTCCTGAAACCAGCTTCTAACGACTTGGAAACATTCTCAAAATTTTTAGTAAACTGAGCAGAAATTTGAGTTAATAGCTCAGTTTTTAAGTCGTTAAACTCATTATTTAATGTGTGATTAGAACCGGTAGATTTTTCCGCCATTGTGTTGCATAATAAATCAAATGATTTAGCCATATCATTGAATGAATTGCGATTTGAATCTATTACTAAAATAGCTATATTTAATAAGCCGGTATTCCTATCGTTCATATCAGCTATGGACTTACTAAGGTTTTAGAACATATGTCTTAAAACCGATTCATGATGCTGACAGTCATCACATATAAATCAATTTTGTAGAAAAGGGTGGTACCAATCCCTACTGACTCCAATACAAACACCATGTAACTTACGTTTGCATAACGCTTTACAAACCACAAAATTAGATTTGTTATTAGAAATTGTACAATTAGCATGTTACGTTTAAATTCCATATTAAAGTTTATTTTTAAATTTAACTTGATAAAAAACCAAAAAGTTGTGAATTCAGCAAAAATAAACGAAAAAATGTTCTAAAAAGTTTTTAAAATGTTTAAAAAATTAAATTAAATGCCTTTAAAACTAAGTATCACTTAATACAATATAAAAAATAATTTCAATAATGTAATATGATACAGTTGGCAAAAAAAAGTTTAAAATATTATCAATATTAAAAAAAAAAACTACAAGGCAAATTTAATTAAATGCTTTTAAAATTAAAGTATCACTTTTAATAAAAAAATTCAGTAATGTAATGACACAGTTTAAAAGAAAGAATTTGTTAACTTAATTTTTATTTTTTTTATTTATTATATTAACAAAAAATATAATTGCACTCCGGAAATTAATAATTAATAAGTAATAAACTATTAAAATAAAATTAAATAAAGCGCGTGCAGTGTATAGGTCAACACATAAGTTAAGACAATCATTTCTCTAATCACATGCCAACAGGCCAAAACATACATATTCCAGAGGGTTATAGTAAATAAAATCTACGGTCCAGCGTTGGATGTTCTAATAACATTAGAAACAAATGCAGATTGGAACCAGATAAAAATATCTTTAAATATTAATTTTGGAGTCAAGGAAAGTTAACATCAACTATTCCAGCAAGCTGTTACAGCGCAAAACTAACAGCTTAGATAATATTATAATATTTTAGTTTTAGTTCTAAGTAAATTAAATGAAAAATTTGAATATGTTACAAATAAACCAGCAGAATTTTCTGCTGCTAATAATGAAAAATTCATTTTAAATATATTTTTAATCAGCTGGGTGGCACAGTGGTTAAGTGCCGGCCTTTCATGCGGAAGGGTCCGGGTTCGAATTCTAGTGAAAGTGAAAAAACTTTTCTGGTTTTCGACTCGACTCAGCTACCATTCGCCATTGGGTTCAAATTAATGGCATAATCAATAATTAATAATTATAAATCTTTAATAAAAAAATACTTTAATATAAAAATATAAACAAATAATTTAATTAAATAATATAACTCGCAGATATAGCCATATAACTCAAATACAAAATATTACAATATAAACAAAAAATAGAATTTTAAAAATTGAAAATCTAAATCTAAGAATAATCTACATGTTATAAGGCCTAGTACTATCTCATGTTTAAATTGTAAGTGGAATTCAATAAGACCAATTCTAATAACACGAATATAATATGACCCCCTGTTTCAACATGTACCTAAGGTATAGACAGGCTTATTAGCCTAACAGTTGAACAGTTAGCGCTTAAAAAAAAAAAAGTACATTAGATGCAAATTTGGCATCAGTTATTATAATAAATAAAAACATTACAAAAATACGGAAAGCTTTTTACTCACTAGAAAGTTTAGGTATGATCAGAGATAGGCATAAATTTAATAATTCTAATAATTGTAATAATAATTTTAAAAATATGAATAAAAAAAATAATTTAAATCAAAATTATTATATATATATCCAGCATTATTATGATATATCAATATCATAATAATGCTGGACGAACAGAACAAATCCGACAGAACACAGAGACAAAAAATCAAATATACGATAATAATACTTACCAAAATATTTCTAGAAATAACTATCAAAATACTGACATAAACATTGCAAACTCTGAACAGTCAACAAATAGTCGGAACAGTCGATTCCACAATAATAGAAATTTTGGAAGACCAGAACCAATGGATTTTCAAAGAAATTCAAAAGGAGGTAAATTTTCTATCACCGTCTCCAAAATTAACTTACCAATAGTATTACTTACCGTCGACAAAACAAAGCTAAATAGATACTGGGTCCTCAACATACTAAATGAATCCCAGTTACCACAATATAAAAGAAAACTAGTTTTGCCACTCTAAATAATGAATTATCTGTGAAAAAAGAAATTAAAACGGACTTGCCTGTAGAATTTAACGAAGATGCTTTTATGTTTTGGAAACTAATAAGTTTCCTCTTTAAATTTCCTGTACCCAAATATAGAAAATATATTGGATAAATTAGGAAATTCTCAACACTTCACAACACTAGATTTAGCTAAAGAATTTCACCAAATCCTAGTGAAAAAAGAAGTCCATCCGAAGACAGCCTTCTCTACACTATTTGTACATTATGCTCCGGCAATAATGTTCTTAAGGGATATATTAATAAAATATGTGTTTGTTACCCCGGCGATATTCTTATATTTTCTACTTCTTTGGAAGAACATCTCATTAGTATGAAAAAATATTTAACAATCTTAGAGAAAATAACTTAAACATTAAGGTAGGTAAATGCAAATTTTTTGCAAAACAAACCAAATATTTGGGTCACATTTTAACACCAGAGCGAGTAAAACCCAACCCAAAAAAAGTGGATGACATTTTAAAATTAAAACTTCCCAATATAAGATAAAATCATTTTTGGGAATTATGGGTTATTATCGTAAATTTATTAGGGATTATGTCAAATTGGCAAAACCTTTGACTAACTACTTTGACTAAAAGACTCTATTTATATAAAGGCATTCTAGAAATTAAAAAGAGTAATAACAGATCCCATATTTAAATACACAGATTTCAACAAAAAATTTCAATTAATAACAGATGCTAGTGCTTTCGCTATTGGTGCAACATTACAACAAGATGCTCACCCCATATGTTATGCTAGCATTACTTTAAATGACCATGAGAAATATTACTCTACAAAGAATTGCTTGCCATTGTTTGGGCAACTGATTACTTTAGACCGTACCTATATGGCAACAAGTTGAAACTTTTAACAGACCATGAACCATTAAAATGGTTATATGCCCAATCACAAGGAAAAGACATTATATCGAAATTAAATAGATGATCATTAAAATTAGGAGAGTATAACATGGATATTGAATATATAAAGGGCAAGGAAAATAAGGTGGCAGATTTTCTTAGCTGAATAGATAGAAACAAACACGAAATTAATTTTATAGAAAATACAGAAAATATCAATACTTCTGATAACGAATCCCAAACAAATTCTTGTACAAATTACTCTCTTGAAAACAATGTGGATTCATCTGACCTATAAATTGTATCCGAAGATACAAATTATAATGACGAAATTCTATCTCAATTAAGTAATAGCACTAATTATTCATGTTCATGGAAAAAAATATAAACAACTCTGACTTTGAAACCTTTTCCGACAAAGGCGAAAACTTGAGCAATGGGACAGTACTTTCTCAAGAAGAAGAGTTAAATGATCATTTTCCAATTCTAAATATACTTTTTGTAGATTTAAAACCCAAATTAATCGCACCGACAACAATAACAAGGATGTAGAAGTAATTCTTGGTGATAAAAGGATATTTATAAACTCAGATATTATAGAAAAAAATCTTAGTGATATATGTAGAAAAGGTAGAATAGGCATTTTCTCTGAACTAAATAACCATAAATACAATATAGTACAAAGAAAGCTAATTGGACTATATTGTTATATAAAATTAACCGTTTCCTCCTTAAAAAAATTCCCACGCGCATCCTCTGTAATGCTATTTTCGATTCCCATAAATTAACATACTTAAAACTCGTTGCATAGTGACCATGTTATAAAGTGATCACATTGCAACGCGTTTTAATTATTAAAATTCAAATTAGCTTAACAAACTAATTTTTATACCTATTGGAAATTTTATAAACTTTTAATAAAACAGAAGAATAAAAGCGATTCAAAGAACAAGAACCTTATTTTTTCTCACATTTAACTGGCGCAGTCCGTGGAAATTTTTTTAAATATACGATGAGTTAAATTAATAAAAAAAAAATATATATATATATACCGATAATTATTTAAATCAATACAACCGAATTTGTGAAATTATTTAATTCAATTTAACTTAATTTAATTTATGTAAAAATTAACACTGTGAAATTAAAACGAAAACTAAAATTAATACAGTTTAAATTCTAAAAAAAAAATATTATACATTGTGATTTGTGACTGCTCATCTTCATAAAACAAAACATCTTCATCTAGCAAAATTACAAGTTCAAGTTCAGCGCATTGTATCTAACGTCTAAATACAAGGTTAGCTCTAATATCATTTTCAACTTTAAAACACTACAACAGAAAAAAAAAACTAAAACATCGGGAGCAAATAAGGCGTCATATTTCAACCGAAAATAAAAAATCTAGAATAAAATGCGAATAATTAACTTTAATAATAAAGAAAAAATAAGAATAATTTACTTATTTAATACCTTAAAAGAAAAAAAAAATCGTAGATGTAAAACATTAAAATAAAATTACTTATTAGATGTTAGCTTTAAAAATTGTTTTTCAACTTCAAAATCAGTTTAAATAATTAAAATAAAAATTAAAATAAATTTACTTATTGGATACTAGTTTTAAAAATTTTTTAACTTTAAGATCAATTTAAAACTATAAAATAAAATTAAATATTAGATACTAGAAAAAAACAAAAACTTTTAGCTTTAAAACTTAAAACTTTAAAATAAACTGTTTATCTAAATTCATTAAAATTACAAATTTCACTTTAATTAAATTATTTATTAAATAGTGAATTTTTTTTTATCAAAAGTTCCGCCATTTTAACAAAGCAAAATGAATAATCAAGTTTAACTTGATACATTGACTGGAAAAGCCATAATATTTTATAATAATACAATTCACACCACAATGGGACTACGGCCAATAGATTTCATTCGAAAAAATATTAGCTGCGAAGAAATTAGGATATTAGCAGAAAAATTTCGAGAAGATAAACTAACTAGAATCAACAAACTCAATTAGAATAAAGGTAAAAGCTACATGGTTCAAGAAAACGTTGTACAGAACCGTAGCGTATGCAAAATTAAACCTAAATATAAAAAGATACACGAGCATAGAATAGAAAATGATAAAATTATCGATATTAGTAATAAACGTAATACTGGATATAATAATACCCAAAGAAAATTAAAATTAAAATTTCAAAATTAATAAATTTTTTTTTTTAGATGAATTTTGCAATCACAATCGCAATAGTAACTGTACATTTGCTGTGCGTTCGCAGTCAATACATAGAAGTAATCCCTATAAAAAATGAAAATGGCTACACCGTACTAAAATTAAACAAAATTTTCGAAGATATTGCGTGTATTGTCTTAAAAAAAAACATTAAGTTACATCCAAATAAATGCATTAGGAACATTTTCGAAATTAATAATATTTGTAAAGTAAAAAGAAAAATTAATCGAATTAATCTTGAACGATCTTTTAATAACGAAAATTTAAATGTCACCCATATAAATCAATCTTGTAACAAACACGAAATCGCAATAGAAAATAATAACATTATCAAATCTAATAATTGTAAAATTAAAATTAATGAATTTAACTTAAATAATCAAGTACAAAATTATTCAAATACTGCTCTTGTAACTCAAACTTTACATGTAAATTATACAAAAATATTCAACAATTTAACCTTAGAATTTTTACATAAAAATAATATTATAAATAGAGGAAAACTTGAATTATTCGAATACAAACACAATATTATAAGTACATCTTTTTATACCCTACACCTATAGAATAGGTAAAGGGGTATATTAACTTTGATATGGTGTTTGTAACCACCTAAAGGAAGCGAGCTAGATACGGAAAAGTATACATATTTGTGATCAGCGTGACCTCCTGAGTCGATATAGCCATGTCCGCCCGTCCGTTCGTAGGCGCGATAACTCAAAAAATAATGGAGCTATCTTGATGAAATTTAAACTGTAGGTTACTAGGACTGAAAGTACGGCGGGTATTGCAAATAGATGAAATCGGCCCATGGGTTCGAATTCTGGACTTTTAATAGGTCCAAGGGCTAACGAACATATATAAAAAATCATGATAGCTCAACAACTAATGACGATATCTTCATGAAATTTATGCTGTAGGTTACTAGTAATGAGACTATGGCGGGTATGGGGTATGGTCCAGATTGGACCATGGGTTCGGAACCTAGAACAATTTGATCTAATTTAGGCCAAACGAGCATAATTCCGAAACCAATGAAGATAGAACCTTCAAATTTGGTATCAGGATGTCTATTTCTATTTCCTTAGGGTCCTTGAAATTTGGAACCAATTAGAGTAGTGGGTTGAAGATCAGCCACACAGTTACGAAGGCCTTAAGGATCAATCAGAGTGGTGGTTCAATACCCCTCTTAGACCCCCCAAGGTTTAAAATCTTGTCATCCAAATTAATAAAAATAGTAATTTAAAATTAAGATAGAACGTTCCAAATGTGTACAACGGTTAACTAGTATGGAAAGTATGACGGGGACTGTATAAAGGCGAAATCGTACCATGGTTTCGGGTTCTGGAACCTTTGAAAAGTTCAAGGGCTAACGCACATATATCTTAAAAACACCATAACACAAGAAATAATGCCGCTATTTTGTTGAACTCTAGGTTTAAACTCTAGGTTGCTAGTGATGGGAATTGGTTCTGATCGAGTTCGGACAATGAGTACAGATTCTAGAAGCTTTTGATCGATATGAGGCCAAACGAGTATAATTTCGAAACCAAAGAATATATTTCCTATGTGTACCCGAAATTTAGACTTAATTGTAGTGGTGGTTCAGGTGGCTCCTAAAAATCCCAAAATTAAAAAGCTTCTCTTCGAAATTCATGAAGATAGAAACTTTAAATTTGATACACGAAGGTTCTTTTCCTATTTCCGTTTTTATTTAACACTTTCATATTTTTAAAAGGCTAAGAACTTTACCATAAAACATTTTTTTTTTTGAAATATTTCTTTATTTCAATTTTTTTCATTTCTTCTTTTTTTTTTTTTTTTATTACATTTTTTCTTTTTCTTATTACATTTGTTCTATACATTTTTTATACCTAGCTTAACTTATTTAACAATTATATAAATTTAAATTCAAATTTAACAAGTAATAAACATAGATGGAAATTCAACATATTTTTTACAATAAAAGCAAAATTAAAAATAAATAATAAGAATTTGGTAAAAAAAATGCATAATTTAAAGAACTAAGAGATAGAAAGAAGAAGAAAAAAAAAATAAAATAGTAATACAATCATTCTATTGCAAAAATAGCAAGTTGCGAATGATCAGATATAATTAAATTAATCATATAAAAAAATTTATGTGTTAGAGAGGGGTGAAAATATATATTCATTTTTATTCTTCTTTTTTTTGTTTGTTTTTTTTTTTTTTTTCAATAACCAAATAAGGAATCAAGAAGTTGATGCAAGATAAGATACATTGTTACTATACGTGAAACATATACATAAATATTATTTATTACTCCAAAATCTTGAACAAATTATCAATCTCTTCGTAATTTTTCTCTAAAAGCCAAAATTTAAGTAATTTTTAAAATACTTGTAAGTTACGAGAGTTATAGAAACCGGTAGTTTATTAAAAATGCGAGGTGCAATTATTCGATACGAATGTGAAAAATGAACTTTTTTGAAACGTGGTATTGAAACTAAGTTACAATTGTTAATTCTTAAATTATAGTTGGTAATTGTGCGCCTACAATCTAGGTAACCTGACTTAATATAAAATACTTTAAGAGTTTTATAAAATAATAAATTTCTTATTGGAAGAATTTTTAAGTCACTAAACAAAAAAAAACTATGTGATAATCGTCCTTTCTTACAAATTAACCTAATTGCATGTTTTTGTGATTCAAAAGTGATAAAATCTTATTGTTATGAGTACCACCCCAACAAACTATACCATATTGAAGCATAGAATGAAATAAAGCGTAATAGACTATAGAAGAAACTTTCTTAGAACTCTACAAACTGACTTGAAATAGTTGTCTAATAACATTATTAAAATACTCTTTTAAATGAGAAGTATGTTTAGACCAGTTAAAATTCGATTCAACAGTAACGCCAAGATATTTAAATTAAGAAACATTTTCAATGCAAAAGCAGTTGGATGAGCAATTGGGAAAGTCAATTGGTGAACTGGGAATAAGCGGATAATTACCACAACTAGGATCATGATAATAAAATTTATACCCAACATCAGAGGAACCGTATATCCTAATATTCATAATTTAACAAATTCTTTTAATTAATTTTGATTATTACAGGAATAGGTAAAGACGGTGTCGTCTGCAAAAGCAGTAAGATTACCTTTAAAATTTTGTAGAAATAGCGAATTAATATTAATTAGGAAAAGTATAGGTCCAAGAACAGAGCCTTGCGGAACACCTCTATCTATATCTAAAACACTACTAAAGTTGTTATCAATTTTTACTTTTTGCTTCCTGCTAGATAAATAGGGCTGAAATCAATAATACATGAAACCACGAAAACCAATGTTGTGTAATTTACGTAATAATATAGCGTGATCAACTAAATCAAATGCTTTAATGATATCGATAAATAATGCAGAGGGCATTTTACTGTTATTCAGGGCCTCATAAATTTCACCACAAAACTTCAATAATGCATCTTGGATCAGAAATCAATGGATCAGAGATTAAGTTGTTATCAATTTTATTCTTTATGAGAAATGACGTTATTTAAAAGATTATTAATAATTTTCCTTCCTAATTCCTAAATTCCTAATTTCCTTTCCCTAATAATTTCTTTTTTTGTATTGCCTTTACAGGATTCAAATTTTCAACAAATCTGTAGAAGAATACTTTAACTTTAACCCAGTCATAACATGATCTGTAATTCTAATATCGTTAGTGAAACTTTGAAACTCAATATTACAATTTTTCTGTGGTCTAACGAAAATATGATCAATATTATAAATGTATAATATTTTATAAATTAAAAACAAAATATTTTTAATTTTTTATTATATCATTATTGAATTATTACCATAGGTGATATATAATTAAGACATTATGTACAATACTTAAGCTATATTCAAAGGTAATTGCTGCATTTATGTAAAATTTATTGTTATATTTAAATGAATTATATGAAAAGTTCTAAATTTATAATTATATTATTTTAAAAATACATTTATTGCATATTTTGCGTTTATAAGCTTTTCTAATAGGTACATAAACTAACAATTTAAAATAATTGAAATTTTTTAAAATTTGAATATTAAATTTAAATATATTATGCTTTGAGAAGCTTTTTATCACAAAATTTAAAAATTCAAATTTTTTCACTTTTGAAATTGAATTGAAATAAATATATTTTCATTTAATTCAAGGTGTTTTGTTTTTAATATTTTTAAATAGATAAATTAGTAAGAATTTGTAATATTGTTGAATAGATAAAGTAATTAGAAAATGTTTTTAGTATTAGAAAGTTAATTTGGTTAGCTATGTCTTACGATCAAACTAATATCAGCTTTTATTGTTTTAAAATGACTTATGGACTTCCCATTAAATTTGAACTAAAGAGGTGTAGGGTATTTCTAAGGCGACTGACTGTTTCTTTACTTGTTTTGTAACAATTTTTATTGTATTATCTATAATTGTATTTTTAGCATTTGTAATATGTAAATTTAAGGGAATCACGTTTTGCAATCGGGTCATAAAAATCCCTAAAACAATTAAAAAAACGAGGAAGATTATAGTTGCCCTTGTCAACTTTTAGATACCCGTGCATACCCACTAACCGTTATTTATTTCCCTTATGCTATTATAAATATTACAAAAAAAAATATAACAAAGTATATAACTTATTATTATAAGTTTTGCTTAAAAAAAAAATAACAACAAAAAAAAAAATTAAATTTTTAGGTACCATAATTTTTGGTTAAAAACAATAAAAAACCGGGTGATGTTCAACATTGCCAACTAACTTGCCCTATTACTTTACTTGCCCAGTTTTAATTTTAACCTCGTAGCTTCATTAGATTCACAGTTATCGAATTGACAACTTGGCATGGCAGCTGCCCGAAAATGGGGCCGTAACATTTTGAAATTCCATATAAGTGCTCTATTCATTATATAACTAATCGTGTAAAATTTTCATCCTCGTAGTATAATTAGTTTTAAAGAAATTCATATTGGTGAAAAGAAATTGTATGGCAGCCCCCCGAAAGTGGGGCCTTAACATTTTGAAACTTCATATAAGTGCTCGATTCATTATATAACTAACAGTGTGTAATTTTCAGCCTCGTAGTATAATCAGTTTCCAAGAAATTCATATTGATGCAAAGAAGTTGTATGGCAGCCCCCGAAAATGGAGCCGTAACATTTTGAAACTTCATATAAGTGCTTGATTCATTATAAAACTAACCGTGTGTAAATTTCGTCTTCCTGGTATAATTACTTTTGAAGAAATTCATATTGGTTTAAATAAGTTGTGTGGCAGCTCCCCGAAACCTTGGTCTGGTCTTAACCAAAAAGAATAGGGAACCTCAAAAATGTCCAAAAAATGTTTTGTGTGAATTTCAAAACTCTAGCTCTAATTTTTCAATTCTATCTCTTTTAATTAATTTTTAATTCATGAATATATTAAACTTAAGCAAAATAAGCTTTATATGATCATATTCATATAATTATCATAATGATAGATAATAATCATCATATTCATAATGATTTTATCTATCAATATCAATAAGCCATTTACTTAAAAAAAGCTTTGTGTTCTTTTTAGCTTATCTTAAATAAACTACGCATCATTTAAATCATATGAAATCGTAACTCGAAATCGTTATCTATAAAAAAAAACAAAAACAACAAAACAAAGCAACAAAAAAACAAAATTCATATAATTTCATGTTAAATACAAGATGCATAGCAAAATTTCAAATTTTTATATGAAAATATTGGAGTTAAAAAAGTTAGTTGTTCGAGAGCTACCCGAAGTTTGGTCCGATCTTAACCAAAAAAAATAGGAAACCTAGAAATTGATTGAAAAATATTTTGTGAAAATTTCAAAACTGTAGCTCTTTTAGTTTTTGAGTTATCGTGCTGACACACAGACGAACGGACGGACGGACGGACAGACACACATAGCTATATCGACTCATTTTTCGATTTTGAGCCGATACGTACCCTTGACACTATATCTAGCTCGTCTAGATCGATGCGTTACAAACGGAGGAGCAAATCTAATATACCCGATGTCATATATGTATGCACGGGTATAATAATAATATAAAACACAAGACATTAACATTTCTGTAAGCAGTCCGTTTGCGAGCCTGCAAACTTCTTTAAGGGGGGAGTTGTTATATCAAATTAACCGTTCACCTTTCCTCCTTAAACAAATTCCCACAAATAACACGCGCATCCGGTGTAATGCTATTTTTGGTTTCCATAAATTAACATACATAAAACTCATTGCATAGTGACTATGTTATAAAGTGATCACATTGCAACGCGTTTTAACTATTAAAATTCAAATTTGCTTAACAAACTAATTTTTATACCTATTGGAAATTTTATAAACTTTTAATAAAACAGAAGAATAAAAGCGATTCAAAGAACCAGAACCTTATTTTTTCTCACATTTAACTGGCGCAGTCCGTGGAAATTATTTTTAATATACGGTGAATTAAATTAATAAAAAAAAATATATATATATACCGATAATTATTTAAATCAATACAATCGAATTTCTGAAATTATTTAATTCAATTTAACTTAATTTAATTTAATTTATGTAAAATTTAATTCTGTGAAATTAAAACGAAAACTAAAATTAATACAGTTTAAATCAATGAAAAAAATTATTATACATTGTGATTTGTGACTGCTCATCATCATAAAACAAAACATCTTCATCTAGCGAAATTACAAGGTCAAGTTCAGCGCATTGTATATAAAGTCTTAATACAAGGTCAGCTCTAATTTCATTTTCAACTTTAAAACACTAAAACAGAAAAAAAAAAAAACTAAAACATCGGGAGCAAATAAGGCATCATAATTCAACCGAAAATAAAAAATCCAGATCTAATTATTTATTAAATTGTGAATTTTTTTTTAACAAAAGATCCG
Organism: Dolichopus griseipennis; assembly: GCA_963082915.1. NCBI lineage: Eukaryota > Metazoa > Arthropoda > Insecta > Diptera > Dolichopodidae > Dolichopus > Dolichopus griseipennis. The sequence goes on from OY720441.1 coordinate 264,507,331, forward strand.
TCATTTTAACAAAACAAAATGAATAATCAAATTCTTAATTTATTAACTTATGCTGCCAAAAAAATCTCTTACGTCACTCCCTTCAATGGTAGCAAAAATAATTCAACCGAATTGACACAATAATTCCATTAATAAATGTTTTAAATAATGTCCTCAACCAATCGATATAAGGTACATTTTAGATAAAACTGAAGGAAATGCTAAAGAATGCGTTATAAGAGACGGTATAATTAATAATTGGGACAGTTTAAAAGCAATTCTTATACGAAATTACGGAGAATGCACGCCTGTTTCCGAATTATTGGACGAGTTCGCAACACGTTGCAGTTCTACCGTAGAAATTTTCTATAGAAAAATAAATTCCTTCTAATTTAGAATAAATAATATACACGTTTATTATCAGGTCAAATAAATAATAACGAAATCCAAGGAAATAGTAGAATAGCTTTTAAACATTTTAGAGAAAATTTACCACCATTAGCTCGAAATCTTATTGGTTGTAGAAACCCAGCTACTTTGGACGAAGCCTATGAAATATTAAGAGAATTCGGATATCTCTCTTTGTCTAATATAAAAGGTAATGGAAATGCGCGAAATTATTATAATCAAAACTCTCACAATCAAAAGAGAAATAATTATGATAACTGTAACCCAAATTCTCATAGAAATAATAACCCTTCTAATTCTTATAGAATAATAATTATGAATTCAATAATATTAATTATAGTAATAATGATAACGGAAATTATCACGATGTGCAACGTATAAGAAATATTCAATCCGGTAGATATAGTATATAATAGCTACAATAGACAAAGTACAAATAAAAACGAAGTTGAACCAAAGGACAATAAACGATGCTCCTAGAAATTTTCAAACAAGAGCCCAAAACTCCTACCCTATATAACCATTAATACCCCAGTTAAAAAATTAAAACTCATTATTGATACTGGCGCCGAGCACATCATTTTAAATCTAAATTTATGTAATCCAAAGTCGAAGCTAAACCAACAGTCATATACGCTAAAAGTTCTCAGTCGCATCATAAAATGTAATATTCAATGCAGGTTCCACTATTTAAAGAATTTAATTTAACGAATTATTTCGTAAAATTTTTGGAGTGCGATTTCCACAATCAATTCGATGGATTGCTAGTAAATAATATTCTAATGAAATTAAATTGTATAATCGATTACAAGTGTAGACGTTTAATAATAGATAACGCTACTACCCCTATATTTTTAGACCTTAATGAAGAAATTTACGCTAATAATTGTTATAGTAGTGAATCCAAAGAAACATTTATTGAAAAAAGAGACCATAATAACAAAAACATTCCATACAAAAATTTCGCTAGTCATTTAAACAAAAAAGATTTTCACAAGTTGAAAAATCTGCTGTTATAATTCCAAAATTTATTTTTCAAGGAAGGAGATGGTCTATCATTTACAAGAAAAATAAAGCATAAAATAATTACAAAACTGATGGGCCTATTTAAAATAAACAATATCGGTACCCCAAAATTCACCACCAGGAAGTCGATAGTCAGATTAAGGAAATTCTGAGGCAGAACATTATAAAGCCCAGCAATAGTCCCTACAATTCTCCTATCTGGGTCGTTCCCCAGGCGGACAACTCAGGAAAACAGAAATAGAGAATAGTAGTCGACTATCGGAAAATAAACAAACAAACCATTGAAGACAAATTCCCTATTCCAAATTTCGAAGAAATATTTGACAAACTAGGGAAATGTAACTATTTTACTACTATCGATTTGGCGAAAGGATTCCGCCAAATAGAAGTGAAGTTCCACCAAATACCTTTCAGCGACTTATTAACGATGTACTAAAGCAATATATTAACTTAATATGTGTCGTCTACTTAGATGACATTTTAATTTTGTCAACAAGTATGGAAGAACATTTAGACTCAATTAAGAAAATTTTACAACGCTTAAAGGACGCAAACTTAAAAATACAGATAGATAATTGCCAATTCGCAGCACAATCTACAAACTATTTAGGGCACACAATTACTAACAACGGTATAAAACCAGACAATTGAAAAAATTGGGGTCTAGTAAATTTCGTTGCTACTGTTCAAAAATGGCTATATGGGACAATGGACAATTCTGATAGACAATAAATTGAAGATCATCTAAAAATAGTTGGCCAAAACAATCAAAATGCCGTAACAAATCTACAGTCAAATAGCAATTTTAATAATACTTTTATTAAGCTTAAGCAATTTATTGAAAATAACAGAATTTTAATTAATGAAAAACTTAACAATATAAACACTCAACAAACAAAAATATATAAATATCTACTTTACACAGATTATGCACTAAAAATTAAAATTATACAAGATAACATTGAACACATTCAAGACAATATAGCATCATCTAGAATAGGAATAATACATACCAATATACTAACAAAAGAAGAAATTTTAGAGTATGATATTGATTTTTATAAGTTACAACATATGAAATTAGCACATTAATTGATAATAAAGAAAACATTGTATTTGTGATTAAACTACCCAATGAAACAATAAGTGTAGCAACAACTCTATTAATTCCAATAGGTAATAGGTTAAATAATGAACTACTGTTTGAACAACAAAAAATTGTAAAATATGATAATAAAAATTTTAATTATGGAAATAAAAAAGATATAAAAAATTTAGTAAAATCAAAAAACTGTATTTTCAAAGGAAACTGTTTAAAAATTTTCAATAATGTATCAAAAATAACTGTTTTAAAAATATTATTAATTTTAGCAAAAAATCAGATAAATGTTAATTTTAATAGTACTTGTGATGCACGAAAGTTCAAAATAAATGGAAATTATATTTTCAATTTTAATAATAGTTGAATAAATATAAATGGTATAGTTTTTAATAGTACCTTAAGAGAGTGAAAACAAAGTTTTAGCTTAAATAACTTGAAATAAATGTTGAATACATTCAGTTACAAAATTGGAAAAATTTGATTACCTTTTTATCACAAATATTAATAATCCAAATTTTTCCAAATTGAAAAACTAAATTCTTAGTTAATGTACCTATTAGAAAAGCTTATAAATGCAAAATATGCAATAAATGTATTTCTTAACCTACAATGACAATTTTCATAAGTTCATTTAAATATAAAAATAAATTTTACATACATGCAGCAAGTACCTTTGAACATAACTTAAGTATCGAACACAATTTCCTAATTATATATTACCTTTGGTAATAATTCAACAAATGTATATTCAGATATGAAAAAATTTAATCATTTATCAAAAAAATGATTTGTTTTTAATTTATAAAATATAATACATAAACATAATTCAACAAATATATATTCATATGTAAAAAAATTTAATCATTTATTATAAAAATAATTTGTTTTTAATTTTTAAAATATAATACATAGTATATTTTATAGTAAAATTATAAGACTTTTACTATTAACAAAACCAAAAAAACGCCGCGGATTAGAAAAAAGTAGAGATTTAACTCTTGATAAATATTAAATAATCTTTATAAAGAATATCAGGTAAATACTTGAATCAATTATAGATGATAAGAAAATATTATAGTGGTCAACGGAATTAGTTTCAATATATTTTTTCCATGTAGAGTTACGTTTGTTCCTCAAAGAACGCAATTCGCTGCATGACCTTGGAATTGAGTAGTTAGAATTTTTATGAGATTGTGTAGTAATTCCTAATCGATAAACTTATCGAAATCTTCCGTTAAGGATTCGACTGTTGAAATGAAATTAACGAAATTTTTTTTCATTGAATTCAATTTTTTTTTCAATTTTTAGCATTGACATTCGTATTGCTGCCGGAGATACCACACTAAACCTGTGGTAATTTTTATTTTATCTGCTATGACAAATTTGTTTCAAATTACTTTCTTTATTAATGTGTGTGCGGATAGTTTCCTACCTATAACTCTAATTGGCTCCCAATTTCAAGGACCCTAAAGAAATAGGAAGAGGCACCTTGATACAAAATTTGGGGTTTCTATCTGCATTGGAATGTTTCGGAATTATGCTCGTTTGGCCAGAATTAGGTCAAAAAGTACTACGATTTGAATCCATGGTGCGATCTCACCCGTACACAATCCCCGCCGTAATTTTACGATTACGCAGTTTGGCCTGTATGTGTAATCAAAAAAAAAAATTTATATAATTACATACTAACAACAGAAAAAATGTATTAGATAATACGTATATAATATCATTAATAAAGATACAAGCATCTGGTTAAAACAAGTAAAGAAACAGTCAGTCGGTGCAACCGACTTAGAAATACCCTACACCTATTTGGTTTAAATTTAAGGACATATCCATAAGTCATTTTAACACCATAAAAGCTGTTATTAATTTGATCGTAATACATAGCTAACCAAATTAACTTTATAATACGAAAAACATCTTCTAATTACACTATCTCTTAAAAAATATTACAAATTCTTACTAATTTATTTATTTAAAAGTATTAAAAAACAAAAAAAACTTGTTATAAATGAAAATATATTTATTCCAATTCAATTACAAAATGAAAAAATTCTAGTTATTAAATTTTGTGATAAAAAGTTAATCAAAGCATAATATATTTAATAACCCTAATTTTTCAAAATTGCAATTATTTTAAATGGCTAGTTAATATACCTAATAGAAAAGTTTATACGCAAAATATGCAATAAATGTGTTTCTAAAATACAATTACAAATTTACACCTTTTCATATAATTCATTTAAATATAAAAATTAATTTTACATAAATGCAGCAAGTACCTTTGAACATAGCTGAACCACTACAATTAAGTCTAAATTTCGGGGACACATAGGAAATAGGAAATATATTATTTGGCTTCGAAATTATACTCGTTCGGCATCGAATCGATCAAAAGCTTCTAGAATCTGAACTCATTGGCCAAACTCGAGCAGAACCAATTCCAATGGTACTTTCATTACTAGTAACCTAGAGTTTAAATTTCATCAAAATAGCGGCACTACTTTTTGAGTTATGGTGTTTTTAAGATATATGTTTGTTAGCCCTTGAACTTTTCAAGGGTTCCAGAACCCGAAATTATGGTACGATTTCGCCCATATGCAGTCCCCGTCATACTTTCAATACTAGTTAACCCTTGTACACAATTGGAATGTTCTATCTTAATTTTAAGTTACTAGTTTTATTAATTTCGATGATAAACTTTTACACATTGGGAGGTCTATGAAAGGTAAAAAATTAGAGGGACACGCAGGAAATAGTAAAGAACACCCATGTGCCAAATTTGAAGCTTTTACATTTGTTTCAAGTTACTATCTTTATTAATTTGGAAAATATGCTTTAAGGTCCTGGGAACTGAGTGCCTGGTCCACACCCACTACTCCAATTGGCCTCAAATTTCAAGGGCATTAAGGAAATCGAAAGCGACACCCTGAAACCAAATTTGGAGGTTCTATCTTCATTGGTTTCGGAATTATGCTAGTTTGGCCTAAATTCGATCAAAAAGTTCTAAGTTCCGAACCCATTGTCCAATCCTCACCTTACGCAATCGCCGCCGTTGTTTCATTACCAATAACCTAAAGCACAATTTTCATGAAGATAGCGTCATTAGTTGTTGAGTTATCGTGATTATTTATATATGTTCGTTAGCCCTGAAACCGATTAAAAGGTCCAGAATCCGAACAAATTGGCCGATTTTGCCCATATGCAATCCCCGCCGTACTTTCAGTCCTAGTAACCTACAGTTAAAATTTCATCAAGTTAGCTCCATTATTTTTTGAGTTATCGTGCCTACGGACGGACGGACGGACGGACGGACGGACAGACGGACGGACGGACGGACATGGCTATATCGACTCAAGAGGTCACGCTGATCACAAATATATATAGTTTTCCATATCTAGCTCGCTTCCTTTAGGTGGTTACAAACACCATACCAAAGTTAATATACCCTTTTACCTATTCTATAGGTGTAGGGTATAAAAACACAAGTAAAGAAACAATCAGTCGGTGCAACCGACTTAGAAATACCCTACATTTATTTGGTTCAAATTTAATGGGAAGTCCATAAGTCATTTTGAAACCATAAAAGCTTTTATTTTGATCGTAAGACAAAGCTAACCAAATTAACTTTAAAATACTAAAAAAAATTTCCAATTATTTTATCAATTCAAAAATATTAAAAATTCTTACTATTTATCTATTTAAAAATATTAAACAATAATTATTTCCATTTGAAATAATTTTTAAATTTATTCTCTTAATTTATGGTTTTTAATGCCACTAATGCTTTCATTAGCTTTTTATCACAAAATTTAATATTCAAAATATGCCATAAATGTATTTCTAAAATACAATGACAAATTTAAAACTTTTCAAATAATTCATTTAAATTTAAAAATAAATTTTATAACTTAAGTATCGTACAAAATTTCTTAATTATATATTACATATGGTAATATTTCAGTTAAATATAGATATCATATAATAAAAATTAAAAAAAAAAAAAATTTGTCGTTTATTAAAAACAAATATTGTGTTTTTTATTTATAAAATATAATACATAATATGTTTTATAGTAAAATTCTTAGCCTTTTAAAAATATAAAAGTGTTAAATAAGAACGGAAATAAAAAAAAAGTGTATGTTTCTATCTTTATTAATATCGAATATATGCTTTAAGCTCCTGGCAGTAGTGGAGGTGGAACGTAAACCGTTATTCCAATTCATCCAAAATTTCACGTACACAAAACAAATAAGAAGAAACACCTGTGCCCCAAATATAGGGTTCTAGGTCTTTGGTTTCCGAATTATGCTTGTTTGGCCTAAATTTGATGAAAAGTTCCAGGATCCGAACCAATGGTCAGATTTCACCATATGCAGACCCCGCCGTTCTTTCAATAGTGGTGAACCCTTATACGCAATTGTAACGTTCTATTTTAATTTTAAGCTACTTTTTTTTATTAATTTTAACGATATCCGTTAAGGTCTTCAGAACTCTGTGGATGTTCCCTGAACCACTACTCCAATTAGTTCTAAATTCCAAGGACTCTAAGGATAGGAACAGGCACGCTGATACCAAATTTGAAAATATTCTGTCTTCACTGTTATCGGAATTATGCTTGTTCGGCCTAAATTCAATCAAAAACTTCTAGGATCCGAACCCATGGTCCGATCTCAAACGCACGTAGTCCCCACCATAGTCTCATTACTAGAAACCTACAGCCAACATTTTATGAAGGTATCGTTATTAGTTGTTGAGTTATCCTCATTTTTTTTATACGTTCATTAGCCCTCAGAACGATTAAAAGTTCCAGAATCCGAATCCATAGGCCGATTTCACCCATATGCAATCCCCGCCATATTTTAAGTCCTAGTAACCGATAGTTAAAATTTCATCAAGATATTTACATCTGTTTTTGAGTTATCTTGCCTACGGACTGGCAGATGGACGGACATGGCTATATCGACTCAGGAGATCACACTGATCTCAAATATATATACTTTTCCATATCTAGCTCGCTTCCGTCAGGTGGTTACAAACACCATACCAATGTTAATACACTCTTTTCCTGTTTCATAGGTGTAGGGTATAATAAATTAACCTCCAAAAGAAAAAACCCAATTTCATATTTATGAAATTTAAAACATAAACAAATATTTAAAAGAGAATAATTTCACATATCTACTTATTGTTTTTCTTTTGATTCTTTCCTTTTTTCATTTTCATACAAAAATGTAATTAGCTCCATTTTTGTATACTGACCATTTGAACCACATTCAATTATTAATATATCCTACATCTATGGAATAGGTAAAGGGGTATATTAAATTTGGTATGGTGTTTGTAACCGCCTAAAGCAAGCGAGCTGGATATGGAAAAGTATATATATTTGTGATCAGCGTGACCTCCTTAGTCGATAAAGCGATGTCCGTCCGTCCGTCCGTCCGTAGTGACCGTCACGGTAACTCAAAAACTAATATAGCTATCTAGATGAAATTTTAACTGTAGCTTACTAGGACTTGCAGTACGGAAGGCATTGCATATGGGCGAAATCGGCCCATGAGTTCGGATTCTCGACCTTTTAATCGTTCAAGGGCTAACGAAAACATAAAAAAAATCAGGATAACTCAACAACTAATGACGCTACTACGCTAGACTATGGCGAGGATGATCAGTTTAAAATTCTTTTTCGTTAAATAAAGAAGAAAATAAAATACTAGAAAAATTCTTAAGCTCAAAGAAAGATTTTTTCTTTAAAGCAGGTGATCAATTAACAAGTACTTGTAATATTCAACACCTAATCGTAGGGACCACCAATAGGCTTATATATTCTAAAATATATAAGTACCCTCGTGTTCATGAACAGGAAATATCTACTCAAATCTCAGATAAACTGAAGCAAGAAATAATAAAAGAAAATTGTTTTCCTTATAACAGCCCATTATGGATAGCACAAAAAAAACAAGGCAATTCGGGAAAGAAAATATGGCGTCTTGTTCTAGACTAGTCAAATGAGGTAACCATAGAAATAAATTTGCTATACCCAATATAGAAAATATATTGGATAAATTAGGAAATTTTCAACACTTCACAACACTAGATTTGGCTAAAGAATTCCACCAAATCCTAGTTAAAAAAAAAACCGTCCGAAGACAGTCTTCTCCGTTTGGATTAAAGAATGCTCCGGCAATAATGTTCTTAAGAAATATATTAATAAAATATGTGTTTGTTACCTCGACGTTATTTCTATATTTTCTACTTCTTTGGAAGAACATCTCATTAGAAAAAAAAAAATATTTAACAAACTTAGAGAAAATAACTTAAACATTAAGGTAGATAAATGCAAATTTTTTGCAAAACAAACCGAATATTTGGGTCACATTATAACACCAGAGCAAGTAAAACCCAAACCAAAAAAAACTGGATGACATTTTAAAATGTGAAAATCCCACTGCACAAAAACAGATAAAATCAATTTTGGGTATTACGGGTTGTTATCGTAAATTTATTAGGGATTATGATAAATTGACAAAACCTTTGATTTACTACCTTAAGAAAAATAGTAAAATAAATATAAAAGACTCTAATTACATAAATGCATTCGAGAAATTAAAAAAAGTAATAACAGAAGATCCCATATTAAAATTCCCAGATTTCAACAAAAAATTTCAATTAATAACAGATGCTAGTGCTTTCGGTATTGGTGCAATATTACAACAAGATTCTCACTCCATATGTTATGCTAACATAACTTTAAATGATCATGAGAAATATTAATCTACAATCGAAAAAGGATTACTTGCCATTGTTTGGGCAAGCAATTACTTTAGACCGTTCCTATATGGCAACAAGTTTAAACTTCTATCAAACCATCAACCATTAAAATGGTTATTTGCCCAATCGCAAGGAAAAGACATTAATTCGAAATTAAATAAATGGTTATTTAAATTAGGAGAGTATAACATGGATATTGAATATATAAAGGGCAAGGAAAATAAAGTGGCAGATTTTCTTAGCCGAATAGAAACAAACGAAAAGAAATAAATTTGATAGAAAATACAGAAAATATCAATAGTTCTGATAACGAATCCAAAACAAATTCTAGTACAAATTACTCTCTTGAAAAAAATCCGAAGATACAGATTATAATGATGAAATTCTATCTCAATTAACTAATAGCACTAATTATTCATGCAAAATAATATAAACACCTCTGACTTTGAAACCGCTTCTGATAATGGCTAAAACTTGAGCAACAGGACAGTACTTTCTCAAGAAGAAGAGGTACATTATCATTTACCAATTCTAGATATAGTTGTGAACAGATTCAAAACCCAAATTTTTCACACCGACAACAAAAACAATGATGTAGAAATAATTCTTGGTATTAAATGGATATTTATAAACTCAGATAATATAAAAAACAATCTTAGATACATATGTAGAAAGCACATAGCGAAAGGAAGAATAGACATTTTCTCTGAACTGAATGACTATAAATACAATACAGTATAAAGAAAGCTAATTGAACTATATGGAAGCTTTCAAAACATAAAATTCGTTAAGTGTAGTTTAGAAGATAATATAAATTTAGCAGGTATAAAAAAAAAATAATTTTAATCTACCAGCTAATAAGATTAAAACTCTATTCCAGGTCCAGTAAATTTCGTTGGTACTGTTCAAAAATGGCTATATCGGACAATGGACGATTCTGATATACAAGAAATTGAATATTATCTAAAAATAGTTGACCAAAACAATCATTATGCCATAACAGTCATAATCTAAACAGTCAAATAACAATTAATAATTTGTATATAGAAAAACTTAACAACATAAACACTCAACACACAAAAATATATAAATACCTACTTTACACAGATTTTGCACTAAAAATTAAAATTATACAAGATAACACTGAACACTTTCAAATGAAGAAACCTTAGAATATGTATGATATTTATTTTTATCATAAATTAAAGAATGCACTAATGTTTGAACAACAAAAAATTGTAAAATATGACACTAAAAATTTTAATTATGAAAATAAAAAATTTATAAAAGATTTGGTAAAATCAAAAAACTGTATTTTCAAAGGAAACTGTTTAAAAATTTTCATTAATGTATCAAAAACGAGTGAAGAAACAGTCAGTCGGTGCAACCGACTTAGAAATACCCTACACCTATTTTGTTCAAATTTAATGGGAAGACCATAATTCATTTTAAAACCATAAAGCTTCTACATTAGTTGGCTAACCAAATTTACTTTGTAATACTAAAAATCCAATTCAATAAAATTTTACACACACGCAGCAATTACTTCTTTCAGGATTTTTAGCTGAAGTGCATTTACTGTTAAATGATTAATTATTTCAATTTTCAATAATTTTTAAATTTATTCTCTTAATAATATAAATATAAAAGTTTATATAATTTAATGATTTTTAATGTGAGTTAAAACCATTAATGCCAGCATTAGCTTTTTATCACAAAATTTAATAATCAAAATATGCAATAAATTCATTTCTAAAATACAATGATAAATTTTGAACTGTTCAAATAATTAACTTTAATATAAAAATAAATTTTACAACTTAAGTATCATACACAATTTCTTTATTATATATTATCTATGGTAATAATTCAATAAAATATAGATATGATACAATAAAAATTAAAAACAAAAAAAATTTTGTCGTTTATTAAAGAAATATTTTGTTTTTAATTTATTAATACATGATATGATTTATAGTAAAACTCTTAGCTTTTTAAAAATAAAAAAGTGTTAAATAAGAACGTAAATAGAAAATAGTGTAAATTAGATTTTTTTGTCTTTATTAATTTCGAATATATTATGCTTTAAGGTCTTCCAAGTAGTCGGGGTGGTACGCAAGCCGCTATCCCAATTCATCCAAAATTTCACGTACACAAAACAAATAAAAAGGAACACCTGTGCCCTAAATATAAGATTCTATCTTCTTTGGTTTCAAAATTATGCTAGTTTGACCTCAATTCGATCAAAAGTTTCTAGAATCTGAATTAGACAAGAACCAATTCCCATGGTACTTTCATCACTAGTAACCTGGAATATAAATTTCATCAAAATAGCGGAATTAGTTTCTGAGTTATGGTGTTTTTAAGATATATGTTTGTTAGCTTTTAAGATTTTCAAAGGTTCCAGAACCCGAAACCACGGTGCGATTTCGGCCATATGCAGTCCCAGTCATACTTTCAATACTAGTTAACCCTTGAACACAATTGGAACATTCTATATTAATTTTAAGTTACTATTTTTATTAATTCCGATGATGAGCCTTTCAACCCTTAGAGATCTAAGAGAGCTACCTGAACCACCACTCCAATTGATCATACATTAAGGGAAAACGTAGGAAATAGTGAAGAACAGCCAAATTTGAAGCTTCTACATTTTTTTGAAGTTACCATCTCTATTATTTTCAACAATATGACCCCCGACCCATTATTTCAATTGGTTCCAATTTTCGAGGACACAAAGGAAATAGAAAGGGACACTCTGATACCGAATTTGGAGGTTCTAACTTCTTTGAATTCGAAATCAAGCGGTTTTGGCCTAAATTCGATGAAAAAGTTCCAGGAGCCGAACCCATTATCGGATTTCGCCTATTTTTTCAATACTAATGAACCCTTGTACACAATGTTCTATTTTAGTTTCAAGCTATCTTTTTTAGTAATTTCAATGATGTGCTTTAAGATCTTCAGAACTGTGTGGATGGTCCCCGACCCACTACTCCAATTGGTCCTTAATTTTCGTAACTCTAAGGACATAAGAAGAGGCAAACTGATACCATATTTAAAGGTTTTATCTTCATAAGTTTCGGAATTATGCTTGTTTGGACTAAATTCAATCAAAAACTTCTAGGAACCGAACCCATTGTCCGAGCTAAATTGTACGCAGTATCCGCCATATCTCATTACTAGTAACCTACACCACAAAATTCATGATTGTAACGCCATTAGTTGTTGAGTTATCCTAATTTTTTTTATATGTTTCTTGGTCCTTAGAACAATTAAAAAGTCCATCCGAACCCATGGGCCGATTTCACCCATATACAATCCCCGCCGTACTTTAAGTCCTAGTAACCAACAGTTAAAATTCCATCAAGATAGCTCCATTATTTTTTGAGTTATCGTGCCTACGGACGGACGGACATGGCTAAATCGCTACGGAGGTCACGCAGATCTCAAATATATATACTTTTCCATATCTAGCTCGCTTCCTTTAGGTGGTTACAAACACCATACTAAAGTTAATATACCCTTTTCCTATTTCATAGGTGTAGGGTACAATAATTGTTTTAAAAAGTTACTAATTTTAGCAAAAAATCAGATAAATGTTAATTTTAATAGTAATTGTAATGAACGAAAGTTCTTAATAGTAATTTAAGAGAGTTAAAACCAAGTTTTAGGATATCGATAAACCGTGAGATTAGTGACAATATCAGCTTGAATGAATTAGGCGGAGATTGCATATGGGCGAAATCGGCCCATGAGTTCGGATTCTGAACCTTTTAATCGTTCTAAGGGATAACGAATATATTAAAAAAATTAGAATAACTCAACAACTAATGGCGCTACCTTCATGAAATTTGTGCTGCAGGTTACTAGTAATGAGACTATGGCGGGGATTTCGTGTGGTCAAGATCGGGCCATGGCTTCGGATCCTAAGAATATTTAGTTCAAATTTAGGCCAAACGAGCATAATTCCGAAAACAATGAAGATGGAACCTTCAAATTTGGTATCCTCTTCCTATGTCCTTAGAGTCCTTGAAATTTAGGACCAATTGGAGTAGTGTGTTGGGGACCACCCACACAGTTCTAAAGACCTTAAAACATATCATTGAAATTAAAGAAAAAAGTAGCTTAATAAAGATAGATCGTTACAATTGTGTACAAGGGTTCACTAGTAATGAGACTATGACGGGGATTGTGTACGGTTGAGGTCGGATCATGTGTTTAGATCCTAGAAGTTTTTGATCGAATTTACGCCAAAGTATGACGGGGACTGCATACGGGCAAAGTCGTTCAATGGTTTCTGGTTCTGAAACCTTTTAAAATTTCAAGGGCTGACAAACATATATCTTAAAAACACCATAACTCATAAAAAACACCCTAAAGTAACATGGGAATTGGTTTTGGTCTAGTTCGGACATTGAGTTCGTATTCGCATTATATTTTATAAATTAAAAAAAAAATATTTTTTTTATAAGCGACGAAATTTTATTTTTTTTATTTTTTAGTACATTATATCTATATTTTATTGAATTATTGCCATAAGCAATATATAATTAAGAAATTTTGTACAATACTTAAGTTGTAAAATTTATTTTTATTTTTAAATAAATTATATGAAAAGTTCTAAATTTGTCATTGTATTTTAGGAATTTATTTATTGCTAAGCTAAGAAATACATTAATGGTTTTATTTAAGTTTATATAATCTTTTATATTTAAATTATTACAAATTAATATTTTTTTCGAATGCTTTGAATTTAATTATATAAAACATTAAAAAATAACTAAATTAAGAGAATAAATTTTAAAATTATTTTAAATTGAAATAATTTAGCAAGCGTACTAAGCCATTCAACAGCAAATGCACTTGAGTAAATGCTGCATGTGTGTAAAATTTTATTGAATTGGATAAAAAGTTTTAAATATGTAATTTTGTAATTGCATTTTACTAATCCATTTATTTTAAGTTTATTTGTTGTTTAATATTTTTAAATTGATAAATTAGTAAGAATTTTTAATATTTTTGAATTGATAAAATAATTAGAAAATATTTTTAATATTATGTATAAAGTTAATTTCATCAAACTAAGAAAAGTTTTTATGGTTTTAAAATGACTTTAGGACTTCCGACCGACTGACTGTTTCTTTACTTGTTTTTAAATAATATAATAGCAAAAAATATCATATACAAAAATCAGCACAATAATGGTCAATTGCACTTGAACTAATTTTAAACATAATTGCACTTGAAAATATTTTAACGTCATAAATCATAATGTAGTAATATGAAACTAAACATATGTTGCAATTATTCGGTTCTATTCAAAATTCTGTATGAACATTTGCCAAATAATATATCGATTTTGTTACAAGTAAATCAAGTGAATTTCGTTGAATTTAATAAAAAATGGTACAACTCTGCTGTCAAAATACTAGAGATAAAAAAAAATTAATCTCTACGTGGCTCTTTCAGAAAAGAGCTGATAAAGTTTCCTTTCCAATTAAGCCTTTCCACCGTTGAACAAGGTGTCTTGTCAAGAAACTTTTCCTTTATCTAGAAAATTATTTATATAATTTTTTCGGTTCTGTGTTGCCGCTGGAGGAATCGTATCTGTGAAAGTGTTTTTTTTTTTTTTTGTTAAGGGAATGGAAAGCTCTAAAGCCACCCATAATTATATATTCAAGAAAGCTGGCAAATGCCTATATAATAATTACACTTTTAAAAGCTTTTTCAAGCGCTTTACCGCCGAAAAATGAAAACGTTAAATGCATATTAAAAGCATATTAAATACTGCTATGTTGAAAAAAAGTTAAGCAGTATTTAATATGCAGAGCAGAAAATTTTAGACGAAGGTTCGAATATGCAAAAAGATAATGCAAAAATCTTCGTAACTTCTACCATTGGCTAAAAACCTTAAAGCCGCTAATAGTCTTTCTTCAGCTAGAATGTTTTTTCTCATTTTTGTGTTTTGTTTTTCAATATAAGGTTTAATTAAATTTAAAAGTATATCGAATGTTTTTTAATCCATTCTTAAATAATTGGATAAATCTTATGGATGATTAGTTCTTAATTCTTTAAATAATATCATATTACTGTAATATTTCCTGCCCGTTAACCATTTTTTTGACTAATTCTTTTTTGTTATTTACATTTTTCTTCTTAATGTATTTTAAAAACTGCTGTCTGTTTTCTAAATTCATTTTAGAAGTTTAGTTATTTAACTTTTGAAATGTACAGATTTTTTATCACAATACACGCCGTTTCAAAATGTAAAAAAAAACAAATTATGTAAAAAATTAAGCTTTAAAAATTAACCTTATAATACTAAAAACATTTTCTAATTATTTTATGCATTTAAAAATATTAAAAATTCTTACTAATTTATCTATAAAAATATTAAAAAACAAAAGAATATTCATAATTTTTAAATTTTTTCTCTTGATTTACTTATTTTTTAATATCATACATAATTCAGTTTTTAATATTTTAATTCTTTTAACCTGAAAAGTTCTGGTTTGATTTAATTTATAGATTTACGGGAATCCTATTTAGTTTTTCTTGAAATAAGACATGATCCAGGTTACAGGTGTGGAAAAGATTAATTTCAGATTGAAATATTGGGATTAAATTTGATTAATTCTCATCTTTTATATTTATGATAAAGAGTTTTGAGCAATTCTGTTTGTAAATTAGTATTACAATCATAATGCTGCTGCTATCTGTGTCACTATTTCATTAAACTCAAAGTTATTTATTCAAAAGAAATATGAATTTTTGATAATATTTTTTTTTTTTTTTTAAATTGATATACTTTATTTAGCTTTCTTATTGTCTATTACAAATGCTTTTTTTTATAGTTTTACTTTTATATAACATATTATAATACTTTTTTATTTTTTTTTTTTTTTTTATTTTAACTGTGCTATAAACAAAACAATTGATTGATTTTGGTATAAAATAACACAGATTAACCTAAAACTAAACTAAATAAAGACAAGCAAAAAAATACATGTATACGTGTATAATATATATCAATATATAAATATATATATATATAAGTTATTAAAGTTATATACTATTAATTAAATTATTATTATGTTAATACAATTATTCATTCTGCATAACGCTGTCAAGCAATATGGTATCCCGCTTTAGTAGGTACTTCAGATTTTTAACAAATAATTTGATGTTAGAGGTCTGTTTAAGATCATTTGGTAGCTTATTATAGATTCTTATAGCTGAGGATAATCCGCTGCTGTGAGATAACTCCGTTCTTGATCTTGTATGATTTAAATAGTTCAGGCTTCTGGTGTTATAGTTATGTACACTATTTCTTTTTGTAACATTAATATTCTTCCTGTAAATTCCTTTTTCCAGTTTAAAAATTAATTTGGCTTTTTCCATAATAATAATTTCCGGAAGCATCAAATATCCCGTTTTTTTATAAATTTCTACTGTTGGTGTCAGCCAGCTAAACTCGTATAAATTTTTTATTGCTCTGTTTATCAAAGTACTGACTTTGTCTTTCAGCCATGTAGCGCAACTGGACCAGTTACATATATTATACCTAATATGTGACATGATATGAGCATGATATATATTATTGGCAGCTTTCCTGTTTAGTTTAATTCCACTTCTTTTAATGGCACCAAGCATTGGCACAATTTTGGATGCTATTTTATTGATATGATTTTCCCATCTCAGTTTTTCATCAATTATTACACCAAGGTATTTATATGTATCAACTCTTTCAATTTGGACATTGTTTATTAATATTTTTAGATTTATATCAGCTTTATTCCTCATTTTATATGTGATAAATTTAGTTTTATCAGCATTTATACTTAATTTGTTGCCTTTAAGCCAATTAATATATTTGTACAAATCCTCATTTATTATTCTTTCTAATTCATCTCTGGTTTTAGCACTGTAAATGAGCAATGTGTCATCCGCAAATATCTTGTAATCGGCTTGTAAATTAGCACATTGGATGTTATGGATGTAAAGCAGATACAAAGTAGGCCCGAGCACTGATCCTTGTGGAACACCTATGTTTATACTACACTGGTTACTCAATACATCATTAACTCTTGTAGCTATTTTCCTATTTTGTAAATAAGATCTAAGAAGATCCAGAGCTGTTCCTCTTATACCGATTTCATAGAGTCTGTTTAACAGGATTCTATGATCAACTGTATCGAATGCTTTTTTTAAATCAACGAATACTGAACATACATAGTTCCCTGCATCTAATTTGCTCACTATAGAGTTTGTTGGTGCTAAGACTGCCGAATCGGTTCCAATATCTTTTTGAAATCCAAATTGATTATCATCAAAACCTACTACCTTTTGAATAAAATTCTGTATTCTATTATTTATTATTTTTTCAAATATTTTTCCCAAGCAACTTGTTAAAGTAATAGGCCTGTAATTTGATACATCATTGGTTGCTCCTGATTTGTATATTGGCACAACCATACTTGATTTTAGACATTCAGGATAAATACCAGTTGTTAAACAATAATTTATTAAGTAAGCGAGCTTGGGTGCTATAATGGTTGCCACATGTCTTAGATTTGATGCTGTTATGCCATCAACACCTGGTGAACTATTTTTTAGCAGCTTAATGATTTTTAATACTTCTATTTCATTTGTTTTTCTTAGATAAATAGATCGTTCAGTAATTGTGTTTTTTACTGTGTATTTTTCTGCATCAATAATATTATCCGCCAACTTGTTTCCAATTTCACTAAAATACGTGTTAAAAGTATTAGCAATACCGAAATTATCACATATTTTAATGCCATTGTTATTTATTTCATTGATAACTTTACTGCAATTAGACGACCTTTTTAGCATACAGTTGTTTAGCACTTCCCACATTTTTCTATGATCAGACCCAGCTAAGTAGATTTTATTGTTAAAATAATTTTGCTTTTCTCTCTTTATTTCCTTAGTGACACTATTTTTCAATTTTTTAAATTTGGCTTGAATTTCTGGGGAGTTAGGGTTTTTCTTTAAGTTTTTAAATAATTTATTTCTTTTTTGGATGAGGTTCATTATTTCTTTAGTCATCCAATCATTATTTTTTCTTATTCTTATTACTTTTTTTTCAGTGGAGTTCTCTTTGGCCAATTGTAATATTTTCATGAGATTAACTACACTATCACAATTATTTGTTAAAAGTAGACTGCTAACTTGAGTTTTGTATTTTTTGATATCTGTAACGATTAGTTCCTTATTGAAAATGGGCTCACGTTTTTTTATAACTTTATTTATCCTTATTTGAATGGCTTTATGGTCTAAGTTAACAACATCTTCAGTAGAAATTTTAAAATCATACTTTTCATTTTTTAAATTTGATAGAACATGATCAATAATTGTGCAAGTGCTTTCTGTAACTCTAGTAGCATTTTCCTTTCTTAAATTGTTCTTTACATCTACAGCATTAGATTCTAGCATTGTTTTGTAGTCTTTAGTTTTTAAGTTATCTTGTTTTTGGATATATGCTCGTTAGCCATTGAAACTATCAAAATTTCCAGAACCCGAAGCAATAGTCCGATTTCGCCAATATGCAAACCTGGTCGCACTTTCGTGGCGAGTTAACCCTTGTACCAAATTGGAAAGTTTTATTTTTATTTTAAGTTACTATTTTCATTAATTTTGATAATAAGCTTTTAACATTTGTATCCTATCATTTAACAATCACCGCAGAAATTTCTTAGTAGATAACCAACATGGCATTGTAAAACAAAAATCTACTGTGACCAATTTAATTAAAACCACATCTCTTCTCCTAATAACACGGAAAAAGGATTTCAGTACAGCATTTGATCTGTTGCCACATAATATTAATTTACTGCAATGCGAAAAATATGGCTCTCCACAATTCTTCCTTAAGTGGATAAATTCTTATTTATGTGATCGCTCCTTTAGAGTTATATTTAAAAATGTAATTTCAGAAACTTTCGTGGCAAATTCAAGAGTCCCACAAGGTAGCTACTTTAGTCCTCTACTTTTTATCTTATCTGTAAATGACGTTTCTTCTATCATTTTTAATTGCGAGCTCCAAGTTTACGCTGATGATATGAGACTTTTTAAAAGGATTACATCTTACAATGAAACCATTCTTATGCAGAATGATCTTTAAAACTTTAAAAATTGGTGCGTTAATAACTGTTTACAACTTAATGTAAATAAATGCGCATTGATTGTTTATACACGCCGATCTAGTCCTATTTGTTTTAATTATAACTTAGATGGTATTAGTTAACCTAAAGTTACCTCAATTAAGGACCTAGGAGTGTATTTTGATTCCCAACTTAGTTTTAAAACTCATAACAATATTATAAATAAATCTAATTCATTCTTGGGATTTATTAAACGTTCTGCAAAGGAATTTTCTGATCTTTTCGTTCTTAAATCACTGTACACTTGTTCTTATAAGACCAATTTATTAAACTTGTCTTGTAAGACCAAACCTTGAATATGCTAGTCAAGTTTAGTCTCTGTTTTATATGGTACAAATTGATAGAATTGAGGCAATACAAAAAATTTTTTTTATATTTGCCTTGCGTTACTTGCCATGGTCCAATCTCATTATCTTACCACCATATGAATAAAGGCTAAAGTTAATTAACTTGTGTACTTTAAATTTCGCCGAGAGGGTTCTGATGTCTTTTTATTACAGAAATTGTCAAGGGTAACGTTAAATCTACTTCAATTTCTAGTAAAATTATTATTAGAAATCTTCAACGCCTGCGCTCTTGCAATTTATTTAAAACAAATAATCATAGAACTAATTATGGCAAATTTGAACCTTTTAATAGAATGCTTATTATGGGTAACAAACATAAACTTAATATTGACTTTACACTTTCAAAACATTTCCAAGAACAAAAATTATGTAATGGCTATTATTAGGATTATTTTTGTTTTTTATACCCTACACCTATAGAATAGGTAAAAGGGTATATTAACTTTGGTATGGTGTTTGTAACCACCTAAAGGAAGCGAACTAGATATGGAAAACTATATATATTTGTGATCAGCGTGACCTCCTGAGTCGATATAGCCATGTCCGTCCGTCCGTCCGTCCGTCCGTAGGCACGATAACTCAAAAAATAATGGAGCTATCTTGATGAAATTTTAAATGCAGGTTACTAGGACTAAAAGTACGGCAGGGATTGCATATGGGCGAAATCGGCCCTTTGGTTCAGATTCTGGACCTTTTAATCGATCGAAGGGGTAACGATCATATATAAAAAATCACAATAACTCAACAACTAATGACGCTTTCTTCATCAAATTTGTGCTGTAGGTTACTAGTAATGAAACAACTTCGGGGATTGCGTAAATTCGGGATTGGACGATGGGTTCGGAACCTAGAACTTTTTGATCGAATTTAGGCAAAACTAGCATAATTCCGAAACCAATGAAGATAGAGCCTCCAAATTTGGTTTTAGTGTGTCGCTTTCGATTTCCTTAGTGTCTTTGAAATTTGAGCCCAATTGGAGTAGTGGGTGTGGACCAGCCACTCAGTTCCAAGGACCTTAATGCATATTTTCGAAATTAATAAAGATAGTAACTTGAAACAAATGTAGAAGCTTTAAATTTGGCACATGGGTGTTCTTTAATATTTCCTGCGTGTCCCTCTAATTTTGTACCTTTCTTAGACCCCCAAATGTGTAAAAGTTTATCATCGAAATTAATAAAACTAGTAACTTAAAATTAAGATAGAACGTTCCAATTGTGTACAAGGGTTATCCAGTAATGAAAGTATGACGGGGACTGCATATGGGCGAAATCGTACCATAATTTCGGGTTCTGGAACCCTTGAAATGTTCAAGCGCTAACAAACATATATCTTAAAAACACCATAATTCAAAAAATAATGCCGCTATTTTGATGAAATTTAAACTCTAGGTTACTAGTAATGAAAGTACCATTGGAATTGGTTCTGGTCGAGTTTGGTCAATGAGTTCGGATTCTAGAAGCTTTTGAACGATTTGAGGCCGAACGAGTATAATTTCGAAGCCAAAGAATATATTTCCTATTTCCTATGTGTCCCCGAAATTTAGACTTAATTGTAGTGGTTCAGCTATTTTCAGAGGTACTTGCTGCATTTATGTAAAATTTATTTTTATATTTAAATGAATTATATGAAAAGGTGTAAATTTGTAATTGTATTTTAGAAATACATTTATTGCATATTTTGCGTATAAGCTTTTATTAGGTATATTAACTAGCCATTTAAAATAATTGTAATTTTGAAAAATTTTGGATTATTAAATATATATATTACAGCTTTGATTAGCTTTTTATCACAAAATTTAATAACTAGAATTTTTTCATTTTGTAATTGAATAAATATATTTTCATTTATAACAAGTTTTTTTGTTTTTAAATATTTTTACATAAATAAATTAGTAAGAATTTGTAATATTTTTTAAGAGATAGTGTAATTAGAAAATGTTTTTAGTATTATAAAGTTAATTTCGTTAGCTATGTCTTACAATCAAATTAATAACAGCTTTTATGGTGTTAAAATGACTTATGGATATGTCATTAATTTGAACCAAATAGGTATAGGGTATTTCTAAGTCGGTTGCACCGACTGACTGTTTCTTTACTTGTTTTTGTACTGTTCATAATTTTTAACTTTTAATTATAATTTTAGTTTTAATATTTAATCAAAAATGTAATTTTTTTTATATTGATTTTAAATGTATAATTTAGATTGTTACTTGTATGTTTTTTTGTAAATTGTGTGTTAAGCCGTATAAATAATTAAATAAAAATATAAATATAAGCCTTGGAAGGTCTAAGAAAGGTAACTGGACCAACATTTCAATTGAGCCCAAATTTCGAGGGCACACAGAAAATAGTAAAGAACATCCTTGTATAAAATTTGAAGCTTCAACATATGTTTCAAGTTACTATCTTTATAAATTTCGAAGATATGCTTTAAGGTTTTCGGTCTTAAATTTCTAGGACACTAAGGAAATAGGACTCTTTGTCAAAATTTTGAGGGTTATATTTTCCTTGGTATGCTGTTTTTGCTCTAATTCGATCAAAACTTCTAGGATCCGAATCCTTCGTCTAATTTCGACCGTACGCAAGTGTCGTAATTTCATTACTAGTAACGTATAGTATAAAGTTCATCATGATAGCGTCATCTCAACTTTGGATATATGTTCGTTAGTCTTTAGCAAGACCAAAAGTTCCAGAATTCGAACCCATGAGTCGATCACGCCCATATGTAATCCCCGCCGTACTTTCAAATATATATACTTTTTCATATCTAACTTGCTTCCTTTAGGTGGTTACAAACACCATTTTAAAGTTAATACACCTTTTTTTACCTATTTCATAGGTGTAGGGTATAAAAAATGCTAATGTAAACTAATACATATTTAAGAAAAAAAAATAAAATAATCAGTTATAATGTTAAATTATTAATTAGCAATATTCTAAATAAAGAAATACCATACTAGATTAAAGAAATACCGAGACTATGCTCTCAACTCGTTTTGTGGAAAAAAACATACAAATTTCATACTACAGTAGTTAGTTTCTGTCATAGATATAATAAAATTCATACATCGGCAGCTTCTCTTTCTCTGCAATGTATTTTCTATTAAACCATTTTCAGTAAAAAAATGAACATATGTTTCGGCTAATGTAAAATCAGATGTTTTGATTTTGTAAACTTAATAGAACGTTTTGTATTAAATAGAACATATAGAGCAGTTTCTTTTGAAATTAAGTTAACATATATTCTCAATGTTAATTGCTATTTTGTATCATTCCAAAACAAACAATGTTAATAAATAAAATAAGTTTTATTAAATATTATTTGAAAAAGTTTTTGCTTTTAAAAGGAATTGGAAATTGAAAGATACAAATAATATTTTATAGTATTGAAAACAGTGATAAATGTGAATTTGTTTGCAATAGAATGAAAACTCCTAGAATGGTAAGAAGATTGAAAATCGGAAAGCGATGTAGTTTTTGTTATTCCCAAAAAAATGTGGAGTTTCTATTCGAGTTGGAAGGTTGGAAAAAAAATTAAAAAACAGAATACAAAATGGAAGGAGTTTATTTAAAATAAATTGTTAAATATATTTAAGGTATATTATCAAATTCGAATATGAAACATCCACAATTAGAGTCCTGATAATAGCACGAAACAAACAAAGAGAAATAGTAAAGTTAAATCTGTACCATCAACATTTTGACAAATTAGGGTTATTGGGAAGCCAATGGAATTATTATATTACAATCATCTACGTAATGAAAAGGTTTAAAAGAAAATGTTATACTCATAATAAAATTGAAACAATATAATATATCTTTTTTATATTTGTATAGAATTCGTATTTTTTTTTATTTTAATAAACACAAACTTTTTTTTATGATTGGATCCCAGTTTCAGGTTTCAATCTCCAGATTGTTAGGAGCCAATAAACAATTCTTTGATGTTTCATGTAGTTTTTTTATGGTTATGGCTGTTTCTTTAGTTAGTATTGGTTGATTCAGAAAAATTTTCAATTGTGCAGATAAAAGAATCCTTGTATTATTGTACTTTTTATCTAAAATATTCCAAGCAGAGTCATACTTTTCAGCTGTAACAGGAAAATGTTTGATTAGCTCTGCAGGTTTTCCAACGACACCAGCTTTAACATAATAAAATTTGTGAGCTTTGCCAATGTTTATGTTGTTGTTAATAAATTCCATGAATAAAGCCCCAAAAGTTTTCCAGTCGGACTAGCTTACAGAAAACTTAGGTATTCCAACTTTTGGTAGATTCACATTAGCATCTTGGTTACCTTTTAACAGCTTGGTGCTTTGTGCTCGAGCAGTCGGAGCTGAAAATATATTCATTAATTTTGTATTTAGTTAAACTACTGTGTCTTTGTAAATATTATCGATTTGTTCAAATTCGAGAAACAAAAAACACTTTACTTATTTGAGTTTAGAATTCAAATTTATAAATGAATATATCTTCCTTAAAATTACGTCTTTAAATACAATTTTTATTTCCTTAATAATTATGCATTCCATTATATTATTATCCTTAATGTTATACAAATATTTAATTTACTTTAAAATAATTCAAATTATGAATGTTGGACAGTACAATGACTTTAAAGGTTTTTATTAAGGTTAGTTCAATAAAATTATATTACAAAGAAATGTGCGTCATAAGCAAACAGTATGTTAAACAATTATGAAATAAATAATGGCCTCTATTATGACAGTCAACTATCAATTTTATAGTTGAAAAGTATCCATAAATTTCTTAAAATGGTATTGTGAATTCCAACTTTTCAGCTATGTTGAAAAAATTGTGAATTCATTTATCAACTATCAACCATCAATTCAAAATTACTATTACGAAATACAATTAAATTGTCCGTTGTCAATTATTAAATCAATGAAAAAATTTTAGTTGTCAGATTTTAAAAAAAATTTTTGTGCAGAAATAATGAAATGAAATAAAATAATAGAAAAATTTATATTTAACTTTTAAATAAAATATTCATTTTTTTTAAGGACGAAAGTAGTAATTAACAGACAAGAAATTAATAGGCTAAAGGAACTCATGGAGGAAAATTAAAAATTGCTATAGATATCTGCTCCGCAACTAGCACTCTCATTTGAAAAAAGAATTTTACTTACTTTTTTATTTTATTATTACTAGCATATTTACCCAGCGTTGCCCGGAAGCTTGCAAATTGTAAAAAAGCAAGTTTAATTTTTTGAAATACTACTTTGCTTATAAATGAAGACACAAAAAACTATTTGTGTAATTCCGTTAACCCATTGTGGCCCAACAGCTTTTTATAGGTTTTTTCGTTGCTTTGCTATATATTAGAAATGATTGAATCAATTAACTTCAAATTTTGTATATGTGTTCCTCTTCATTTTCAAAAGTTCACTTTACTAACAAATTTGGAATTTAATAATCCCTGCCGACCCGACGATTGCTCAAAAAAAAATTTGTAAGTAAATTACGTCCAATTTTTGAAAGTAGGTACAATTTCTTTGAATTAGGGGAATGCTTAAAAAAATGTTTTGTCGAGTTCTTTTAACCGATTGCGAAACAAAAACTTTAAAAAACAGTTTGAACGATTATCTCTAATTTTTCTATACATGGTTCTTCTTGACAATTTGGTGCTCCTTGACGATAGAGTTGAGGATGGTAGGTTTCCGGCGAATAATGTTAACTGAATTAAAATGACTATAGGTCAAAAGGGTATACTAAATTTGCCATTATGTCATTATAGTATGTCAATAGTAGCTTTCTTGAATTGCCAACGTTTGAATAATATATAGTCGACAGTTTGGAAAAGGTTTAAAAATCTGCTTTTCAACTTATATTTTGTTTAGTACTTACCTGAAAGTTGTACTACGCTTTTCCTCGTTTTTTTATGATTTTATGAGAGAAATGTAGGTTTCTTTTTTGGAATAACTGTTTTAAAATACTATGTATTTAAGCATTATATATACAAAATTGAATTTTTTGATTTTTAGATTTCATTTGAAGAAAACGGCAATTTCACACTGAAATCTATTTTTAAAAAACAACAAATCCAAAGTAGATAAAAACGAGGAAGATTATAGTTGCCCTTGTCAACTTTTAGATACCCGTGCATACCCACTATGGTGTATAAAATAAACCGTAATTTACTTCTCTTATACATTTAACTCATTACCCCATAATTTTGACGTAAAAAAAAAAAAAAAAAATTAACAAAAAAAAAAAAAAAGTCACAAAACAAAAAACAAAATTTTCATTCATTGTCCCATAACTTTAGCTTAAAAAAAAAAAAAAAAATTAACAAAAAAAAAAAAAAAATCACAAAAAAAAAAAAAAAAGTTTTCATTCATTGTCCCATAACTTAAGCTTAAAAAAAAAAAAAAAAAAATAAAAAAAAAAAAAAACAAAGAAAAAAAAAACAAAAAAAAAAAATTGGCCCACCCTAAAAGTCCGATGGTCCGAGTGATGTCCAACTTTGCCAAGTAACTTGCCCTATTAATTTACCTGCCCAATTTTAATTTTAACCTTGTAGCTTTATTAGATTCACAGTTATTGAATCGAAAACTTTGTATGGCAGCCCTCCGAAAATGGGGCCCTAACATTTTGAAACTTCATATAAGTGCTCGATTCATTATATAACTAACCGTGTGTAGTTTTCAGCCTCGTAGTATAATTAGTTTTGAAGAAATTCATATTGGTGCAAAGAAGTTGTATGGCAGCCCCCCATAAATGGGGCCCTAACATTTTGAAACTTCATATAAGTGCTCGATTCATTATATAACTAACCGTGTGTAATTTTCATCCGCGTAGTATAATTAGTTTTGAAGAAATTCATATTGGTGCAAGGAAGTTGTATGGCAGCCCCCCGAAAATGGGGCCCTAACATTTTGAAACTTCATATAAGTGCCGGAGTCAATATAAAACTAACCGTGTGTAATTTTCATCCCCGTAGTATAAATAGTTTTGAAGAAATTCGTATTGGTGCAAAAAAGTTGTATGGCAGCTCCCCGAAGCCTTGGTCCGATTTTAACCAAAAACAATAGGGAACCTAGAAATTGTCTAAAAATGACTTTGTGTGAATTTCAAGACTCTAGCCCTTTTAGTTTTTGAGTTATCGTGATGACACACGGACGGACGGACGGACGGACGGACAGACACACATAGCTAGATCGACTAATTTTTCGATTCTGAGCCGATACGTACCCTTGACACTATATCTAGCTCGTCTAGATCGATGCGTTACAAACGGAGGAGCAAATCTAATATACCCGATGTTCATATATATATGCACGGGTATAAAAACAAAGACTTACGAAAAAATGTGGAGAAGGAAATTGTTATGTTATTCAATTTTAGAGATATTTTTATTCGGCTTCTTTATTATCTATATTTTTATTATTATTAATATTATCTCATTTAGTTTTTAACTATTTGAGACTATTTAAAGAAAAAATTAGTCTTATTAATTAAGTGAGCTTTTGGAATAAAGGTTAACTTGCGTTCATACCAAAAATTTGAAAATTTCATTGAATTTTTGTTCAAAATTTTTGTTCAATTTACTGGGCAAAAGTTAGAGCATAACAGAAGATACAAAAATACTATTTGTGCGACAAAGAAAAAACGATAAATTACTGGGAGAAACAACCATAATCCTTGGAGAGTCATCCATAATCCTTAGACAAGTATTGAGAGAGTGCCATAATCCTTGTCAAAAAGATGTTCTCTAAGATCTTTTTCCTATAAAGTTGCTACTACATACAAAAAACAAGTAAAGAAACAGTCAGTCGGTGCAACCGACTTAGAAATACCCTACACCTATTTGGTTCAAATTTAAGGACATATCCATAAGTCATTTTAATACCATAGAAGCTGTTATTAATTTGATCGTAAGACATAGCTAACCAAATTAACTGTATAATACTAAAAACATTTTCTAATTACCCTATCTATTAAAAAATACTACAAATTCTTACTAATTTATCTATTTAAAAATATTAAAAAACAAACAAACTTGAAATAAATGAAAATATATTTATTCCAATTCAATTACAAAATGAAAAAATTCTAATTATTAAATTTTGTGATAAAAAGATAATCAAAGCATAATATATTTAATAATCCAAATTTTTAAAAATTACAATTATTTTAAATGGTTAGTTTATATACCTAATAGAAAAGCTTTAAACGCAAAATATGCAAAAAATGTATTTCTAAAATACAATTAAAAGTTAACACCTTTTCATATAATTCATTTAAATATAAAAATAAATTTTACATAAATGCAGCAAGTACCATTGAACATAGCTGAACCACTACAATTAAGTCTAGATTTCGGAGACACATAGGACATAGGAAATATATTCTTTGGCTTCGAAATTAAACTCGACCACAACCAATTCCCATTGTACTTTCATTACTAGTAACCTACTGTTAAATTTCATCAAAATACCGGCATTATTTTTTGAGTTATGGTGTTTGTAAGATATATGTTTGTTAGTCCTTGAACTTTTCAAGGGTTCCAGGACCCGAAATTATGGTACGATTTCGCCCATATGCAGTCCCGTCATACTTTCAATACTAACTAACCCTTGTACACAATTGGAACGCTCTATCTTAATTTTAAGTTACTAATTTTATTAATTTCGATGATAAGCTTTTACACATTGGGGTGTCTAAGAGAGGTTCTGAACCACCACTCCAATTGATCCCAAATTAGGGGGGCACGCAAGAAATAGTAAAGAACACCCTTGTGGCAAATTGGAAGCTTCTACATTTGTTTCAAGTTACTATCTTTATTAATTTCGAAAATATGCTTTAAGGGCCTAAGAACTGAGTGGCTGGTCCCCGATCCACTACTCCAATGGGGCCCAAATTTCAAAGACACTTACGAAATAGAAAGGGACACCCTGATACCAAATTTGGAGGTTCTATCTTCATTGGTTTCGGAATTATGCTCGTTTGGCCTAAATTCGATCAAAAAGTTCTAAGTTCCGAACCCATTGTCCAATCCTCACCGTCCGTAATCACCGCCGTAGTTTCGCTGCCAATAACCTACAGCACAAATTTCATGAAGATAGCCTCATTAGTTGTTGAGTTATCGTGATTTTTTATATATGTTCCTTAGCGCTGACATCGATTAAAAGGTCCGGAATCCGAACCTTTGAGCTGATTTCGCCCTTATATAGTCCGCGCTCTACTTATAGTACTAGTTAACCCTTGTACACAATTTGAACGGTCTATCCTAATTTTAAGTAACTATTTTTAGTAATTTCGATTATAAGCCTTTAAAACTTGGGAGGTCTGAGAGGGGTACAGAACCACCACTCCAATTGATCCCAAATTAGGGGAACACGCAAGAGATAGTAAAGAACACCCTTGTAGCAAATTGGAAGCTTCTACATTTTTTCAAGTTGTTATCTTTATTAATTTTAAAGATATGCTTTAAGGTCTTCGGAAATGTGTGGCTGGTCCCCGACCCACTACTCCAATGGGACCCAAATTTACAAGACACTTAGGAAATAGGAAGGGACACCCTGATACTAAATTTGGAGGTTCTATCTTCATTGGTTTCGGAATTATGCTCGTTTGGCCTAAATTTGATCAAAAAGTTCTAGGTTCCGAACCCATGGTCCAATCCCGACCTTACGCAATTCCCGAAGTAGTTTCATTACTAGTAACCTACAGCACAAATTTGATGAAGATAGCGTCATTAGTTGTTGAGTTATCGTGATTTTTTATATTTGTTCGTTAGCCCTGAAACCGATTAAAAGGTCCAGAATCCGAACCCATGGGCCGATTTCGCCCATATGCAATCCCCGCCGTACTTTCAGTCCTAGTAACCTACAGTTAAAATTTCATCAAGATAGCTCTATTATTTTTTGAGTTATCGTGCCTACGGACGGACGGACGGACGGACGGACGGACGGACGGACGGACATGGCTATATCGACTAAGGCGGTCACGCTGATCACAAATATATATACTTTTCCATATCTAGCTCGCTTCCTTTAGGTGGTTACAAACACCATACCAAAGTTAATATACCCCTTTACCTATTCTATAGGTGTAGGGTATAAAAAGTGTATTCTACACAAAAAATTTTTGCATACTATTACATATTTTTATGGATACATGACATTTGAATTTTGTAAACAAACAAGAGGATGTAAACAAAGAAAAAAAACATTTTATATTATGGTTTGATGAACGAATTTTTATTTAAAATTATTTGAAATTGATTAAAATTTTATCATTTATTTTAAATTAATAAAATTTTAACTTTGAATTGAAAAATTCGCAAAATATAAATTTAAAAATTAAAAAATAAGGTTATTAATTTGTTTTTGTCAAAAGATATAAAAAAATTTTAATATAAATTTAATCATTTTACTCTTTCTCTCCTATTGAGAGTATACTATATACCTCTCTTTCTAAAGTCAAGAATACTGGGCAAAAATTTCTCATGAAAACCTGCCTTAAAACCAAAATATCGCTGTGGGTTTTAATTAATATGCTGGTACAAAATTTTCAATAAAATTCTTTTAATCGTTTAAGCAAATAAAATTTATAGAAAACTTCATGGCGTCGTCGAGGAAAACGGGCTAATCGAACTTAACTAAAATTTTTTGCAACTAAACTACTTTGCTTATAAATGAAGACACAAAAAAAATTTTGTGGAGTTCCGTTAACCCATTGTGGCCAAACAGCTTTTTATAGGTTTTTTCGTTCTATTTTCGGCTGCAAAACCACCCTGTTAAATTGGACACAAATCAGAAACACAAAATTTTTTGGAAGCCAGGCGAAAATGGGTTAAATTATTCCAACCAAATTTATACAACTTATTCCGGTTGCTAAGAGGAATATTTGTACAATATTTCAAGTCAATCGGTCAAACCGTTTTGACTCGACATCCAAAAAACGAAAAAGCTTAAAACGGCTCTGGAGCCGCAACCTGTTGACTTATAAAAATGTGACATAGCCTGTATCACCCCCCGGGTTCTCAGAATTATTCCTTTAAAATTTTGTGACAATCGGATCAGTGGTTTCACGTGAATCTTGGACAAACAAACAAACAAAGAAATTTTCTCCTTTATATATTAGATAATTATATATTATGAAATTACAAATATTATTTTACAATATACTAGACTTGACAATAACTTAAAATTGGTATAAAAGTCTTAGCAATTATAATAAGTGTATTTACATTTATATAGAAAATAAAGGCGCCGTGAATTAAAGCCATACGAAATAAAGCCATAAAATGACATTATGGCTTTATTTCGCATTCAAATGCGAAATAAAGCCATATCGCCAATTTTTTCGCGTATGGCTTTTATTCGCATTCAATTGCGAAAGAAAGCCATATGGCTTTATTTCGCATTTAAAAATGTAATTTTATTTGTGAAAATAGAAGCAATTTAATTTTCCAAACTTTTTTATTTAAATAGTTAGGAAGGAGTTTTAGAGTTGGTTTCAAAAGCAGGGTTTTACGCTTTTTCGAGAATATTTATATATGTGTATATGTGGGATTCTCAATTAGGAGGGATTTTAGAGTTGGATTCAAAAGCAGGATTGCCGCTTTTTCCAGAATATTTATATATGTGTATATGTGGGATTGTTAGTTGGATTCAAAAGCAGGGCTTTACGCTTTTTCCAGAATGTTTATATATATGTGTATATGTGGGATTCTCAATTAGGAGGGATTTTGGAGTTGGATTCAAAGGCAGGATTGCCCCCTTTTCCAGAATATTTATATTTATTAATTAGGGTTGATTATTTTTTGTATGAAATAGCTATGCCGAATTCTCATACCATTCTTTTCATTATAGTGTTGGATTCAAAATCTAGTTTCAATAATTGACTTAGCGGGGGTTCGGGGGTTCGGGGCGGCAGCCCCCGTAATGAAAATATAATATTATTTAACATGTTTTATTACAGTGTATTAAAAAAATTAGAAACTTATAAATTTTTTTAATGAATTAGGTATCCGAATTCTTATACCATTCTTTTCATTTTAGTGTTGGATTCAAAATCAAGCTTCAATAATTGAGTTAGCGGGGGTTCGTAATGAAAATATGATATTATTTAACATGTTTTATTACAGTGTATTAAAAAAAATTAGGAACTTAGTAATTTTTTGTATGAAATAGGTATGCCGAATTCTTATACCATTCTTTTCATTTTAGAGTCCAACTAACAATCCCACATATACATATATAAATATTTTAATCAGGAAATACCCTGATTTTGATTCCAAGTCTAAAATCCCTCTAATGCACAATCTATACAATATAAACGTTTTAATAATAAATAATGTTTATTTTTTATACTATTATTTTTTATATTTCTTTAAATGATTTTTTTTATTTAAAAATAGGAAATTTTTAATTTCCCGGTCCAATAAATCCGGTCCTGAGGGGTCCAGAAATCTCGTTGATAAATTTTTAGAAAGAAAATTTATTAGGCTTTTTAATTTGATACTTGGATCTATCTATTATCACATAGGGTTCCAATTTTATAAAATTAAATTATTTAGGCCCCCAGCAATTTTTCTAAGCCCCATATCTCCCAAACGGATGAGAATAGACCCTACCTCTAGAAGCATTTTTTGTTTGTTTTGAACCCTAGAATAACTCCTAGTTCTATGGCAGGTTATTAGCGAAACACCCTGTATTTATCATTTATAACTGCACTTAATTATCAATTTCTATTTGTTTTTTACTTTGTTTACTATTAAACTAGCATTTGTATCAATTTTACTATATGGCTTTATTTCGTAAAATTTTAGAAAATGATATGGCTTTATTTCGCATTCAAATGCGAAATAAAGCCATACGCAAAAAAATTCTCGATATGGCTTTATTTCGCATTTGAATGTGAAATAAAGCCATTATGTCATTTTATGGCTTTATTTCGTATGGCTTTATTTCGCGCCACCGAAAATAAATACAAAAATTATATATATTACTATTATTATTATTATTATAGCCTAATTTATTATTTTACTTATAACTCTAACAATTTTTTTAATAAAACCAAATTAATTTTTGTGCAATAGCCGTCATCGCTATTTAAATCCAGCCATTTTGGACCATGGGTTCAGGTAGCTGCTATACAACTTCTTCTTTTATATGAGTATTACTCTGTACGTATTACAGCTGCGTGCCTGAAATTTTGCCAAAAGTAGTTAAGTTTTATGGCCAAAGTTTCTGCAAAGTTTGGTTAGTCTAGTGCAGTGGGTTCGAGGAGCTGCCATATAACTTCTTATTTTATATGAGCATTTCTATCCACCTAATGAAGCTGGGTATCTGAAATTTTGCTAAAAATAGTTTAGTGTAATGGCCAAAGTTTCTGCAAAATTTGGTTGGTCTACTGTAGAGGGTTCGAGTAGCTGCCATACAACTTTATGTAATACAACTCTATGTATATATAACTCTTTTATATGAGCATTACACCACACCTAATGAAGCTGGGTGTCTGAAATTTTGCCAAAATTAGTTTAGTGTAATGGCCAAAGTTACAGTAAAATTTAGTTGGTCTACTGCAGAGGGTTCGAGTAGCTACCATACAACTCCTTCTTTTATATGAGTATTCCACAACACTTAATAAAGCTGTATGTTTGAAATTTTGCCAAAAGTAATTAACCGAATGATATAATGTATATGTTACGGTCATACGGGTATCCCAGAGTTGACACAGTCTACTCTACTACACTCTTCCTCGTTTAATATAAATTTCAATTTCAACGTGAAGCTACTTATATTACTACATTTCTTTAATTTCTCAGTAAGACAGTTGTAAATTCTTATTGAAGAACAAAAATTACTGTTTTTAGCTAATTCAGTTCGAGTTTTTTCATTACATTTGGTTTTTTTTTTTTTTTATTCCTTTTCTACTCCTTTAAGGAGTATAAGGCATTCACCAAGTTTTTATTTTAAACTAGGATTCAGTTTCTTTAATCATAATATTCACTAAGCCGTTGATTACTCGGCTGTAGCTATTGTATAAGGTTATGAAATATGAATGCACAAATGTTAACTTTGTGCGCCATCTATAATCTTATACAAGAATTATTTATATATTTTTATTAAATCTTATTTTATAATACGATATAAACTATTAAGATATAATTAAACAATTTTACAATATTTTTTTATTGGATATGATCTGACCGTAGTTTGAACCCGAGACCATTGGTCAGATTTTTTCATGACATAACTTATCCATATTTCTTGTGTTGTAGTTGTGAATATTCCATCTTTTTTGTAAAAACTTTTTACTTTTACTGACACCATATTCCATTTTATGAATAGTTTTAGCTTTTTCTAAAATTATTAATTCATCTAGCTTAAGGAATCCCATACTTTTGTATAACTCATCAGTCGGAGCACACCAATTTAACCTGTATAGTGTCTTGATTGCTTTGTTTATTAAAGTGCTTACTTTCTTTTTTAATATATTTGAACAACACGACCACTTTACCACATTGTATTATGTACATGCAATAAATATTACGTGGGGCCCAGAACTAACCCTTGTGGCACTCCTATAGTTATATCACGTTCATTGCTAAAAACACCATTAACTTTGGTTTTGATTTATCTGTTTTCCAAACAAGCGTTTAGCAGTTCATGGGGCAGACCCCTTATTCCAATTTCGTGTATTCTGCTCAACAATATTTGATGGTCCACTGTGTCAAATGCCTTGCTCAGATCAACAAGGACAGAGCAGACATAGTTACCTTTATCAAGATTTAGCTCTTATTGAATCATTGATTGCTACATTAGTGCCATACGATTTTTGAAAGCCAAATTGGTCCTTCCTGGTGTATAAGTAAAACTAGTTTGCGTCATTCCCTCATAACATGTATCATAATTGTCATGAAAATAGGCCAGAAACAATCTAACATTGTTGTATATTCTGTGTTCTCTAAATCGAGGTGTGGCATACATGTTGTCCCCAGATATAATAGCATTTCTTGTTAATCTGACAGTCGGTGGAGCTAGTGGATTAATAAAGCTTTTCCTATTAGACTTTACAATATCACTACTGGCTACGTTTATT